>CM066164.1:58176488-58218988 GCA_033629205.1 Lithocarpus polystachyus | reverse complement strand
CCCACCATATAATAGCATAGTCAGTAAACTCAATCACAGCTAGTTTTACCTTTTTCTCCTCGGAGTAATTGTGGCACTCAAAGATGAACTCCACCTTCTTCTCCCACTCCAAGTACGCTTCTGGATCATTTTTCCCTTGGAATGATGGTATCTTCATTTTTATGTTTCCTAGGCTTCTGTCAGTCCCATCTTGCCATCTTGGATCTCTTCGGAATCCTCTACCACGCCTTGCGCCCCTTCGCGCAAACCTGCCCTCATTGTTCCACGAAACTTAATTCTCTTCATCTTCAAACTCATCCTCATGGTAGTCATCAGAATCATACACGCGCGCATGCCTTTCTTGCCTTCTGGCATTAGGACCTCTTTGGGGATGCTCTTCACGCAAGTTAGCAATAACAGTATCTTGCCTGTCCAACCGATCCCGAATCTCATTAAATACAACGTTCATGCGTTCAAATTGTTGTTGCATAGCCTTCAACATGATAGATGACTCCTCCCCTCCTTCCTTATTTGATGTTTCGCCCCTGTAAGACATATTTTAAAAACTACAAAGAAAGGTTAGAAATAATTCCTCACAACACTCCTTCACGTGTTTGCACTCAGATTATGTCACTCCCACTCGTGTTTCACTCTTAAATTGGCTTTTTCCCGATATTAGTCTCACACTTTCTTGCCTTTTTCCACTCGCAGCTTCCCCTTTTTAGTTCTGCAATAAACTAATAAACTTGATCAAGAAATTCAACTTGTATTATTTAAACAAATACCAACGGCTAGAAAGTATGACAGAAACACAAATCAAAGAAAAATAGGACAAAAGAAAAACAATATAATTTCTCTGAGAGAACTGAAACTAAAAACAATTTTTTTTTTTTTTACGTTTTTTTTTTCTGCAGTCCTTTTTTTTCACTTTTTTTTTTCTTTCTGCAGTTTTTTTTTTCACGTTTTTTTTTTTGGGAATTCAGTGCACAATTTTAACTTAGTGCACGATACAAAACGAGAACGAAGAACAAAAAACAGAAACGGAATAAGATAGAAAGATAACAGGAAACAAAAGATAAAAGGATAGAAACTGATTTTAGAACCTGAGCTCTGATACCAAATGATGCGAACCTCAATCGACTCGCTTTGAGACCCAACAAACAATATTGGAATATTGCCCAAGAAAGCTAAAATTCAAATTTGATAGAAAACCTAGACCCAACGTTTATAAGAGAAACGTGAACCAAAGGTATAAGTAACAGACCTTGACCCAATGATTATAAAAGAATCACGAACCAAAGGTATAAGTTTGAACGCCACAAGGAAGAATCCTTGATAAGTTCACAGTTCTTGAAGAACCAAAGAGAAGAGCAAAGCCTCACCTTTTCTGATTTTTATTCAATAATCCATCTATTACAATGAGTGCATGCTATTTATAAGGCATGGCTGAATGTAGAAAATATAAAAAAACGTACTAAATAATAAAACCCTAATTAAAAACTGATTTGGTCTGAAAATAGCAGATCCAAAATAGGAAAAAACCTAAAAAAACGTTCTAAATAATAAAAGCCTAAAATTAAGGAAGATCTGGTCCAAAATTAGAAGATCTAATTAGGAAAAGTATCTATTAACTGATTTAGAGCTGGAAAGTCAATCAGCCATAATTCCATGCCATAAATAGCGCCCAATTAAGTCAGATCAGCCCTCAATAGCTTGGATTAAATTTATTATGCCTTTATCTTCCTTTGGGCCCCGCTTGGAATGTCCTGCGATAGAATCAGCCCAAACCTATTGAATCAGCCCATTAAGTGCTTCTTTGATCTTCTTGGATCTTGCTCTAGTAATTGGCCCAACTGGAACTTGCAATGGATCCTTGAAAGCTTGTTGATTCTCATCACTGTCTGTGCTTCTGCGCGCATGGGCTCGAGCCTGTGTAGCTTGGAATTATGTGTATGCAGCTGTGTTCTTGCATATATGGGTTTGTTCTTGAGGCTCTGCATACGTGAGTTCTGGCCTGTGAATGCGGGGTCCTGTTTGCATATGTGGGCCTTGACCTGTGTACGTGAGACGCTTGGTAAAGGCCTTACTTTGCTCATTTTCACTTCTTTTTCAATTGTTTCACTTTTATATGCGATCCTAACACTTTTTTTTTCTTTTTTATCATTTTTGCACCTGAACATTACTGCATCCTTCTTTTTTTCTTTATTCTTGCATCAAAAACATCATCCTTCATCATTTTCACTTGAATTGAGAATCTAATGTTATCTTTTTCTTTTGCAGTCCTCTTCCCCTTTTAGGTGGTGGAATGGTTCAACCTCCTTTTTCCCAAAACTAGTGCTTATATCCGGGAAGCAAGCTTCAAGCCTATTGCCTTCTGCAAGAAAGGTTCGCAAATGCTACTTTGGTGCAATGCCTCATCGAGATGTGGTGGGATACTACTCATACCTTCCATATTGCTGAGCGGGAGATAACAGTGACTCCCTATGACTTCCACTGCATGACTGGCCTTAACTTTGAAGGGTCCATCATTAATTTGGACGGCGTGTCGAGTGTCTAGCTGGGTCTTGACATGTTGGGGAGGAAGTACTCCACCAAGACTATCCGTTTCTTTGACTTAGTGTCGGATTACATGCTTCTCCCACAAAGAACTATAGAAGAGCGCATTCGGATGGCTAAGGCTTTTCTTCTACATTTGTTGGGAGCTTATCTCTTCACTAATGGTGGGCAAACGGTGTCCTTAAGTTGGTTGACCCTCTTTGAAGATTTTGCAAATGCACGGAGGGCCAATTGGGGGCAGGCATGTCTTGCCTATCTTTACTCTATCCTCGACTCTCTTAGCCGGGGCACCTTGCGGTAGCTTGTGGGGCCTTGGAAGCTCCTTGAGGTTAGTTCTCTTTCCATCTTGGGTATTTTCATTTGTAGCTTGTAGTCTTGCAAACTGTATCATCTTACAAACTGTCATCTTGCAAACTATACCATCTTGTATCTAACTTGTGGCTTGTGCTTCCTTTTATAGTGGTGGATTGTTAGATATGACCTCATTGTTAGGATTAGTGCCTTAAAATCCTATTGTATGCCATGTATGACATTATGTTCTAATTAATAAGTTTGTTTTATTATTATCTAAAATAATGGTAGCATGAATGTTTGGACATTATCAAATAGTTCTTGAGATGTAAAGTATGTGATTTATGTGATTTAGTCACAGAAGATATAAATCACAAGTTCTTTGTAAACTCAAAATCTTCGTTCGTAGTCAGTGATGAAATTTGGCATTTCATTTGCAATGACTATAACATATCAATTAAAATGATTTGTCTTGATCATGGAAGTGAAGACTTCTAGTTGATATGATTTTGGCATTGGTTTTTGGGGCTTAGCATGCGTGGCGGTTTTGAGGTTTGGCTTTTGAATGGGTGTGGCCATAATCTATGCTTTCCTAAGGCGCTCGAAAAAGTGTTAGATTGCCAAGACGAAAATCCGGCGATGTGTCACCTTACTTGCACGGCGGAAATTAGGCATCGCTTGGCGTTAGGTGACATGGACTGTGACAATCACATCGGAAGGGATAAGCATTTATATATATACATTTTTCATACACAATGCAAGCACACAGAGTGGGAAAGTAAATGCCTACATCCCTAGAGAATGGCCCAAAATATAAGTGCAGGAAAGTAAACAGGGGTCGCCATACTCTACATCCCTAATAAAACCCATTTAAGAGAGAGAAAGTGAGGAGGAAGGAAGGAGGGGTTTAAAAGAGTACATAACCAAATGGGAGAAGCTAAACCCTTAAACCTACTGAATATAGCCACTTGGCTTATATCCACATGCTTGTGTCTTCGCCCCTTTTGCTTGCTCCTGGGAGACTATCCCAAGCTTCGTGCAGCCATGCTCCATGTGTGTACATGCAAAGGCAAAGACAAGAAACCAGCAGACAAGCAATAGAAGGAAACAGATGCAAAGAGCATCTGAAAAGGGCATAAAGCGGATAAGCATGATAGGCATGGCAAGCAAAGAAGCAAGAAAGCAAGCAAACAAGCAAAAAGGCAAACAAGCAAGAAAGCAAACAAAAGTGGTGTCGGCGAGGGATGAATGTAGGTTTGGATCAAAGGTCCATAGCTTCATTATGTTGAAGTATGGACGACACACTAGCAAGCAAGACTCATGCATGAACATGTAAGAAAGCGTGTAAAGATGCATAGAAAGCCAACGGGTGGCACAAAAAAGCATGGCAAGCATATCATCACACGGAGCGAAAAGGGGAAAGGTATGCATGAAGTAACCGGTGTCATGGCGATGCACCCCAAATGGTTATATCCAAACAAGGCCTCATAGGCATCAGACGTAACCACATAACCACAAACCCGTTAAGGGCATCAAGTGTGATAAAGCCTAGAACTAGAGAGGCTAACACAAGCATAAAGCATAGAAGCAAGCAAGCATAGACATGAAAAATAGGGTGATCCAAACCCCTTTGATATGGGCCTTGGTGTATGGATGATGACAAAGACCATAGGGTCTAGATCTGGTCTGAACCAATAGGCCAAAACATAAGAAAGAAAGATAAAGCAACAAAAAGGGCTACAATAGCATATGAAATGACAAACATAGCCTAGTTCTAGGCACACAAACATGACATGGAGCGCACAAGCACATGGAAGATAGTATAAAGCATGTAGAGAACATTCCAACCACATAGGCATGTGAAAACATAGCTCTAGAAATATAGGCATAGAAATATACATGTAAACATGTTGAAACTTAACACATAGACAAGGAAGAACATGAATCCAAGCATATAAGCATGTGAAGACACGGATCTAACCATATAGCATGGAAATAAACACATAAAAACATAGATCCAAGCAAGGCATAGCCAACAACATCATACAAACATGTGAGCATGTAATCCCTAACATCAACCTAGAACAAAAAGAGGAACAAAGCAAAGGAAAACATGGCATAAGGTACAAAGCATGTAGATCTAAACATATAGGCAAGTAAGGATGTAGATCTAAGCATGAAACATGCCAAAAAGCATAAAAGCAAGGATATTTATGCTAGAAACACAAATAAAGCAAGCAACATGCTAAGGAAAGTAATAAATCATGTTATTAAGGTAAAAAGAGCAAAATAAATACTAGAAAAAGATTTAGAAGGTTAGGCGTGTGGACAATAGCTAGAAAGCTACATCCATACCCGTAAACCCCAAATCCAAGATGTAGAGGAGGAGAAGGTTGGGTATAAGAACAATGCCTTGTGTTTTTGGTGAAGAGAGAAGAATTAAGAGGCTTTGATGTGTTTTTTTGTGTGTTTTTGTGTATTTTTCTGTTTGGGAGAGAGGAGAAACGTGTAGAAGACATTCAGGCAGAGAGCAAAACCAAGAGAGACCTCTTTTTTTTTTTTTTTTTTTGGTCTGAAGGGTGCCTAGGGCCTTTTATAGCACCGACACGCTTTTGAGGCCCTTAAAGGGCCACCACCTCTAAAAGGCCATGAATTGGTTTGATCTTGCCACCCTTGGAAAGATTCTAACTTCCTATTTCTAAAAAGGTATGGAATTTGAAAATCTAACGGTCGGATCGAAAGTTATGGCTCTTAGAAGTTAGTGGTGCATTGATTGGTGCGTTATCCCGGTTTTCGTGATATCTTGGCTGTTCTAACTATAATTTCGACCCATGAATAGTCGTTGCAATGAGAATTTGATAATATTCGCAATGGCATTGGTTTCAACCCGTTCTGATAGCCGATCAAAATTAGGGTTTTTCGGCCCACCCGAGATCAACTTCGGGTCAAACTTAGTTAAAGTAGCCAAAAATCTCCGAGAAGCTTGGGTTTAATGAAAAACCATGAAAAGTGTTGTTTTGTGAGGATTTTGACCTCATTTGACGCTCGGTCAACCTAGGGTTGACTAGGGGCATTTTGGTCATTTTAGCTGAAAAAAGCACTTTGGGTACTCAGGTTTCCGAATGGGTTACACCATGTCATTCTGAATGTTCTCCGGCTCCACGGAGAGAAAATAATATTTTTGTATTTTTCGGGGTTCGGCATGCAAATTGAGGGCAGACGGTATTAACAAAGTGAAGATTGAAAGACATCTCAAGATCAATCTTCATTTGTTTTGAATTTCACTGCATCAAGGTATGCTTTCTCATTCTTTGTTTCCAAATCTCAGATGTTACATGCTATCTCACATGAATGAAGTAGATCCGTTCATATTCCGCTGCGTGTTTTTTGTATGAGATACAAAACTGTATTTTCCATTGGTTTTTCCTACAAATGGTATCAGAGCAGTCTTCTATCTCATGTTTGCATAACATGTTGAGTGAGTTTTAGAATCAAAGAAAACGGGTTTCATGATTTTGAAATCTTTATAGTAGATTTTTTTGCATTTTAGTTTTAGAACTATGGTTTGATAAAACTGATATTGTTGTTATGATGTTGTTTAAGTTTGATTTTAATCATGCCATATTGAAATTTAAGACTATAGCATCAATGAAATTCATTTTTGATCTCAATCTCATTTTGATATGATCAAAAAACTATGTTTTATCCAAGTGAAACGTCAAAAAACGGTTACCAGAAAAATCTAAAAAAATTCAGTTTCACGATTTTTGATCGATCGAGAATTTCTTTCGACCAATTGGATTTGCCTTTTGATCAATCGAATAGGAATTGAGAATCGATCGAGTCATCCAGAAACTTTATGATGAATTTCTTCAGTTTTTTGATTGATAGAGAATTCCTTTTGTAAGAGACGTGTCCCTAGTTACAAACTACCTAAAAATAAAAAGTAAAGATAAGACTAGATTTGCTTAACCAAAGACCTAGATCCACAGGCTAGTTACGGAATGGGAAAGTGTTAGGCACCCATTTGCCTAGACAGAGTCTGGCCTTCTAGACTCTTGTGACCAATGTACAATTTTATGCATGTTATTAATGATATGTTGGACATGTGAATTAAAAAAACTAAATCACATAAATTTATTTATGAATGAAGTCTCTTCTTTTGTTTTAAAAAAATTCAGGTCTGTTTTGATTTGTAAAAAAAAAGGTTTTTTGATAACAAAAAAAAAAAAAAAAAAAAATCTGTTTTGTAGTATGAAGAAAAAGGTTTTTAGAGATAAAAATTCAGATCTATTTTGTGATGATAAAAAAAAGGTTTTTAATGACAGAAAAATCAGATCTGCTTTTTTTATGTGTTTTTTTTTTTTTTTAAAAAGAATGGAAAAGTTTTTTTTTTTTTTTTTTTTAAAGAAGAGAGTTTCACTCATATTATGAATTTATGCAATCATGAATTAAAAGCAAACATAAACATAGTAGTACATGATTTCTTTCTTTATTTCAACAATTTGCATGTATTAAAAAAAAATCATGATGAGAATCAATAAGCTTTCAAGGATCCATTGCAAGTTCCAGTTGGGCCAATTACAAGAGCAAGATCCAAGAAGATCAAAGAAGCACTTAATGGGCTGATTCAAGGGATTTGGGCTGATTCACATTCCAAGCTGGGCCCAAAAGAAGATGAAGGCCTAATAAATTTAATCCAAGCTATTGAGGGCTGATCTGACGTAATTGGGCGTTATTTATGGCAAAGATTTATGGCTGATTGACTTTCCAGCTCTAAATCAGTTAATAGATACTTTTTCCTAATTTAGATCTTCTAATTTTGGACCAGATCTTCCTTAATTTTAGGCTTTTATTATTTAGAACGTTTTTTAGGGTTTTTCCTATTTTGGATCTGCTATTTTCAGACCAAATCAGTTTTTAATTAGGGTTTTATTATTTAGTACGTTTTTTAGGTCAAATTTGATTCCTGATATGGTTAGGTATCAATTAGGAGTTATTTTAGAATATATTTTCTTGTCTGTCAAGTTTTATGGAGCCCTTAAATAGGCCCCTAAGTCTGTAAACGTTTTTTTGATGAATTATGGAATAAAAATCAGAAAAGGTGAGGCTTTGCTCTTCTCTTTAGTTCTTCAAGAACTGTGAACTTATCAAGGATTCTTCCTTGTGGCGTTCAAACTTATACCTTTGGTTCGTGATTCTTTTATAATCATTGGGTCAAGGTCTGTTACTTATACCTTTGGTTCGCGTTTCTCTTATAAAAGTTGGGTCAGGGTTTCTATCAAATCTGAATTTTAGCTTTCTGGGGCAATATTCCAATATTGTTTGTTGGGTCTCAAAGCGAGTCGTTTGAGGTTCGCATCAAATCAGATTTGTATCTTGAGAAAAATTTAGATCTGCATCTAATAAAGATGCAGATCTCTTCTTGTTTGAGGGAAATTTAGATGTACATCTAAGAAAGATGTAGACCTGTTTTATTTTAATAAAAAGAATTATTTACATGCAGATTATTGACATTCAAGAAACGGATTATAAAAATCTCATAAAAAAAAAAAAGAAAAACAACAATTAAGAATGACTATTTGAAAAAGAAAGAGATATAACATGCATCATCACATCATAAGAAAAGGGTTAAGAAACAACCTCTTCCATAAGCGCTCTTTGTTCTTGAGAGGATGTTTTAGGGTTCAAAGAAACTTATTTAGTTCTCTTTCAAATCCAAAAACCCTAATTTATGCAGCAACATTCAGAGAAAATATCAGAAAATATAGGTGATTTGAGAGCCTAAAACATATGCCTCTTAGAACGTAAAAATAAAGGTATTGAATTGTGAGACATAAACTCTATTTATAGAGGCCAGAAGACTCTAAAAAATTGGCATAGATGATTAGGATGTGAATCTGGACTCATCCTTTTGCGAAAAGGTCGAAAAGGGTTTGCCTTATCGTCACCTGAAGGCCGTTGGGCCAAAGCCCACATGATGGCAATTCGGCACTTTTAAAGTGTCGTTCGGCACTCCAAAAGTGCCATATTGGCTCTTGGATGCCGAACGCACTTCCGTGTTTGGGTGCCATTTGAACTCTCCTTTTAAGGTTTTTTTTACCGGTCCTTGTATCTGGACATGTTTTCATCCTCCGTCTATGATTTTTTTTTAATCTCTTTTCTGGATAATTCAAGCTTTTTAATAACAATTATGTTGAACAATATCTTGTGGATAAATCCCTTAAAATAAATCTTGATAAAGTTCAGATTATCTACAATTTTATTGTTATCCAATCACCCTTTTATTCCTATGCATGCATCCTTATTTTTAGCACTAATTATTAACCAATCACAAAATTATTTTATTAATTTTAATTGTTTGACCAATCAGAATTAATTTAAACTAATCATGTGTGGTTGCCCCTACCTAGACACAATGCATGTGAACCGTGTAAACTTGATCATGCGATATCTTTCAATCCGATGGTTTAATTTGAAAACCAGACTCACTGTTGTGACAGTTAGAATCTCAAGATCATTTTTATGATATGCAATGAATGAATTAATGCATGTAATGCAGAGAAAAATTGATGCATGTGATGAAATTTTGATTTTTAGGGTACATGGATGGTCATCAAGTCATTCTCTTTGATTAAATCATGGGTGCAAAATTGAGTGTCTACACCTTTTGACCGATCAGATTTGCCTTTTGATTAATCGAATAGGAATCGAGAGTCGATCGAGTCATCCAGAAACTTTGAAACGGATTTATTGAATATTTCGATCGATCGAGAACTACCTTCGATTGATTGAATGAACTGTTTTTTGAAATTTCACTAAGTGTTAAAACATAGATAAAGTGCAAACTGTGTGTGATGAGATTACACATGTTTTCCAAATAAAAACCTTTCTTTTAAAATTTCAAGTGGAAGAGCGATTCAAAGGTTGAACCTCAAAGCCTCTATTGCCGGTTTATAGTAGTGTGATTAAGCACCTCGCCTTGGCGTATATGTCTTGCTCTCAATGGAAGGTGTTTAATTCATGGTACTGCTGATTAAACCTCTTAATGATGGATGATATGTGTTTTTACATTAAGAACGACCATGCAACCGTGGAGTTACTTGATGACTCATGTAGATTTTAGGCAATGGTGTACATTAGTTTGAGTTTAATGTTAACCTCCCTACGGAGCTATGTCATTAATACTTAGAGGCTAAAGGATAACAACATATTTTTAGTGTTTGATAAGAGTTCTCAATCAACAGCACTAATAATGAGAATAGTTCTCAATCAATCATAGTGTTTATAATTTATTTGCTACCAAGGAATTTTAAACATGGGATTGGGTTGTCGTTGCGTATTTTATATTATGGTTTTATTAAGGTTCCATACAATATGTTTATATGCTAAATTGATAATGTCCAGTTCATTTATTATATTCATGTTTATTGTTTTCAGATTTAATCATGACATCCTTTAACCCACTTGTTACTATTCTTAATCAAAACAAACTGACTGGATCCAACTTTGTTGACTAGAAAAGAAACTTAGAAATTATTTTTACTGTTGAAGAGCACAAATTTATGCTTAGTCAACCATTTCTAAACTTTCCTTCATTAGATGCTCCTTCCACGGAAAAACAGCAATATGATCGTTGGTAGAAATCTAATGAGATGGCTAAGTGCTATATCCTAGCATCTATTTCAAATGTTCTACAACATTAAATGTAGGATGTGGAACTAGCTTCAGACATTATGTTAAGTTTGAAGGAGATGTTTGGTGAGCAACGCCGTTCAGCTAGGCAAGATACCATGAGGCTTATCTTGAATACTAAAATGGCTAAAGAACCTTCAGTCAGAGAGCATTGTCTTAAAATGATCTCTTATTTGAATACATTGGAGGTTTTAGGTGCTGATATTGATGGAGAATCCCAAGCGGATATGATACTTCAATTTGATGAACAAGCCTTTGGCTTTTTGGCCACCATACATTTTTTTTTATAAAAGTCACTTTCCCTTTTTCCTAGTCAAATACTAGTATGTGCGGCAGAATTTTGCAACTCATTATCTCTTTTCATTTTGAGATTTACATTTGTTGAGCTCTTTAAGCAAAAACAATAAAATAAAAAAGAGTGGGAAGATATATATAGGCACAAGTCTATGCATGTCTCAAGACCAACAAAACTATTGACTAATAATTCATGGCAAGTTTGAAGATCTATTTACAACAATCACATAGATGTTAAGATTTCTCCTACAATGATATGAGTGCATTAAGAACAAGCTACGCTCGTGAATGCACAAAGCCATTTGTACGAAGGTACATGACAAAACATGCATGTGACAAAACACAACAATGCCGATCAAACTTTTTAGATTTTCTACTTTTTATGTGTTTTTTGATTTGTGGCACAAAAACAAGAAAAGATTGATCAAAAGCAACAATGTAAAAACATTTTACCAACAACAAACAAACAAACAAACAATTTTCAACTTAAGCTAGCAAAAAGCACACAACCAAGCATAGTCACAAAACATAGGAAGTATTGAAGCATGAACATGTTGTAATGCTTATGCATGAGTACCCTTCTTCACCCACACGTCACATGCGTTTGGGGTGATATCCCTATAGGATTGGGTACGAGTGTTAGGACTTTTAAACCTTCTGGTGAAGCTTGCCAAGAAGGTTGTAAATGCATCAATCATCCTCATAACATCCCTCATTTCGGGATCACCTTCTTGACCTTTTGATTGTTCAGCATTCCAATTCCCTTTGTCATGTCTTGGACCTCTCATCCTTTGAGCACCTAAATTCTTCAATGCATGCAGCTTATGATAATTGGGTCTATTGTGACCTTGAATTCCACAGTGATGGCAGAAGTATTGAGTTCTTGGACCTCTTTGTGACTCTAGGAGTGATTTCCCATTACCCTTAGGTTTGACCATTGATTATTTAGGAGGCTTAGTCATAAACCTTTGGTCAGTCACATTCTTCTTCTTCTCCGGCTTCTCTTTCTCAGCATTCGTGGTAGCTACAATCGATTCTTTGGTTTTCAAAAACTTCATTTCCTTGGATATATTGGCAGCCAAACTGCTCTCACCGGTGTATCCCAATTCGCTTTTGTCGGAGAAAGGCTTTTGATGAGCAAGTACTTCATCAAGTTTCTTGGAGGAGACCCGCTCTACTTTAGCATTGGCTTGAATCACCTCAAGCTCAAGAAACTTTATCCATGAGTAAGCTTCGGTCAGCTCTCCATTCAGCGTCTCCATTTCACATTTGGTCTCTTTGTATCGCATTAGAAGACTTCTATAATCTTGCTTTGCCTTCTTCATCTTTTTAATGGGTGCGTTAGCCACTTTTGCATATTCACCGGTCTTTTTAAGAAGGGAATTGTAGGTCTCTTGCAGTCCCACTTCTTCTTCATCTTCATCTTCCTCATATTCAGATTCCTCAACTATCCCAATTGACTCCAATTCAATGTGTTCACCAAGGTCTTCTACTAGAGCACTCAAATCATCCGAAGATTCCACATGAGCGTTGGTCATGAATGCATAGAAGTTTCCCTCTCCATCACAGCTTTCATCTGAATTTGAATTAAAGGAATTGGAATTACTAGGAGTAGTGGCATACACCTTGCCCTTCCCTCTCAAATAATTAGGACACTCTTTCTTGATATGTCCATAACCATTGTATTCGAAACACGTGATTCCTTGAGAGAATTGAGAGTCTTTCCCATCTTTCTTCTTAAAATCCTTTTTCTTCTTTCCGAAATTTGGGAATTTTGCCTTATCAGCAAACTTTCCATTTTTCTTGAACTTCAAGAACTTCCGGAAATTCTTCACAAGAGATGCCACATCTTTATCGACAACATCCTCATCCGATGAGTCGTGAGCTTCTACCCTCTTATTGATCGTCTTAAGAGCAAGGGATTTGCTCTTCCTTTGTGATGGCAAAGACAGCTCATAAGTTTGAAGTGAGCCAATTAGTTCTTGAACTTTGATATCATCTAAGTGTTGGGATAAGTGCCCTTAAATCCTATTGTAATATGCCATATATGATATTATGTGTTAAATGATGTATGACTTAATATTATGATTAATAAAGTTGTTTTGTTATTATCTAAAATAAGGGTAACATGAATATTCAGACATTATCAAATAGTCCATGAGATGCATAGTATGTGATTTATGTGATTTAGTCACAGAAGATATAGATCACAAGTTCTTTGTAAACTCAGAATTTTGGTTCGTAGTCGGTGATGAAATTGGGCATTTCATATGTGAAGACTATAACATATTAACTACGATGATTTGTCTTGATCATGGAAGTGATGACTTCTAGTTGATATGTTGATATGTTTTAAGAGTTAAGACATATTGAACTGGACCACTGTGAGATTTATTATTCTCCTAACGACTGTCAATTGAATAATAAATCTCACGACTTATATTCACATGAACTCTTAATCCTGAGAGAATAATGGACCTGATCATGAAATGTAGGTTGCTTTGATATATCAGGAGTGAGATCTAAAGTAACGGTCAAAACCTCAGTATGTTGGGCAGCCACATTTAGTGCTGATGGAACATATATTTTCAAGATGGAATTCATAGTCTCTTAACGGAGATATAAAATATTCCCTTGAGATAAGTTTAATGGGTTCAGTTATTCAAAGAGTTAGGCCTAACCACTTTAGTAAGACTAAAGTATATATTTATGAAATTGGATTTCATAAATATATGATGAATAACTTAAAAGGATTAAACCGGGTACTCAAGGATTAAGATGTAGTAATTTACAAAGTGGTAGTCTATATTTATGACTTTGTATTATTACGAATATTTTATGAAGGGGTTGCATGTATAATAGAGTCTTGGGATATAATTTATTAATAAGGCCTAAAGTGCAATTATATTTATATAGTGGTATTAAATATAATTAATGGTAACTTTGGACTTGTTAAGAGTTGACAGAAAAGCCCAAGGCCCATTGGAGCTAGTGTCTTATTTGTTCCCTTTTGGTCCCACTCCAAGCTACACACTAAAGCCCAATTGGGAAGGCCCAAAAGGCTAGCCCAATTAGATAATCAGTTATGTGGAGAGAAACATGTAGAATTTTATATTAGAATGAAATGGTTTGTATGTTTATAAGATATGATATAAGGAAGAGAGACACTCTTTCATATTCTCTCTAGAAACATAAACTGATTGAGAGACCACACATCTTGGGCATCAAGTGGAATTGGAGTGAAGATTGAAAGTGTTTTCAAGAACTTCTTCTCTTTGGTTTTGAATTTCACCACACCAAGGTACACTCTCTTGTTCTTATATTCTGAAACTTACATAGTACATGTTATCTATTGCGAATGAAGTAGATCTGTTTATTTTTCGCTGCGTGTGTTTTGTATGCGATACAAACATGTAATTTTCCATCATTCGTATCAGAGCAGTTTTCATTTCGAATATGTATAACATGTTTTGTGAGTTTTGGAATTAGAGATAATAGTTTCATCATGTTAGAAGATTTTATATGCATTCAATTTTCTGCATGGTTGTTGAAACTATAATTTGATAAAAACTGATATTGATGTTATGATATTGTTTAAATTTGAATTTAAGTATGTTAAATTGAACTTTAAGGCTATAGCATCAATAGATTTTAGTTTTGATATCAAATTCTTATATCATGTTCATATGGTAATTGTTTGTTCATGAAAAGTCATAGAAAACTGTTTGCAACTGTTCTGGAAAAACTGAAAACACGGGTTTTTTGCGGGTAAGCTTTACTCATGAAACAGTCGCGAGACAGTAGCGAAAGTCTCTATCTGATTTTTGTGTTTTTAATTTTTTCCTTAACTTGTTTTTGCAGGAAGTGCTTAGTTACGGTATTCTCGCGAAAATGCTTATAAAGAGATTTTTGAAGGTTTTTCAAAATGTTTTCACATGTATAAAGTACAAGGCTGTGTATAATTAGTTTATGCATATTTAAAATAAAAACCTTTAATTTAAAATATCTAGTGGGAGAGAGATACAAGGGTTGGATCTCACGGCCTCCATTATCGGTTCATAGTAGTGTGGGGTAAGCACCTCGTCTTGGCGTATATGCCTCGTGATCCCAAAGGAGGGTGTTTACTTCATAGTACTACAAGTTTGAACTTACCCATTTAAAGTAGTGTAGACAAGCACCTCGTCTTGGTGTATATGCCTCGCGATCCCAAAGGAGGGTGTTTTGTTCTATGGTACTACAAGTTTAAGCATCACAAAGGAAGATGAAATGTGACTACACATGATTCTAGATAATGGTGTACACTAGACTAAGTGCAATGTTAACCTCCCAAAGGAGCTATGTCATTACTACTTAGAGGCTAAAGATAATACGGCATATTATTAGTGTTTGATAAGAGTTATCATGATGGCACTAATAATGAGAATAGTTCTCAACTGATTGATGTGTTTATAATAAACTTGCTACCAAGGAATTACAGACATGGATTGGGTTGTCATTGCATATATTATATTATGGTTTTATTAAGGTTCCATATTATATGCTTATATGCTAAATTGATAATGTCCAGTTTACTTATTATATTCATGTTTATTATTTCAGATTTGAACATGGCATCATTTAGCCCATTTGTTACCATTCTTAATCAAAACAAACTGACCGAATCCAATTATGTTGACTGGAAAAGAAACTTGGACATAGTTCTCACAGCTGAAGAGCACAAATATGTGCTTACTCAACCATGTCCTAGCTTTCTTTTATTAGATGCTCCTCCTGAGGAAAAACAACGATATGATCATTGGCAGAAATCTAATGAAATGGCCAAGTGCTATATCCTAGCGTCTATCTCAAATGTTCTACAGCATTAAATACAGGATGTAGAACTAGCTTCGGACATTATGCTAAGTCTAAAGGAGATGTTTGGTGAGCAAGGCCGTTCTGCAAGGCAAGAAACCATGAGGCAAATTTATAATACTAAAATGGCTGAAAGTAGTTCAGTGAGAGAGCATTGTCTTACAATGATCTCTAATCTGAATACATTAGAGGTTTTAGGTGCCGATATTGATGGAGAATCCTAAGTGGATATGATACCCCAGTCACTACCGGAATCGTTCAAGAAATTCAGACTTAATTATAACATGAACAAAAAGATTTATTCTTTGTCTGAATTAATGAATGAGTTGGTAGCGGCAGAAGGCATCCTTGGTACTTCTAATATTAGTCTTGAAGCCAATATGGATGAAGCTTCTACTTCTCAACCAAAGTCGAAAGGCAAGGGTAAGAAGAAGAAGAAGAAGAAGAAGAAGAAGGACTTCACTAAGCAAGAGGGTAAATAAATTGTCTTAGGGGTTGCTGACAAAGGAAAGAAGCTTAAAGGAAAATGTTTCCATTGTGGTGAGAAAGGACATTGGAAGAGAAATTGTCTAAAGTTCAAGACTGCCAATAAGGGTATGAAAGTTTCATTCCTTCTTGAAATATGTTTGGTTCAAAATCCCACGAATTCCTAGTGTGTGGATTCAGGTTGTACTAATTGATGATGTAGAGGATCAGTAGGCTGAATGCTCCGGCTTCGATGGCGATCGGTGGTTGCGAAGACCTGAAAGGAAGAACACAATCAAAAGGCGACCGGGGTTGACCGGCCAAATCCTTTCCGATGGCGAAGTTAGTTTCTTTAGAAAAAACAATGTTTCGGACTTCGAGGGAAGTGATGTTATGAATGACTCACCTTAATTCGGTGTAGGTCGGTCTTTATATAATGAACCTTAGAGCGGTTATTCACTTTGCAACTGCTTTAAAGTTTGTGGAAATCAGTTTCGACATAACTTCCTTAACGGCTATGAAAGGTATAACTGCTGAAGGAAGTTAAGTATTTGAGGCAATTGCGGCGACATCTACGGGTCTGGTGCGCTTGGGATTTTCAAGGTATGTGACTGGAAATCGTATCTCGAAATTTCCTAAGGGTCATATAGTCGTCCGTATACTTTGTCTATGGACGTGTTTCGTCTATGGACGGCTCCCTCGTTCACGGAAGGCGGGCTTGAATTTTCCCAATTGGTTCATGGACGACCCTTATGGACGATCAGGAGATGGTCATGTTTTGCTATTCCCATCAGTTGCCCCCTTGTCCAGGGGTCGTCCAAGGTCGTCATTGGTTGAACGTCTTTATGATGATGATTTTTGTTTTTTTTTTTTGTTTTTTTGTTTTTGTTTTTAGGGCTACGTATAAACATTTCATTGGTTGACCTGCTTCATCGATTGCTCTTCCCAAAGGAACTGCCACGTGTCGTCTTTTGAATGGCGGGCGTCACTTCGCTGACCCCCCCTCTGGGGCCTATAAATGGGCACATTCCCATTCTTGCCCCTCACCTTTTTCATAATCTCCTCAGCTATCTCGTCCAAGAATCTCGTCTTGCACTCGTCCTAGATTTGTCAGGTATTCCTTTTTCCCTTTTAGGTTTCTTAATCCTTCATTCGTCATGTCGTCGTCTAGTTTAGAGAGAGAGATAGACGAGTATCAGGACATTTCGGTAGGGAGTTATGAGAGTGGTGAGGGAAGTACCAGCTATAGCAGCACTTCCTCAGACGAGCCTTACTTGTCTGGGGTTCCTGGCATTCCATTAAAAGAATTCCAGGAACTGCAACGTAGGAAGGCCTCTGGGGCTGGGACTAGCTCGTCCAGAGAACCAATGAGCCCTTCTCTAGACGAGGAGGAGGAGGAGTATGTGATCTACAGCTGTGCCCCTGAAGTAGCGTCCACTTTAGACGCCTTTAAATTGAAAACCCTTGTAGATAGATACCAGATACCTAGGGAGTTCCAACCTCGTCTACCCAAGGAAGGTGAATGGTGTTGTTCTCCTTCTTCTGGTTTAGGGGTATACACATCTTACCTTTTAGCTGGCCTTAGGTTTCCTTTGAATTCCTTTTGTAGAGGTCTTCTTCATAGGTTGGGTATTGGACCTAATCAACTCAACCCCAATGGATGGAGAACAATAATTGCCATGCAAGTGTTATGGCGTGAGGCGTTGGAAGGGGACCGTCCTATCACAGTGAACGAGTTCCTTTACTGTTATAAACCCTCAGAAATCAAGAAGTCTGCTGGTTTTTACCAGTTCTCGTCCAGAGGCTCCCCCTATAGTTTGATTAAGGGTCGTAGCTTGTCTGACAGGCTTTGGAAAATAGAGTTTCTTATTATTTCTGGAAATTGGGCTGGGGACCCAATTGACGTGGCTAATGCCCCCTTCCCACCTTTTACCACCCCTCTAGGTCGTCTTCGTCCTGAGGGTATGTTTCCTTTTCATTTTATTTCGTCTTATTTTCTTTTCTTTTTGTTTATATAATCCATCTTTTTGTCGTCTAACCCCTTTTTTCCATTTGTGCAGCTATTGCTCGTCCAAGCTTGGACAAGTTTCATTTAGACCGAATTGACAGAGCTCGTGCCTTCCCTGGTAGAACTTTCCCCGATCTAGTTACTCTTAGTAGCCTAGCTTCGTGGGATCTTGGACCAGTGCCTTCTGCGGAAAACCTTGCACACGAAAAGAAAACTCGTCGAAGTAAGTGTCGTCCTTTTTCTCGTATTATGTATGGTTTCTTAGTATATCATTTTTTAACCTTCTTTGTTGTAGGAATGTCTACAATGAGAGAGAATAGGGAGAAGAACGTGACAAGCGGGGACGAGGAAGTCAACGTCCCTCCAATCGTCCAAGGTACTACCGTCTCTGGAGGGAAGAGGAAGTCTAAACCTATTTCGAGCGCTGTGGACCTTAGTGACCTCCCAAGTCGTCGAGGTTCTAAGAGGCAAAAGCCGAGCAAGACTCCTCTTCCTAAGGTTCCCAAGTTCACATCTCCAACGGTCAACTTGGACGATCCTTTGGACGACGTTGAGCCCGTCCAAGTTATTCCACCCGTCCAGACTGATCCTACTCCCCCACCTACCAAGACTCCTCACAGGCCTCATCCTTCTGAGTCGTCCCAGCGTCCTCCTAACCTGGTGTTGGACGAGGACTATGCCTGGAGGACGTTCAAAGGTATTATCTCTGACAACGAGGTGAACTCGTGTTACAATATGTCTGTCAGAGACTTTGAACGTTCTGCCATCCACGACCTCTTCAAGGTAAACCATCTTTGCTCGTCTTTGTGTGTCAAAGTTTTTGAGTAAAAATTTGTTTAACTCCTCTTCGTCCATGCACAGGCTATGTCCAAGTTCTACATAGCAAACTGCCAGGCTAAGGAACTTTCTGAGGAAGCCAAGACGGCTAAGGAGAAGGTCAAGGAGCTGAACACTGAGGTTTTATTGAAAAAGGGGGAGGTGATCAGGTTGACTGAGGATCTCAACCGTTTGCAAGGGAGTGAGACGAAGCTGAAGGACGAGGTGGAAGAGCTCAGAGCAGACGTTATTGAGAAAGATACTCGCATTGCTCATTTGGAGAGACAAGTTGCTGAGTTTGCCTCGTCCTTGGAGAAAGCACGTGAGGAAGCCGTTGTAGCCTTCAAGAAGTCTGACGAGTACAAGAATCGTCTAGACAGCCACTATGCAGCTGGTTATGAGGACTTCCGTGCTGATGCCAAGGACATCTTCCCTGACTTAGATTTTGATTTCTTTAAGCTACCTCTACCTACAGAAAGCTCCCTCTTGCAAACAAGTTCCGAGGACGTCAATGTGATGGACGATGCCAACGAGGTGACCCAGGACGATCCTAAGTCTGGAGGCAATGCCCCCAGTGGTTTAACCAAATGAATCTAATTTTAGAGAGTTTTTCCTTTTATTTTCTTAGAAGTGCCCATTATTTTGGGCTTTGCTTGTTTTCTTCTCTTTTTTATCAAATTCACTCAAGTACAATTATCTCGTCCTAGCTTATGGACAAGCTTTATATACAATCATTTATATTTAACTTCTAAGGGTTTTTTTGGGCGTTGGTTGTCCACCCTTTAAATAAATGAATGTCTTCTATTCACTTCATTATATTTGGATTTGTCAACGTTATTAATCGTCCATATCGTGTTTATAGCTTCGTGTTTCATCCACTTAGGAAAGATATTTTATCTTGTCTTGATCCCATGAATGGATGTCGCATTTCATCACCAAAGCCAAGTATAACTCGTCTATGAATGGCGTCTTTACTAGCCTTTACTCGTTATTCAAGCCTGGGATGATCACAGCGAAATTGTTTCCAACATATGCTCGTCCATGATGCACTGGAGTGTTATGCTGGTTCACTGTTTTTTTTTTTTTTTTGAGCTTGTGTCATGCGTACATTATATGCCCACGATTTAGACTTGTGCGTCTTTGTCTTCGTCCATCTTCACCTCGTCCACAAGATCGAGGTTAAGGCAAAGTTCTGTTGAGCTTGGCTTGTCCATGTGTTGGATTGTTAGGCCGATCAGACTCGTCCATGGGGGCTTGTGGTGTTTTTGCACACACATTACGTCCATGATTTAGACGAGCGTACCTTGGGTTTTATCTCGTCTTGAACTTTGACGGATATAACTTAAATTTATTTTTCTTGTTTTATCCTTATTGTTTTAAGGAAAACTTTATAGACGGTACATCCCTGCGTCCAAGGAATTTTATTCGTCTTTGCTCAGTTGCCTTATGTAAATTATTTTGAATGAAATCACAAAAATGAATGGTTTCCATACGATCATACATGTACTTGAAAATACATCATATATTTTGGAAATTCATAATGTAACCACTCGTCCATAGGCATGGCACACACTTAAGAGCGAGTGCCTTTAGGGAATTAGAAATACTTAACACAAATTCGTCCATGACGAACACAACATACTTATGCACCTAAAATATAGTAATAATAAGCAAATATAAGATTACTGTAAACAAACCACATCAAGCATCCATGACTTTCGTCTTAAGGCACTGTTCGTCCATGATCTCCCTTCATTGGTAGTACCTTCTTAGGTGCTCAACGTTCCAAGGATGTTCTAGCTTCCGTTCGTTTAGGGCTTCCAGGTAGTAGGATCTTTGCTTCTTGCAGTTGACAACCCTGTAAGGTCCTTCCCAGTTCGGACCCAGCTTCCCGTAAGCGGGGTTTCTGGTGGCCAACGAAACCCTTTTCAGGACGAGATCCCCGACGTTGAAACACCGAGGCTTGACCATGGCATCATACTGCTTCGCCATAAGGCTTTTGTACCTTGCTGTTCTCTGTTCCGCGTCCATCCTCACCTCGTCGACAAGATTGAGGTTACGACAAAGTTGTTCTTCGTTTTCTCCATCTTGGTACTTCATTACCCTATGGTTGGTCATGTGCACCTCTGCAGGTATGACTGCTTCACTCCCATAGGTTAGTTTGAAAGGAGTTTCTCCTGTGGGGGTCCTCACTGTTGTTCTGTAAGCCCATAAAACACCTGGTAACTCATCTGGCCATACTCCCTTTGCCCCCTCAAGCCGGGTCTTGATGATTTTCAGCAAGGACCGGTTTGCGACTTCTGCTTGTCCATTGGCCTGTGGGTGGACGGGTGAGGAATAATGGTTTTCGATTCCCAGTTGTTCACAAAATTCCCTGAAGGGTGTGTTGTCAAACTGTCTTCCGTTGTCTGACACCAGAAATCTTGGCACTCCAAATCTGCATACAATGCTCTTCCAAACGAAATGTTTTACATTCTGTTGAGTAATTTTCGCTAAGGGCTCAGCTTCCACCCACTTAGTGAAGTAATCTATTCCCACCTCCAAAAATTTCATCTGTCTAACCCCTGTTGGAAAGGGGCCTAGTATATCCAAACCCCATTGTGCAAAAGGCCATGGGGCCATCATTGGGGTAAGATATTCTGACGGCTGTCTAGGGATGTTGCTGTAATGTTGACATTGATCACAGACCTTAACATATGCCTTGGCGTCAGCTTGGATAGTCGGCCAATAATAGCCTGCCCGTACAACTTTGCGGACGAGTGATCTGGCTCCTGAATGGTTACCACATGCGCCCTCATGAATCTCTCTCAATACGTAGTTCACTTCGTTTGGAGCTAAACATCTTAGATAAGGCTGGGAGAAACCTCGTTTGTAGAGCATTTCGTCTATCAGGATGTACCTGGCCGATTTGGTTCAGCTTCCTGGCCTCATCCTTCCCTTCTGGAAGTCTTCCGTCCCTTAGGTACGATACTATTGGAGTCATCCAATTTTCCTCCCCTTCTATCTGCAAAATCTCCTGAAGGTCTATCCGTGGCATATATTGTACTTCATCGACTTCGTCCATTTCATTTGCTGAGGCTTCCTTCGCCAAGGTATCTGCTTCCACGTTCTTTTCCCTTGGGATTTGAACGAAATCAGCTTCCTTGAATTTCTTCACTAGGCGCATCAGTCTGTTCAGATAGCTCTTCATTCGATCTTCCTTGGCTTCATATATCCCATTCACTTGGCCTATGACTAACTGAGAGTCACCCATGACGAGTATCGACTCTGCATCTATAGACTTAGCCAATTCTAGTCCTTTAAGAAGGGCCTCATACTCCACTTCATTGTTAGTTGTTCTGTACTGCAAACAAACCTTGTACTTCAAATTGTCTCCTTCTGGTGATTGTAGGATAACTCCTATCCCCCCTGCATGTAGTGTAGACGATCCGTCTACATGGACGATCCACTTTTTATTCTCTTCCACTCTACCTTCATCCTCATAGCTTGGTGTGAATTCTGCAATGAAATCCGCCAAGGCCTGAGCCTTTATGGCACTTCTTGGCTTGTACTTAATATCGAATTCACTGAGCTCAACTGCCCACTGGATCAGTCGTCCTGCGGCTTCCAGCCTGCTCATCGTCTTCTTGAGTGGATGGTCTGTCATGACGTTGATGACATGAGCTTGGAAATAATGCCTCATCTTTCTGGAAGCTGTTATTAGAGCAAAAGCCAATTTCTCCATTAGCGAGTAACGTCCTTCCGCTCCTCTAAGTGCTCGACTTGTGTAATACACTGGCTTCTGTACCTTCCCTTCTTCCCTGATCAAAGCTGAACTCACGGCATGTGGGGTCACTGCCAAGTACAAATATAGTTCTTCTCCCAACACAGACGGACTTAGTAGTGGAGCCGTCGTTAAATAGTTCTTCAAATCTTGGAAGGCTTGGTGACATTCGTCCGTCCATTCGAACGCCTTCTTGAGGACCTTGAAGAAGGGCAAACACTTGTCGGTGGCTTTTGATACAAACCTATTCAATGCTGCAACTCGTCCCGTGAGGGATTGGACTTCCTTGATATTTTTTGGTGGTTCCATGGCCAATATAGCTTGGATTTTATCCGGATTCGCTTCAATTCCCCTCTGTGAGACCATGAACCATAAAAACTTTCCTGAAGACACTCCAAATACACACTTGGTTGGATTCAGCTTCATTTTATATCGTCTGAGTGTTTCAAAGGTTTCTTGAAGGTCGTCTATGTGTCTTTCCTCGTCCAAGCTCTTCACAAGCATGTCATCGACATATACTTCCACATTCCGTCCTATCTGTGGGCGGAACATATGATTAACCAACCTTTGATAAGTTGCTCCTGCATTTTTTAAACCAAAGGGCATCACCTTGTAACAGAACAGACCCTAGCTGGTAACAAAGGAGGTCTTCTCTTGATCTGCCTCGTGCATTTTTATCTGATTATATCCGGAGAAGGCGTCCATGAAGCTTAGCAACCGATGGCCAGCTGTGGAATCAACTAATTGATCAATGCGTGGCAACGGATAGCTATCTTTGGGACACGCCTTATTCAGGTCAGTGAAGTCTACGCACATCCTCCACTTGCAATTCGCCTTCTTCACCATCACCACATTTGCCAACCAATCTGGGTAATAGACTTCCCGGATAAACTCTACCGTGGTTAACTTCTGGACCTCTTCCTTGATAGCATTATCTCGCTTAGGGGCGAATACTCTCTTCTTTTGACGAATAGGCTTAGAGGAGGGATCTACATTCAAACGGTGAGTAATCACACTTGGATCAATTCCCGGCATATCGTGATGACTCCATGCAAAGACATCGACACTCTTCTTGAGGAATTAGACGAGGTCTTGTTTTGTCTTCTCTTTCATACTTGTTCCGATCTTGGTAAACTTTTCAGGATTGCCTTCATCTAAAGGAACGTCCTGAAGCTCTTCGGTGGGCTCTGCGGCAACTCTGCTTTCCTCAACACCCATTGTCTGCATGTGCTCATCCATAGCCAATAAAGCTAAATAACACTCCCTCGCTGCTAGTTGATCTCCTTGCACCTGTCCTATTCCATACTCTGTAGGGAATTTGACTGATAGGTGGTAGGTAGACGTTACTGTCTTCCACCTGTTTAAAGTTGGCCTTCCAATGATGGCATTATAGGAAGACGAACAATCCACCACGAGAAAATTCACTTCATTGGCTATTTGTTGTGGATATGATCCCACTACTACTGGCAGAGTAATGGTGCCCACAGGTTGTACCTTCATTCCTCCAAAACCTACCAATAGTGAGCATACTGGACGAAGCTGTTCCCGTCCTAGCTTCATTTGTTGGAAGGCGGGATAATACAATATGTCTGCCGAACTTCCATTATCCACCAACACCCTTCTGGTGGTGTACTCCGCGATGAGCAAAGTTATAACGATTGCGTCGTCATGTGGGTGATGGATTCTTCCAGCTTCTTCGTCCGTGAACGAAATGGTTGGCTCGTCTTCATTCCTCGTCCTTGGGGATCGTCCAGAAATCTGGACGTTCTGCACCGCCTTAAGGTATGCCTTTTTTGACTTGGAAGAGTTTCCTGCTGAAGTCCCTCCTACGATAACTCTTATTTCTCCGAGTGGGGGTTGTGGTAACTCTTCCATAGCCCTTCATCTTTTCGTCTTTGTGGTCCCTTCTAACGAAATGCCTCAACTTTCCTTACCTTATAAGGTTTTCTATTTGCAGTTTCAAGTCAAAACACTCGTCGGTGTCATGCCCATGGTCCCTGTGGAAGCGACAATATTTGTTTTTATTGCGCTTGTTGGGATCTCCTTTCATCTTTTCAGGCCATTTCAGGGAGGGGTCATCCTTAATTTGCATAAGCACCTGTTCCAATGGTACATTCAACGGCGTGTATTGCTGGGTTCTTGCTGTGGGGCCTACCTTCTTGACGTCCCGGTCTTTCTTATCTTCCGTTCGTCCCTTCTTTGGACAAGTACCTTGTTCGGAGTGACGCATGGAGTTCATCTCCATTCTCTCAGCTCTCTTCCTTTTCTTGGCTATGATTGCGTCTTCTGCGTTCATGAAGTTTTGGGCCGAATGGACGAGCTCGGCCATGGTTTGAGGCTCCTTTTCGTAAAGCTTGTGAATGAATAAATCAGAGTTTACTCCATTGTGGAAGGCTGCCAACAGCAACTTGTCATCTACTTCGTCTACCGTCAGAGCTTCTCTGTTGAAACGAGTGATGAAGGATCGCAAACTTTCATTCTCTCCTTGTTCGATGGTTAACAGGCTAGACGAGGAACATTTATGCCTTTGTCCTCCAATGAAATTGTTAACAAATAACTTGCTCAACTCCTCAAAGGAACTTACTGTATTCGGCGGTATCTTACTGAACCACACCCGTGCTGGCCCTTTAAGGGTGGTAGGGAAGGCTCTACACATGATCTCGTCCGGGACCCCTTGGAGATGCATTGTAGTTTTGAAAGTGGCAATGTGGTCGAACGGATCCCTTGTTCCATCATATGAGTCCAAGGAAGGCATCTTGAACTTTGGAGGCAACGGGTGGCCATTGATCACAGCCGTAAAAAGGGAGTCCGTTCGATGGACTAAGTCCTCTAATGGGTTTGCTCTCCTCATATTCTCCCGCATCTCATCCATGGCTTTCCTCATCTGATCCATTTCCTTCTCCAAATGTGGCACCCTCCGTGAAGTAGCGCCGCACGATTGGCTTTCTGGACCAGGATTCCCTCTGTATTCTTGACTTTGGGCTTGTCCTTCAACGAATCCCTCGTAGCGTTATCTCCTTTCGTTGATCTCCCTCGTCAATTCTTGGTTTTGGCGGGTTAACTCCGCCATGGCGGCTGCCATGGACTGTATGTGCTGAACTGCAGACGGTTGCATGGCAGGAACCGACTGGCGATCTCGGTGGGGATTGCTGGAAGCATCCCTACTTTCTTGGTGGCCCTTGATCTTGTCCGAACCATCCAGCCTTTTGTCAAAGGAAGGAAGAAACAACCACTACTAGTTACGAAGTCAATACCTTCTCACAGACGACGCCAACTGATGATGTAGAGGATCAGTAGGCTGAATGCTCCGGCTTCGATGGCGATCGGTGGTTGCGAAGACCTGAAAGGAAGAACACAATCAAAAGGCGACTGGGGTTGACCGGCCAAATCCCTTCCGATGGCGAAGTTAGTTTCTTTAGAAAAAACAATGTTTCGGACTTCGAGGGAAGTGATGTTATGAATGACTTACCTTAATTCGGTGTAGGTCGGTCTTTATATAATGAACCTTAGAGCGGTTATTCGCTTTGCAACTGCTCCAAGGTTTGTGGAAATTAGTTTCGACATAACTTCCTCAACGGCTATGAAAGGTATAACTGCTGAAGGAAGTTAAGCATTTGAGGCAATTGCGGCGACATTTACGGGTCTAGTGCGCTTGGGATTTTCAAGGTATGTGACTGGAAATCGTATCTCGAAATTTCCTAAGGGTCATATAGTCGTCCGTACACTTCGTCTATGGACGTGTTTCGTCTATGGACGGCTCCCTCGTTCACGGAAGGCGGGCTTGAATTTTCCCAATTGGTTCATGGACGACCCTTATGGACGATCAGGAGATGGTCATGTTTTGCTATTCCCATCACTAATCATATCTGCAATTCTTTGCAGGTAATCCAGGAGACCAGAAAGTTTAAAGAAGGAGAATTGTTTCTAACCTTGGCTGATGGGAGTAGGATTCCGATTGTAGCTATTGGAGTGTTTAAATTATGTTTTGAATCAAGAGTTTTAATATTAAATGACTGTCTGTATGTACCTAATGTTCGTAGGAATTTAATTTCTGCAACTTATTTGGATAAAAATGGATATTGTGTTATCCTTAAAGACAATGTTGTAATAAAGAAGGGTAAAACATTTATTTGTTCTGGCAATATTATGGATGGTCTTTATATTTTAACTCCTGACAAACATGAATTATATAATTCTGAATTAGATAATAACTCTCATGTAAAATCATTAAAGAGAAAGTTTCCTTCTACTAATGATGCATATCTTTGGCACTTGCGTTTAGGTCATATTAATCCAAACAGAATTCAAAGACTGATCAAAGATGATCTCTTAGAGCTATTGGACTTTGATGAATTTTCAGTTTGTGAATCTTGTTTGGAAGGCAAAATAACCAAGCGACCTTTTAATGCAAAAGGTAGAAGAGCCCAAGAGTTGCTTGAATTAGTTCATACGGATGTTTGTGGTCCTATGTCAACCCAAGCAAAAGGAGGTTATGAGTAGTTCATCACTTTCATCGATGATTACTCTAGATTTGGTTGTGTACCTAATGAGACGGAAGTCCGAAACTTTTGAAAAGTTCAAAGAGTTTAGGGCTGAAGATGAGAATCAATTGGGTAATCGCATAAAGGCCATTCGATCTGATCGTGGTGGCGAATACCTTCTTGGGGATTTCAAGGATTACTTAACTCAAAATGGGATTGTATCCCAATTGACTGCACCTGGAACTCCCCAACAAAATGGTGTAGTAAAAAGAAGGAATAAGACTCTTTTAGAAATGGTTAGGTCCATGATGAGTTACTCAACTTTACCAGTCTCTTTTTGGGGATATACACTAAAAACTACAATGCATATTTTGAATTTAGTTCTATCAAAATCTGTTCCTAACACACCTATGGAATTGTGGAGTGGGCGTAAGCCTAGTATGAAATATCTCCACATTTGGGGATGTCCAGCACATGTGTTGAAAGGAAAGTCTAATAAGTTGGAAGCTAAAACGGAAGTATGCATGTTTTTAGGGTATTCAAAGGAAACTAAGGGTTATTTATTCTATAATCATAAGGATAACAAAGTGTTGGTTAGCACCCATGCCAAAATTTTGGAAGATGATTATGTGAATAATTTTAATCCTATAAGTAAAGTTGTCTTGGTTGAAATGAATGAACCTGTAAATGAGCAACCAATGGTTGAAACTAGGGATGATGTGGCTGTATTGGATACACCACAAGATACTACTCATGAGATGTCTAGTACACAGGTGCCTCGTCATAGTGGGAGGAATGTTAGGCCACCTATAAGATTCATAGGTCTTGGAGAGACTTATGAGGCTATCTCAGAGGAGGCCGAAACTGATCCTTACAATTATGAAGAAGCAATGAATGATATAGATGCACATCATTGGGTCCAGGTTATGAAATTTAAATTAGATTCCATGTATTCCAATCAAGTTTGGAATCTTGTAAAGGCGCCTAACGGCATTAAACATGTTGGTTGCAAATGAGTTTACAAGAGGAAGAGAGGGATAGATGGAAAGATTGAAACTTTTAAAGCAAGGCTAGTGGCGAAAGGGTATACATAAAAAGAAGGTATTGATTATGGAGAAACCTTTTCACCAGTAGCAATACTTAAATCTATCAGAATTCTCTTATCCATTGCTGCTCATTATGATTATGAGATTTGGCAAATGGATGTCAAGACTGCATTTCTTAATGGCAATCTTGAAGAGGAAATCTATATGAAGCAACTAGAATGGTTCATAGCAAAGAACTAAGAGCATATGGTATGCAAGTTGAATAGGTCCATTTATGGACATAAGCAAGCATCTAGGTCATGGAACATCAGATTTGATCAAGCAATCAAGTCATTTGGTTTTGAACAAAATCTTGATGAACCATGTGTGTACAAAAAACATCAAGACAAAGTAATAATATTCTTAGTACTTTATGTTGATGATATTCTACTCATTGGAAATGATGTAGGTGTAATGTCATCAGTAAAGGTTTGGTTGTCAAGCCAATTTGATATGAAGGACTTGAGTGAGGCTAACTTTATTCTAGGGATCAAGCTTTGGCGAGATCGCAAGAATAAGATATTAGGCTTATCACAAGCTGGATATATAGATAAGGCTCTAGAACGGTTTAGCATGCAAAACTCCAAGAAAGGATTACTTTCTTTCAGACATGGAGTTCCTCTGTCTGATGACCAAAAACCTAAGACTCAAGAGGAAGAAAATATAATGAGACAAGTTCCTTACGCTTCTGTAGTAGGAAGTCTCATGTATGCCATGCTTTGTACTAGACCAGATATCTGTTTTTCAGTTGGCATGGTCAGCCGGTATCAATCAAATCCAGGACCACAACATTGGCAAGCTGTAAAGCATATTCTCAAGTATCTGTGGAGAACGAGAGATTATATGCTTGTTTACCATTGTGAGGATTTGATTTTCATTGGCTATACAGATTCAGACTTTCAATCGAATCTAGATTTCAGAAAGTCCACGTCAGGATGTGTATTCTCCTTGGGAGATGGAGCCATAAGTTGGAGGAGTGTTAAGCAATCTTGTATTGCGGACTCCACCATGGAAGCTGAATATGTTGCTACTTGTGAGGCGGCAAAGGAAGTTGTTTGGCTCAGGAAATTCCTATTTGATCTTGGTGTAGTGAGAATGGAGCAAATTCCTATCACATTGTTTTGCGACAATAGTGGAGCTGTTGCATAATCCAAAGATCCAAGGAATCACAAGAAAGGAAAGCACATTGAGAGAAAGTACCACATCATTCGAGACATTGTTGCTCGTGGAGATGTGGTGGTAGCAAAGATTGAAAGTGCAAATAATCTAGCAGATCCCTTTACCAAAGCCTTGCCTCAAAGGACCTTCGAGTCACATTTGGAGGGAATGAGAGTTAGATTAGTGCACAATAGTCTTTAGGGCAAGTGGGAGAATGTTGGGATAAGTGCCCTTAAATTCTATTGTAATATGCCATATATGATATTATGTATGACATTATGTGTTAAATGATGTATGACTTAATATTATGATTAATAAAGTTGTTTTGTTATTATCTAAAATAATGGTAACATGAATATTCGGACATTATCAAATAGTCCATGAGATGCATAGTATGTGATTTATGTGATTTAGTCACAGAAGATATAGATCACAAATTCTTTGTAAATTCAGAATTTTGGTTCGTAGTCGGTGATGAAATTGGGCATTTCATCTGTGAAGACTATATAACATATTAACTACGATGATTTGTCTTGATCATGGAAGTGGTGACTTCTAGTTGATATGTTGATATGTTTTAAGAGTTAAGACATATTGAACTGGACCGTTGTGAGATTTATTATTCTCCTAACGACTATCAATTGAATAATAAATCTCACAACTTATATTCACATGAACTCTTAATCCTGAAAGAATAATGGACCTGAACATGAAATGTAGGTTGCTTTGATATATCAAGAGTGAGATCTAAAGTAACGGTCAAAACCTCAGTATGTTGGACAGCCACATTTAGTGTTGATGGAACATATATTTTCAAAATGGAATTCATAGTCTCTTAACAGAGATATAAAATATTCCCTTGAGATAAGTTTAATTGGTTCAGTTATTCAAAGAGTTAGGCCTAACCACATTAGTAAGACTAAAGTATATATTTATGAAATTGGATTTCATAAATATATGATGAATAACTTAAAAGGATTAAACCGGGTACTCAAGGATTAAGATGTAGTAATTTACAAAGTAGCAGTCTATATTTATGACTTGGTATTACTACGAATATTTAATAAAGGGGTTGTATGTATAATAGAGTCTTGAGATATAATTTATTAATACGGCTTAGAGTGCAATTATATTTATATAGTGGTATTAAATATAATTAATGGTAACTTTGGACTTGTTAAGAGTTGACAGAAAAGCCCAAGGCTCATTGGAGCTAGTGTCTTATTTGTTCCCTTTTGGTCCCACTCCAAGCCACACACTAAAGCCCAATTGGGAAGGCCCAAAAGGCTAGCCCAATTAGATAATCAGTTATGTGGAGAGAAACATACAGAATTTTATATTAGAATGAAATGGTTTGTATGTTTATAAGATATGATATAAGGAAGAGAGACACTTTTTCATATTCTCTCTAGAAACATAGACTGATTGAGAGACCACATATCTTGGGCATCAAGTGGAATTGGAGTGAAGATTGAAAGTGTTCTCAAGAACTTCTTCTCTTTGGTTTTGAATTTCACCGCACCAAGGTACACTCTCTTGTTCTTATATTCTGAAACTTACATAGTGCATGTTATCTATTGCAAATGAAGCAGATTTGTTTATTTTCCGCTGCGTGTGTTTTGTATGCGATACAAACATGTAATTTTCCATCACTAAGTCCTTGCTCTCTTCAATTGCAGTAACTTTTGCACGGAAGCTCTCTGGAAATGATCGAAGGATTTTCCTCACTATCTTTGAGTCCTCCATTTTCTCACCCAAGTTGAACTTGCCAATAACCACCTCAGTCAGCTTGTTATAGAATGAGTCGAATGACTCTCATTGCCCATTTTCAGCTCTTCAAATCGAGTGGTTAGCATCTGTAACTTTGTGTCTTTCACTTTCTTGGTTCCTTCATATGTGGTCTCTAATATTTGTCATCCCTCCTTGGCAACTGAAACGTGAGATATCCTGTGAAACTCATCTGGAGATACACCACAAAAAATTACATTCAAAGCTTTATTATTAGTGTTAGGTGCCGCAAGGGCTGCTTTATCCCAAATAAATTTAGCGGCCTCCGGCCTAGCCCATCCTACATCTACAATATCGCAAACAGTTTCATCAAAAATGCCCTCATCTGGGCTTTCCAAAAGGCATAGTTGCTACCATCAAAATATGGTGGTGCATTTAAAGATTGAGACCAGTCCATCTCAAACGGGGTCAAGGACCGCACTAAGGTAATTAAACCATAGCAAGTGCACCCGCTCTGATACCAATTGAATGTTCAAATAGGGTAAAAAACACCTTGAACGTTTAGACCCCCAAATTACAAATTACCAATTTAAGCTTAATATCAAACAATGTATGTGCAGAAAATGAACATAAAGCTTATAACAGAATTGATAGACAATTTAAACCAAATAAAATCATATCCACAGTAGAAATTAAATGGCAAAGATAAAGGGAAGAGAGATGCAAACACAAGGACAACACAACGATGTGTTATCGAAGAGGAAACCAAAGCCCTCGGCGTAAAACCTCTCTACCACCCTCCAAGCAGTCAATAATCCACTAGAGAATGAAGTTGGGATACATAAACAGCAGAAGACCCTCCAAGCCTAATCTTCCCAGTGTACCTAAGCCTTCCAAGCTTCTTGCTCCAATGAGGTTGTGCCAAACCTTTGTCTTCTCTAACTTATCGGATTCCTCTATAGCCCATGGCATCAATCAATATCAATTGGTCCCTTCCGAACTACTTCCCAAAAAGCTTTCTCACAGATATAGGTATGGTGAGAAAAGGATTTGGCTAAAGAACCTCTCAAGGATGTAACAATGGAGAGGATGAGAGTTGAGGAATTTAAAGAGTCACTATGTAAAGATTATGGATGAGTCACCAAAATGGTTGATTAAAGTCAACAAAATGGTTGATTAATTTCAACCTTACAAAATGGAATTGGAGTGAAAATTAAAAGCGTTCTCAAGTACTTCTAATCTTTTTTTTTTTTTTGAATTTCACCGCACCAAGGTACGTTTTCTTGTTCTTAAATTCTAAAACTTACATAGTACATGTTATCAATTGCGAATGAAGTAGATCTGTTAATTTTCCGATGCATATGTTTTGTATGTGATACAAACATGTATTTTTCCAACATTTCTATCCCACTCCCATATTGGTTTATGGCTCTGTCAAAGTACATCTTCCATGTCTCTAACTTAACATCCAAAATGTCCTCATCTGAAAAGTCTTCTTTACCATCTTTGCCCTCTATAGGATTCTTGGCACAAAAATCCGACATGAGGCTCCCTTTGCTAGTTTTTCAAATTGAATTCTCCTAATAAGATCAACCATCTTGACAGTCTTCTACTTAAAGCAGGCTTCTCAAAGAGATACTTCAATGGGTTGATTCTTGCTACCACCCATATTTGGAAATGTAAGATGATATGTCTCAACTTCTATACAGCCCAAACAAGTGCAAAGCATGACTTTTCTATGGAGTGTACCTATGTTAGGATTTAGCCCTTAAATCCTATTGTATGATGCTATGTATGACATTATGTATGACTTAATGTTGTAATTAATAAAGTTGTTTTGTTGCTATCTAAAATGATGATAACATGAATATCCGGATATTATCATATAGTCTATGAGATGTATAATATGTGATTTATTTGAAAAGTCACAGAAGATATAAATCACAAGTTCTTTGTAAATTCAGAATTTTAGTTTGTAGTCGGTGATGAAATTGGGCATTTCATCTTCAAAGACTATAACATCTCAACTAAGATGATTTGTCTTGATCATAGAAGTGAAGACTTCTAGTTGATATGTTGATATGTTTTAAGGGTTAAGACATATTGAACAGGACCGCTATGAGATTTATTATTCTCCTAATGACTGTCAAATAAATAATAAATTTCACGACTTTAATTTGCATGAACTCTTAATCCTAGGAGAATAATGGAACTGATCATGAAGTGTAGGTTGCTTTGATATATTAGGAATGAGATCTAAAGTTACGGTTAAAACCTCAGTATGTTGGGCAGCCACATTTGGTGTTGATGGAACATATATTCTCAAGATGGAATTCATAATCTCTTAACGGAGATACAAAATATTCCCTTGAGATAAGTTTAATGGGTTTGGTTATTCAGAATGTTAAGCCTAACTACTTTAGTAAAGAGTTACTAAAGTATATATTTATGAAATTGAATTTCATAAATATATGATGAATAACTTAAAGGATTAAATCGGGTACTCAAGGATTAGATGTAGTAACCTACAAAGTGGTAGTTTACATTCATGACTTTGTATTACAACGAATTTTTATGAAGGGGTTGTGTGTACAATAAAGTCTTGGAATATAATTTATTAATAAGGCTTAGAGTACAATTATATTTATATAATGACATTAAACATAATTAATGGTAACTTTGGACTTGTCAAGAGTTGACAGAGAAGCCCAAGGTCCATTGGTGCTAGTATCTTATTTGTTTCCTTTTGGTCCCACTCCAAGCTACATACTAAAACCCAATTGGAAAGGCCTAAAAGGCTCTGTTACTAACCTGTGTTGGCTTCCTCTTTTTTTTTTTTTTTTTTTCTTTCTCTGGTACCGTGTTGACTTCTTTTTTATCTTTTTTTTTTCTTCCTTTGATTTTTTTTCTTTCTGTTACAAACGTGTGTTGGCTTCCTCTTTTTTTTTTTTTTTTCCTTTTTTTTCTTTCTCTGGTACTAACGTGTTGGGTTTTTTTTTTTTTTTTTGCTTGCTTGCTTGCTTGCTTTTGTCTGGACATGTTGGCTTCTTTTCTTCTTCTTTTTTCCTTTGATTTTTTTCTGGACATGTAGCTTTCTTCTTCTTTTTTTGGTGCTCATTTGTTTATTTTCTCATTAATTTTGGTTGGTTTTTGTTTTTGTTCTTTTTTTTTATTATTAGAAAATAGTTTTGGGTTAATTTCTTATACTTTTTTTTTTTTTTACTGAAGTGTCCATCTATACACAATTTTTAAAAATATAATGTGCTACTTTTTGTTTTATTTAATAGGGACATGATGGTAAATTTATACAAACTTTATTTTCAACCAAACAAAAAAGTTTTCCATCTCTCCACTTTTCCACCCTCCCAACCAAACACAAATGAGGGAAACTAAAATCTTTTCTATCCTCCCACTTTTCCATCCTCTCTCCATTTTCTATCCTCCCATTGTTCCATCCTCCCAACCAAACGGACCCTTAGTTTTGCTTTTATTGTCATTAAGATTTATGTGTTTTTTCTTCACTTACAAGGCATTCTTGCCCTTCCTAGCATTTCCTTTAACATGAGTGGCCAAATGAGCACTTTCAATTTTCTCAGGTTTTAATCTCTCTTCCTCTTGAACACATAATCAAAAGTTCATTTACTGACCATTTATTTTTGTGTGTTATAAGATATTTTGAAAGGACCAAATTTAGTAGGGAGAGAATTCAATATGAAATGGACTAGGAATGACTTAGAAATTTCAAATTCTAGGGAGTTAAGTTGAGCAACCATGTCCCTTATTTCCATAATGTGCTCACACACATTCTTAGAATAGTCAAAAGTTTTACTTGAAAATGTTTTCATCAAGATGCTTGTCAAAGCCTTATTGGATTTTATGAACTGTTCTTCAATGGCTTTCATAAAATCCTTAACCTTATTACATTCAGGGATAGAACCCCTAATGTTCTTAATTATATGGGATTTTATGAACGTTAAACTTAAGTGATTAGATCGCTCCCACCGTTCATAGTCAAGTTTATCATTTGGTGCACTTGATTCTGTAGGGACGGGAGCGCCAAATTAAAATCCATGCATCCTAATGAAAATATGATACTTTCTTTCCAATCATTATAATTGTCACCAATTAGCATTGGAACACGTGAAGAATCAGTTATATAAGTAGTAGGAATTGTTGCAATAACCAAGAAAAAATAAACTTTAATGCTATGAAATATAAACCTTAATTCTAAATCAACCAATGTCAATTTAGTAGTAAATTCCAACCTTCCTATGGGTAGAGGTGCATCACACATGAATTTACTAAAATACATTATTAATAAGACTAGTAAATATAGACAATAAGAATAAAATTTTCCATACATTTGGACCTAGGAAAATTTTTCTTTTTATATATACAAGATTGAATTTCTACTCTAGCTTAATGTAAGTGTATATGTGTGTGAAGTGTTGGGATTAATGCCCTTATATCCTTTGTATGATATTATATATGACATTATGTATACATTATAATGACATGATGTATGACTTAATATTGTAATTAATAAAGTTATTTTTATTATTATCTAAAATAATGGTAACATGAATATTCGGACGTTATCATATAGTCCATGAGATGCATAGTATGTGATTCATGTGAAAAGTCACAGAAGATGTAAGGTTGAAATTTATCAACTATTTTGTTGGCTTTATTCTGTGCCAATTTGCCTGTGTTTTAGCACTTAAAAACCCTGTATTTAAGTGGGAATCACGTAAGGGTAGTGTGTGAGAGAGTGTGAAGAATTGCTTAAGATTGTGCAGTGAAGCAGGGACTTACGACTAGATCTCGCGGGTAGCTCGCGACTGGCAAGCTGCCAAAAGATGCACACGAGTGAAGCGTGCGGAGAAGCAAAACCATCTGCCAGCTGTTGCACTACATGAAAAAAATATCCAGCCTGGCCATTCAATTAGCTCGCAGCTTGAACTCACTCAGTCAAGTCGCCAGCCAGCTCTGTTTTGGAAAAACTGACTCTTCACATTCTTTTCTCACCCCAGTATAAATACCCCTTATACTCACGAATGTAGAGAGCTTCCAGAGAGAATTTTGAGAGAGAAACCCTAGAGAAAACAAGATTGACTTATCCACAATCTTTACATTGTAACTCTTCAAATTCCTCTACTCTCACCCTCTCCATTGCTAGATCATTGAGAGGTTCATTACCCAAATCATTTTCTCACCTTACCCATATTTGTGAGAAGGTTATTTGGTGCTTTGGAAAGTAGTTAGGAAGGGACTAATTGATATTGGTTGATGCTATGGGCTATAGCGAAATCCGGGAAGCTAAAGAAGAAATAGGTTCGGCGTAACCTCGTTGGAATAGGAGCTTGGAGGGCTTATGTACACTAGGTAGATTAGGCTTGGAGGTCTATTGCTGTCCATGTATCCCAACTACATTCTTTAGTGGATTATTGATCGCTTGGAGGGCGGCGGAGAGGTTTTACGCCGAGGGCTTCGGTTTCCTCTTCGATAACACATCGTTTGCATCTCTCTTCCCTTAATCTTTGCCATTTAATTTCTGCTATGGATGTGATTTTATTTGATTTAGATTGTTTATCAATTCTGTTATAAGCTTTGTTCAGTTTCCATACATAATTTGTTTGATATTAAGCTTGAATTGGTAATTTGTATATTGGGGGTCTAAACGTTCATAGTGTTTTATACACTATTTGAACTTTTAGAAAGTATAAATTATAAGTTCTTTATAAACTCAAAATTTTAGTTCGTAGTCGGTGATGAAATTAGGTTTTTCATCTACGAAGACTACATGTCAACTAAGATGATTTGTCTTGATCATGGAAGTGGTGACTTCTAGTTGATATGTTGATATATTTTAAGAGTTAAGACATATTGAACTGGACCGCTGTGAGATTTATTATTCTCCTAACAACTGTCAATTGAATAATAAATCTCATGACTTTTATTTACATGAACTCTTAATCCTGAGAGAATAATGAGCCTGATCATGAAGTGTAGGTTGCTTTGATATATCAAGAGTGAGATCTAAATTAACGGTCAAAACCTCACTATGTTGGGCAGCCACATTTAGTGTTGATGGAACATGTATTCTCAAGATGGAATTCATAGTCTTTTAACGGAGATACAAAATATTCCCTTGAGATAAGTTTAATGGGTTTGTTATTCTGAATGTTAGGCCTAATTACTTTAGTAAATAGTTACTAAAGTATATATTTATAAAATTGGATTTCATAAATATTTGATCAATAACTTAAAAGATTAAACCGAGCACTCAAAGATTAAGATGTAGTAATTTACAAAGTGGCAGTATACTTTCATGACTTTGTATTACTACGAATATTTTATGAAGGGGATGCATGTACAATAAAGTCTTGGGATATAATTTATTAATAAGGTCTAGAGTGCAATTATATTTATATAGTGGTATTAAATATAATTAATGGTAACTTTGGACTTGTCAAGAGTTGACAGAAAAGCCCAAGGCCCATTGGAGCTAGTGTCTTATCTATTCCCTTTTTGTCCCACTTCAAGCCACATACTAAAGCCCAATTGGAAAAGCCCAAAAAGCTAACCCAATTAGATAATCAGTTATTAAGGGAAAAACATACATAATTTTTTAGGAGAGATATCTTCATCAAATGGTATGTATGTGAGTGTTGGACACTCTCTCATTCTCTCTAGACCAAACACATATAACTAATTGAGAGACCACACATCTTGGGTACAAGTGGAATTGGAGTGAAGATTAAAAGTGTTCCTGAATACTTCTGATCTTTGTTTTCAAATTCACTGCACCAAGGTACACTCCCTTAATTCTATATTTTGAAACTTACATAGTACATGTTATCAATTGTGAATGAAGTAGATCCGTTAATTTTCCACTGCGTATATTTTGTATGCAATACAAACATGTTTTTCCATCAAATGGTATTAGAGCGGTCTTCAATTTCGAATCTGTATAACATGTTTTGTGAGTTTTGGAATTAGAGATATTAGTTTCTTGATGTTAGAAGATTATGCATTTAATTTTCTGCATGGTTGATTGAAACTATGTTTATGATAAAAACTGATATTGATGATTATGATGTTGCTTAAATTTGAATTTAAGTATGTTAAATTGAACTTTAAGGCTATAGCATCAATGGATTTTAGTTTGGATATTATTCCCTGTCTATCATATTTATATGATGGTTGTTTATTCATAAAAAACGGTTGAAAACTGTCTTAGAAAAATTCTGGAAAATTCAAATTTCACGTGTCTTGATCGAACGAGAAGCTATCGAGAATCTATCGAGCTTACAAAAGTTTTCTCGATCGATCGATCAACTATCAGGAAGCTGTCAAGAAAGCAAGATTGTATCTCGATCGATTGAACAGTTATCGAGAATCAATCGAGCCTGAGAATTTTGAATTTTTCTAAGTGTTTTCACATGTATAAATGCAAGGCTGAGTGTGATTAGTTTACACATGATTTCTTATTAAAAACCTTTAATTTAAAACATCTAGTGGGAGAGAGATACAAGGGTTGGATCTCACGGCCTCCATTGTTGGTTCATAGTAGTGTGAAATATATACTTTGTCTTAGTTTCGAGCTTTGCATTCCATGCGGAGAGTATTTATTTCATGGTCCTACAAGATTGAATTTTTTGGTTTATTGTGGTCTGATCAAACACCTTGTCTTAGCCTCGAGCTTTGCATTCCATGCGAAGGGTGTTTTGTATCATGGTACTACAAAATAAGCCTGTTATGAGGATGAAATGTGCCAACACACGATTCTAGACAATGGTATACATTAGACTAAATATTATAGTATCCTCTATGCTGAGTTCTTGCTATAATTATTTAGAGGCCAAATGTATAAAGGAATATTATTGATGTTTGATAAGAGTTATCATGATAGCACTAATAATGAGAATAGTTCTCGATCAATCATAGTATTTTATATTCACTCTATGCTAAGGAATATTAATTGCAGGATTGGGTTTTCGTTACATATATTATATTTTGGTTTTATTAAGGTTTCATACTATATGTTTATATGCTAAATTGATAATGTCCAGTTTATTTATAATATTTATGTTTATTATTTTCAGATTTGAACATGGCATCATTTAGCCCACTTGTTATAATTCTTAATCAAAACAAACTGACTGAATCCAACTATGTATAATGGAAAGAAATTTGGACATAATTCTTACAAAAGAAGAGCACAAGTATGTGCTTACTCAACCATGTCCTAGTTTCTTCATTAGATGCTCCTCCTGAGGAAAAACAGCAATATGATCGTTGGCAGAAATCTAATGAAATGGCCAAGTGCTACATCATAGCATCCATCTCAAATGTTCTACAGCATCAAATGCAAGATGTAGAACTAGCTTCGGATATTATGCTAAGTCTGAACGAGATGTTTGGTGAGCAAGGCCGTAAGGCAAGAAACCATGAGACAAATTTATAATACCAAAATGGCTGAAGGTAGTTCACTAAGGGAATATTGTCTTACAATGATTTCTAATCTGAATACATTAGAGGTTTTAGGTGCCGATATTGATGGAGAATCCCAAGTGGATATGATACTCCAATCACTACCGGAACCATTTAAGGAATTCAGACTCAATTATATTATAAAAAAAAAGACTTATTCATTGTCTAAATTAATGAATGAGTTGGTAGCGGCGAAAGGCACCTTTGATACTTCTAGTGTTAGTATTGAAGCCAATGTGGGTGAAGCTTCTACTTCTCAATCTAAGTCGAAAGGCAGGGGTAAGAAGAACAAGAAGAAGGACTTCACTAAGCAAGAGGGTAAGCAAATTGCCTTAGGAGTTGTAAACAAGGGAAAGAAAATCAAAGGAAAGTGTTTCTATTGTAGTGAGAAAGGACATTGGAAGAGGAATTGTCCAAAGTTCAAGGCTGCCAATAAGGGTATGAAAATTTCATTCCTCCTTGAAATATGTTTAGTACAAAATCCCACAGATTTCTGGTATGTGGATTCAGGTTGTATTAATCATATCTGCAATTCTTTATAGGGTTTCCAAGAGTCTAGAAGGCTTAATGAAGGGGAATTGTTTCTTACTCTAGCTGATAAGAGTAGGATTCCGGTTGTAGTTGTTGGTGTTTATAATTTATGTTTTGAGTCAAGGGTTTTAATATTAGATGACTGTCTATATGTACCTAATATTCGTAGGAATTTAATTTCTGCAACTTATTTGGGTAAACATGGATATTATGTTATCCTTAAAGACAATATTGTAATAAAGAAAGGTAAAGTGTTTATCTGTTCTGGCAATATTGTGGATGGTCTTTATATTTTAACCCCTGATAAGCATGAATTATATAATTCTGAATTAGATAATGACTCACATGTAAATCATTAAAGAAAAAGTTTCCTTCTACTAGTGATGTTTATCTTTGGCATTTGTATTTGGGTCATATTAATTCAAATAGGATTCAAAGACTGATCAAAGATGAACTCTTAGAGCCATTGGATTTTGATGAATTTCCAATTTGTGAATCTTGTTTGGAAGGTAAAATGACCAAACGACTTTTTAATACAAAAGGTGGAAGAGCCTAAGAGTTGCTAGAACTAGTACATTCAAATGTATGTGGTCCTATGTCAATCCAAGCAAGAGCTAGCTATGAGTATTTCATTACTTTCACTGATGATTACTCTAAATTTGGTTATGTGTACCTAATGAAACAGAAGTCCAAAACTTTTGAAAAGTTCAAAGAGTTTAGGGCTGAAGTTGAGAATCAATTAGGTAAACGCATAAAGGTCATTCGATCTGATCATGGTGGTGAATACCTTCTTGGCGATTTTAAGGATTACTTAACTGAAAATGGGATTATATCTCAATTGACTATACCTGAAACTTCACAACAAAATGGTGTAGCGGAAAGAAGGAATAGGACTCTTTTAGTTATGGTTAGGTCCATGATGAGTTATTCGACTCTACCAATTCCTTTTGGGGATACGCCTTAAATACTGGAATGTATCTTTTGAATTTAGTACCTTCGAAGTCTGTTCCTAAAACACCTGTAGAGTTGTGGAATGGGCGTAAGCCTAATATGAGACATCTCCATATTTGGGGTTGTCTTGCACATGTGTTGAAAGAAAAGTCTGACAAGTTACAATCTAAAACAAAAGTAGTTTTCTTTGTAGGGTATCCAAAAGGGACTATTGGAGGTTTATTTTATAGTCATAAAGATAATAAAGTGTTTGTTAGTACAAATGCCAAATTCTTGGAAAATAGCACTAACAAACTACTAGAAAATTTTTAACAAAAAGTTAACAAATTGATGCGGTAATTAATGTAATTAGTGTCATTTCAACAAATAATAAATTAGTATTTACGCTTTGTTTGTTTCAACAATAATGTTTTCTAGAAAATGAGTCATTTTCCAAAAAAAAACATTTTCCATAAAAATATCTCATTTTCCTATGTTTGGTAGCAACCTTAAATGAGTTGAAAATTAATCTCATAAATTCTCTTATTTAGCTTGTTATGAGACAAAGTTGTTTTCCAAAAAAAAATTAGTGGAAAACAATCTCTTAAAATAATTCATACTTTTTATGTTGACTAAAGATAGTTTTCCTTTGACTTATTTATTCTAATGCTACCAAATACTAGAAAATATGAAAAACTATCTTTACACAATGTTTTCTGTTGAAACAAATAGAGTGTTATTTTAATTTTTGTAATTGATGATACATCAATTTATAAAACTTTTGTAGTAAAATCTATATTATACCTAATATCACACATTCAATTAGAAGAATGAATGAGAGTTGAGAGAGGGTAGAGAGCTCTCGATTGTGATTAAAAACAAAAAATGAGTCAATTTCATACGGTGATCGTTTCAGTTTGATTAAGGGAATAATGTGTTTGGGTATCAATCAAATACCATTTCAGGTTTATTTATAACAATAGTTTGGTATAAAGTTAATTTTTTTTAACTATTATATAATTTGTAAGACTTTTAAGAGTCTTTAAAAATGATATATCTTTGTTATCAAAAAATAAATGATATAACCAATAATAACAATTTTTTTAAACCAATTTTTATATTATAATAACATGTTCCTTTTTAAACGTGTATGCCTAGATATATTGAAAAAATTAGATGCAAAAAGCTAGAGGTTAAAAACTTAGCACGTGTCCTGAAGGTGGTGGAATCAAAACTGTAAAAGACAATGTGTGAAGGGTTATAGAATTTGCTTTCATCATTTATTACTCTCACACGAGCTAAGCGGATAAAACAAGAAATGAAAATTAAGGAGGCCAAGCCAGAACTGTTGAACAAACAAAGAAAGGATAAAG
>CM066164.1:58051488-58173988 GCA_033629205.1 Lithocarpus polystachyus | reverse complement strand
AACCTTTCTTTAATTTCAATAAATGCATGATCTTGCTCACTATCCCATTTAAAACCCACAGATTTTTTAACAATTTCAGTGAGTAGTGCAGCTAATGTACTGAAATCTTTGACAAATCGGCGATAAAAACTAGCAAAACCATGAAAACTTATTGCCTCAGTGGTTGACTTAGGTGTGGGCCATTCCTTGATAGCCTTCACCTTTTTCTCATCCACCACAATTCCTTTCGCGCTAACAACATAACCAAGAAACATAACTTTGTCCATACAAAAGGAACATTTCTTTAAATTAGCATATAATTTTTCTTTTCTCAAAACAGCAAGCACACAATATAGATGTTCGATATGCTCATCTAAGTTTTTGCTATACACCAATATATCATCAAAATAGACCACAACAAATCTGCCTATAAACTCACGCAATGCATAGATCATTAATCTCATGAATGTACTTGGTGCATTAGTTAGACCAAAAGGCATTACCAACTACTCATACAATCCATATTTAGTTTTAAAGGCAGTTTTCCATTCATCACCCTCTTTCATCCTAATTTGATGATACCTACTTTTCAAATCAATTTTTGTAAAGACACATGATCCATGCAATTCATCCAACATGTCATCTAACTTAGGGATGGGATGTTTATACTTTACCGTAATGTTGTTGATAGTTCTGCAATCAACACACATCCTCCAAGTTCCATCCTTCTTAGGCATAAGCAGCACCGGCACCGCGCATGGACTCATGCTTTCTCTCACATGTCCTTTGGTCAGCAATTCCTCAACTTGCCTTTGAAGTTCCTTTGTCTCCTCCGGATTACTCTTATAGGCTAGTCGGTTAGGAATTGTTGCACCTGGCACAAAATCAATTTGATGCTCTATTTCTCTAATAGGTGGCAATCCACTAGGTACATCATTAGGAAACACATCCTCATATTCCTGCAACAAAGAAACAACAACACTAGGCAAAGATTCCTCAAGTTCGTTAGTTTTAAAACAGACCTCTTTGTACAATAGTACAAATATAGGCTGGTTTGTATAAAAAGCATTCTTGGCATCACTCGCCTTAGCATAAAAACTCTCTTGTTTTTTTTGTTTTTCTTTTATTTTTTTCACTCTCTATTTTCTTTTCAATCCCTTTTTTGTTTTCACTCTTTTTTTTCTGTTCACTCTCTTTTTTCCTTTCACTCTCCTTCTCATCATCTTTTTTTGAACTCTCAATCTCACAATTTTTTTTCAAGTCATTCTCTCTTTTCAATTTCATTTAATCTTCATACACTTGACTTGGAGTCAACGGTACAAGAGTAATGGGTTTATTATCTTTTACAAAAGAATACCTATTCTTGAACCCTTTATGATTGACCTTTCTGTCAAATTGTCATGGCCTGCCCAATAAAATGTAACCCGCATGCATTGGAACAACATCACAAAGTACTTCATCTTTGTACCTCTCAATTGAAAAAGAAATCAGTACTTGCTTATTTACCTTAACCTCTCCACAATCATTCAACCACTGCAAGTTATATGGTCTAGGGTGTTTCATGGTAGGTAAATTCAATTTTTCAACTAAAATAGTACTAGCCACATTAGTACAGCTTCCCCCATCAATAATCATACTACATACCTTGCTGTTGACGTGGCATCTAGTATGAAAAATGTTCTCCCTTTGTTGTTCCATATCATCCTCTTTGACTTGGGTACTTCAAGCACGCCTGACCACAAGTGACTCACCCTCCACTAGATACTCCACATCATCGTCACAAGCATCCTCAAGTGATGAAATCAGGTCATCATCTCCCTCACTTTCAGTTTCCACCTCTCCATCAATACGTGCAATCATGGTCCTCTTATTTGGGCATTGTGAAGCTATATGACCTACTCCCAAACAACGAAAACACTTAATATCACGATTACGAGTTTGGGATTCATTTTTACCTTTGTTGACACTAGGACCATCATCTCTCCTTTTTGGTGGTTCGGTTTTGGACTTGAAAACAGCCCCTTCTTCTTTCCTCCCATTTGACCTCCATGAAGTAGAAGAGCCCAGATTTTGAAATGACCGAGTTCTTTTCCTTTTAAGCTGTCGTTTCACCTTTATTGCCATATGCATCATGTCCTCCAACTCCACGTAGTGCTGCTACTCTACCACGTTGGCAATGTCCCGATTCAGCCCATTCAGAAACCTTGCCATGGTAGCTTCTCTATCCTCCTCTACATAAGCTCGAATCATGGCAATCTCCATCTCCTTGTGGTAGTCATCCACGCTCCTATAGCCTTGAGTAAGACTCTGTAATTTCTGATGCAAATTCTTATAGTAATGACTAGGGACAAACCGCCTCCTCATGATGGCCTTCATTTCCTCCCACGTTTCAATAGGCCTCTCACGGTTTCTCCTCCTGTTCATCACAAGTTGATCCCACTATATCATAGCATAGTCAGTAAACTCAATGACAGCTAATTTTACCTTTTTCTCCTCGGAGTAGTTATGGCACTCAAAGATGAACTCCACCTTCTTTTCCCACTCCAAGTACACTTCTGGATCATTTTTCCCTTGGAATGATGGTATCTTCATTTTTATGTCTCCTACATTTCTGTCAACCCCATCTTGCCATCTTGGATCTCTTCGGAATCCTCTACCACGCCTTTCGGCCCTTCGTGCAAACCTGCCCTCATTGTTCCATGAAACTTGATCCTCTTCATCTTCAAACTCATCCTCGTGGTAGTCATCAGAATCATCCATACGCGCATACCTTTCTTGCCTTCTAGCATTAGGGGCTCTTTGGGGACGCTCCTCACGCAAATTAGCAATAACAGTATCTTGCATGTCCAACCGATCCCGAATCTCATTAAACACCACGTTCATGCGTTCAAATTGTTGTTGCATAGCCTGCAACATGTTGGATGACTCCTCCCCTCCTTCCTTATTTGATGTTTCACCCTTGCAAGACATACTTTTAAAACTACAGAGAAATGTTAGAAATAATTCCTCACAACACTCTCTCACGTGTTTGCACTCAAATTATGTCACTCCCACTCGTGTTTCACTCTTAAATTGGCTTTTTCCCGATATTAGTCTCACACTCTCTTGCCTTTTTCCACTCGTAGCTTCCCCTTTTCAGTTTTGCAATATAAACTAATAAACTTGATCAAGAAATTCAACTTGTAGTATTAAAACAAATACCAACGGCAAGAAAATATGACAAAAATCAAAGAAAATAGGACAAAAGAAAACAATATTTTGGTCTGAGAGAACTGAAACTAAATTTTTTTTTCTTTTTTTTTTTCTGAATTCTTTTTTTTCACGTTTTTTTTTTTCCTTTTTTTTTTTTCTCTTTTTTTCTGGGAGCTTGGTGCACGATTTTAACTTAGTGCACGTCACAAAATAAGAATGAGAATAAAGAACACAAAAGGAACAAGATAGGATAATAACAGGAAACAAAAGATAAAAAGATAGAAAACTGATTTTAGAGCCTGAGCTCTGATACCAAATGATGCGAACCTCAATCAACTCGCTTTGAGACCCAACACACAATATTGGAATATTGCCCAAGAAAGCTAAAATTCAGATTTTGATAGAAGCTCTGACCCAACGTTTATAAGTGAAACACGAACCAAAGGTATAAGTAACAGACCTTGACCTAATGATTATAATTGAATCACGAACCAAAAGTATAAAGTTTGAATGCCACAAGGAAGAATCCCTGATAAGTTCACAGTTCTTGAAGAACTAAAGAGAAGAGAAAAGTTTCACCTTTTTCTGATTTTTATTCAATAATCTTCTCTATTACAATGAGTGCATGCTATTTATAAGGCATGACTGAATGTAGAAAATATAAAAAACGTACTAAATAATAAAACTCTATATAAAAGTTGATTTGGTATGAGAATAGCAGATCCAAAATAGGAAAAAAGCTAAAAAAAAAACGTTTTAAATAATAAAAGCCCAAAATTAAGGTAGATCTGGTTCAAAATTAGAAGATCTAAATTAGGGAAAATATCTATTAACTGATTTGGAGCTGGAAAGTCAATCAGACATTATTCCACGCCATAAATAAAGCCCAATTAAGCCAGATCAGCCCTCAATAGCTTGAATTAAATTTATTACGCCTTCATCTTCCTTTGGGCCCAACTTGGAATGTGAATCAGCCCAAATCCCTTGGATTAGCCCATTAATTGCTTCTTTGATCTTCTTGGATCTTGCTCTAGTAATAGGCCCAACTGGAATATGCAATAGATCCTTGAATGCTTGTTGATTCTCATCAAGGCAGCTCGGTAAGGGGTGGTCTAATGAATTTTTGTATACTAAAGGGTTTTTTTTTTCGAAGGTTTGGGGGACCATGCCTTCCCCCCTCCCCCTCAGCCCCAAGGTAGTTCCGTCTTTGAGCCACGTCATAGAGCTTCCTGTTTTTATTAGCATAATGATACGATGATAAAAATAATAATAACAATTAAAAAATATAAAAATAAAAAAATAACTAGACCAATCAGGCAGCTGAGCCTCAGGAATAGTTTTTGCTGCTTTGCAGAATCCTAGTCTAATTATATAAACAAATAAATAAAGACACTTTAATAAAAAGAAATTGTAGAAGCTTTTGGTAGAAGAATTTCAGGTTCCTTTTTTATGAAAAAATAGAATTTTCATTAGAGTAGCATAATGTTTTAGAAAAATAAAGTTTCATTTAGAGTGACTATAGTGTTTGTTTCGCATCATATTTTAGCTTTTAGTTTTTATATACAGTTTTTATGTATGATTATGTACTTATAGTGTAACACATAACTTAAGGAGGAAAAAAACAGGAAAGTAGAGGACATCCACTTAGTGCAAATAGAGCATGCAACACAACTTAGTATATGATATGATTTGGACAGCATGCATGTATGAACTCAACCAACCAGTAGGACATCACACATGTACTCAATCAACAAATCGAATACCATGCGTAGCACCATCAAGTCAAGGAATTCACCACTCAACAACTCCTTGTGGCCAAACTTCAACATTGCTGGACTAGAAGAAGTGCTGTCAGCAGCATCATTAAAATCCTTAAGCATACCAAAGCACCATTGTTGAACCTCATTCACTAGTTTAATTAAGATATCTTTTAAGAGTATCGTTGTCATTTTTAAGGAGTTTGAGCTTTGTAAAAGCCACACCTTCTCATGTGATTCCCTTGAATACATATATATAGACATGCTAAATATCACCTTCATCTGGACCTGAGCGTATGATTGCTGCAGTTGACGATGCACGTTGAAATTGAATCACCTCTTTTAAGATCTTGAATCCTGAGGTGGAGTCCCCTCCCTTTAGCCGAATATGCATTGTCTTAAGCAAGGGTGATTTGACTAACAGAATGATGCGGGAGACGTAAGAAGATTATTGTTTATTATTATTTATGTTTGCAAGTCAAATGTATTTATATGTTTTAGGTCTTATTAGTTTATTGGGCTTTTAGTATTTTAATTTAGAAGTGAGGTTATTTTTGTAATAAGGCAATTAGGGTTTCCTAGCCAATTAGAATTAGGGTTTAACAATTCTTTATAAGCAACCTATTGTACTCTTTGAAAGACAGTTGATATTTTGATGAATGAAAAAATGGCCGTTTGGTCTTTCTTTGGTCTGGTGCCGACTCCAGGTCTACCCTAGAGGCTGACTCCTAGTGGTTTCTCCGCTTGGTGCTGACTCCAAGCAAGACCTAGGTGCTGACTCCTAGGTAATATCCTTTATTTTATTGTTTTTTCAATTTTGTTCTGGTTGTTCTGCGTCAGTTTAATGATGCAATAAACGCAAGAAGATTATTGTTTATTATTATTTATGTTTGCAAGTCAAATGTATTTATATGTTTTAGGTCTTATTAGTTTATTAGGCTTTTAGTATTTTAATTTAGAAGTGAGGTTATTTTTGTAATAAAGCAATTAGGGTTTCCTAGCCAATTAGAACTAGGGTTTAGCAATCATTTATAAGCAACCTATTATACTCTTTGAAAGACAGTTGATATTTTGATGAATGAAAAAATGGCCGTTTGGTCTTTCTTTGGTCTGGTGCTGACTCCAGGTCTACCCTAGGTGCTGACTCCTAATGGTTTCCCCGCTTGGTGTTGACTCCAAGCAAGGCCTAGGTGCTGACTCCTAGGTCATATCCTTTATTTTATTTTTTTTTTTTTCAATTTTGTTCTGGTTGTCCTGCATCAGTTTTAGTATCAGAGCAAACACCGATCTGTTGAAACATCGCCGCAGGAAAACTAAAAAAAAAAAAAAATCCCTCACCATCGTGTTTTTCTCCACCAGAGTTGTCTCTTTCATTTTTCTACTTGGTGCAAAAAAGTTGTCATACAGTCGTGTTTAAAAAAAAAGAAAAAAAAAAAGAGAGATTTTGAAGCCAACCAGAAACCTCTAGTCCAGAACCCACAATCAAATCTCCAAATACCTTGCAACCACAAAGAGAGAAGAGAGATACGAGCCCACCGCTGCCGTCACACCACACCACCGCTGAGATTTGTTGGGATAAGTGCCCTTAAATCCTATTGTATGATGCTATGTATGATATTATGTATGACATTATGTGAGAAATGATGTATGACTTAATATTGTGTTTAATAAAGTTACTTTATTCTTATCTAAAATAATGGTAACATGAATATTCGGACATTATCAAAGAGTCCATGAGATGCATAATATGTGATTTATGTGATTTAGTCACAGAAGATATAGATCACAAGTTCTTTGTAAACTCAAAATTTTGGTTCGTAGTCGGTGATGAAATTGGGCATTTCATCTGCGAAGACTATAACATATTAACTACGATGATTTGTCATGATCATGGAAGTGGTGACTTCTAGTTAATATGTTGATATGTTTTAAGAGTTAAGACATATTGAACTGGACCGCTGTGAGATTTATTATTCCTAACGACTGTCAATTGAATAATAAATCTCACGACTTGTATTCACATGAACTCTTAATCCTGAGAGAATAATGGACCTGATCATCAAATGTAGATTGCTTTGATATATCAGGAGTGAGATCTGAAGTAACGGTCAAAACCTCAATATGTTGGGCAGTCACATTTAGTGTTGATGGAACATATATTCTCAAGATGGAATTCATAGTCTCTTAACGGAGATATAAAATATTCCCTTGAGATAAGTTTAATGGGTTCAGTTATTCAGAGAGTTAGGCCTAACCACTTTAGTAAGACTAAAATATATATTTATGAAATTGGATTTTATAAATATATGGTGAATAACTCAAAAGGATTAAACCGGGTACTCAAGGATTAAGATGTAGTAATTTACAAAGTGGCAGTCTATATTCATGACTTTGTATTACTACGAATATTTTATGAAGGGGTTGCATGTATAATAAAGTCTTGGGAGATTATTGATTAATGAGGCCTAGAGTGCAATTATATTTATATAGTGGTATTAAATATAATTAATGGTAACTTTGGACTTGTCAAGAGTTGACAGAAAAGCCCAAAGCCCATTGGAGCTAGTGTCTTATTTGTTCCCTTTTGGTCCCACTCCAAGCCACACACTAAAGCCCAATTAGGAAGACCCAAAAGGCTAGCCCAATTAGATAATCAATTATGTGGAGAGAAACATACATAATTTTATATAGAATGAAATGGTTTGTGTGTGTTAAGAATATGATATAAGGAAGAGAGACACTCTTTCATATATTCTCTCTAGAAAACATAGAACTGATTGAGAGACCACACATCAAGTGGAATTGGAGTGAAGATTGAAAGTGTTCTCGAGTACTTCTTCATTCAGTTTTGAATTTCACCGCATCAAGGTACACTCTCTTGTTCTTATATTCTGAAACTTACATAGTGCATGTTATCAATTGCGAAAGAAGTAGATCCGTTTATTTTCCGCTGCGTATGTTTTGTATGCGATGCAAACATATATTTTTTCTAACAAGATTGACCCACCAGCCGCCAAAACGCACAAATCAGCACTTAGCCGCTGCCGACCCATCAGCCACCTGCCGCCAACACCATCATCACCTCTATTCTGCGCCGCCGCAAGCCCACCAAATTCATGAGAGCCGCTGATGTCCATACTGGATTTGCTCCGCCGAGACCCATCGCTTCAAGATTCGTCGGTTCCATCACTGCGATCTGACGTGCGAGCTCCGATCTGCACCATCGAGCACTGCTGATGGTGGACGCCGGTGAGCCCATACCGCCTCTCCGCTGTTGACTCCCGCGCTGCTTCGTGTTGCTCCTTAGCTTCTTTTCTCTTTTAGTTTTTTTTTTTTTTTTTGCTTCTAGTAGTTTCTTTAGCTTCGGTGATGTTTGGAGTTGGGCTTAGCAGACTTTAGTTTTTGTTTTGCATTGTTGTTCTTTTTATTGTATTCCACGAACCAGAAAAAAAAAAATCACAGCAACTATTTGTTGAATCACTATTTTAGAGAGTCATGGCAATATTAGAAGTACCTTATTTTGATGGTTATGAAACTTATCCACGAGATTTTGTCAACTGGATGAATGGGATGGAGCAATTCTTTGAGCAAGCAAATTTTGCAGATAACAAGAAAATTAGGTATGCCAAGTTGAAGTTAAGAGGTAAAGCACAAAGATTTTGGGAAAACCTTGAATATTCTGCTATATGAGGTATGAACCAGCCATTAGTGTGTGGGAAGATATGAAAGAAAAGCTTTGTGATGAGTATTTGTCACCATACTATCGAGCTAAGTATTTAACCCAATCTCAGTGTGGTACTTTTCAAGTTGAAGCAAATCCAATGAATTCTCATTCCACTTCATACCCTCAGTACACTTTTGAACAATCTACCAAGGAATTAAAGGAGTTATCTGAAAAGCTCATGAAAAATGTTCAAGACTTGATTGCTCAGATGAAGCAAATGAAGATTTAAACTGATTCAATAGGGAAACCAAGGATAATTAATCATAATAAAATTATTGCTGCCGCCATAGAAAACATTAATGATGATATGTTGGTAGTGAAGAAACCTCAAGTGACACCAAAGCCTAATGTTGATAAAGACGTATACGCCTCTGCAAGTGTTTCTTTAACATACGTGCAAGGAAACGAATCTATTGAAAAACAACAAGGTGAAGAGATGGTTTCTAAAGAGAGTATTATGTTAGAGGGTGTGCATGATGTGATATTGGAAGCTAAAGAATCTGCTTTTGATCAGCCTTCCATGGTGCATGAAGACAAACAGTTTGCTATAGTGGACAAAGTGGATAACATAGTACTTCCAATGGTTCAAGATAAGGTTATGTTGATTCCACACATTGATTTTGTTATTTCAGAAGAGTTTGACATAGTGGATATCAAGAATTTTCTTTTCTCTATACTCCCTAAGGTGATTCCAGACTTGAAGCAAGTGTTACTTGTTCGCATCCTAATCCTTCAACGCTTTAAAACTCGAGGTCGAGTTTTCTCCAACCAGAGGAGAATGATGCGGGAGACGCAAGAAGATTATTGTTTATTATTATTTATGTTTGCAAGTCAAATGTATTTATATGTTTTAGGTCTTATTAGTTTATTAGGCTTTTAGTATTTTAATTTAGAAGTGAGGTTATTTTTGTAATAAGGCAATTAGAGTTTCCTAGCCAATTAGAACTAGGGTTTAGCAATCCTTTATAAGCAACCTATTGTACTCTTTGAAAGACAGTTGATATTTTGATGAATGAAAAAATGACCGTTTGGTCTTTCTTTGGTCTGGTGCTGACTCCAAGTCTACCTTAAGTGCTGACTCCTACTGGTTTCCCCGCTTGGTGCTGACTCCAAGCAAGGCTTAGGTGCTGACTCCTAGGTCATATCCTTTATTTTATTGTTTTTTCAATTTTGTTCTAGTTGTCCTGCGTCATAGAAGCTTGACAAACTCCATTTTAGGCTTTGAGTCATCGAAAGTTAGCATCTCCACTTCTCGAAGTTTCTTCAAAGAGATATCTGAGAAGTCTTGGGCTTCCAAAAACTCAGCAACAGCATCATCAACAGTAGTACTGTAATACAGCTAAAAAGAAGACAATGAAAATTAGAAATCAAATCTCAACATCTTAAAATGCATATTTAAAGAGCACAAAAGATGATATTAATCTTCATACCGACCAAGTTTTTGCAAGTTGGGGGAACTTCTAATCAATAAGCAAAGTGCACAGGAGACCTCTCTTAGGTTCCCAAAACATATTTCAGACAGTACAAGACATTTGAGGAATTCAAGAGTTGTTGGAAGCCTATCTGATATATTGCCTGCAGCCAAAATCTAAAAGGAAACACCCCCCAGAAAATCACTAATAAAGAAGTATATTTTACTAACTAATGTACAAAACAAAGCCACAAAGTTATCTTACTATCAAAAGATTATATTCTGCAAAGAAATCCTCTATAACAGGTAGGCGACGAAAAAACTCGATCATATATATCAGCAATCTGAAGCACTTCATAGTCTATTTATTTACACCCTCGGTAGCCTTAATCGTAACCGATGCAAGAACTGGGGTATTTTTGAAATGTATAGACTTTAAAAGGCCTTCAAAGTACAAGAACTTAAGATTGGGAGCATCATAATGTCAAGCCTTTCAGTATTGGTGCAGTTTTCTAATGTCAAGTGTTCAAGTAATGAGCAATTGGGCATAAAATTTCGAATATGTTAATGGCAATGTCAACTACCCGAAACTCAAGGATGACGAGCCTATTAAATCCGTCAAAAGTAGTTGGACTAAACAGACAAGAAGTCAGGTGCAATTGCCTAAGTTGCAAACATGAAAAAAGAAATGACGACAATTTGTGGTCTTCACCCCTTGAGGGTAAAATCCATATTGCTCCTGGAAAGGAAAGAAATTAAATGATTAATCTCAGGACAGCTTTGCAATCCAGGAATAGACAGACTAGTGAATTTAAGAATTGGTCCACTGTGATAAATAGTCTTGAAAAGCTCTGTCCTCCTTGCTTGGTTTGCAGGATAATTGGGGCAGAAAGACTCGTCAAACACAAGTTGTGGAAGAGTTACCCAGTTGCACCTCCATTCTGTTGACAACACACTTGTCTTCACTGCATCTCGCACTCGTAGTGGCAATATGTTCTCTATTATGTTGCTCGGAAGATTACTGATAATGTCAGAAGTCGAAGGACTATTACGCGTCTGTTTTCTTTTGGACGCATGCATGCAGATGATAATGATATCAATACCTAAACATCAATATCAGCAAAGGTAACAATCTCGTCAGAGCATTGGATCCACCTCATGATACTGGTAACTATTAAAGATTTCTCAATAATGCACTGTGATATAATCAACAAAATTCAGCAAGCAAGAAAAGAATCCCCCATAAATAGTGCTAGTAATTACATTTCAACTTCAACGTCTCTATAGTGCAAAACCATGTCCATCATTATAACAAACATTTTATTGGTACAATCCGCATGCACAGTACAAATCAACGTTCTGTGAATTATCAAAGTGTCTGATAAACTGGACATAAATTTTTTTTTTTTTTAAAAAAAAAAACCCAGTAACACAATTGCCGAACAAGTAACAGTGACTAGTACAAAGCCGATCGATGAGAAAACTAAAGACTTCATTGTTTGGATTCTAAATAATAAAAACATTGGAGGATTGCATTTTGATTGATTTGCAAAATTCGCATAGTCAATCACACAACAGAACCAATGGAAGGAAACGCAAAACATGAAGAAAAGAGAAGAGTCATCTTCCTTTTAGCTTAGCTTACCTGATTTCACAAAGCGGAAAAAGGCATTAGCCACAACAACAAAGATGGTATTGGTAGTTGTCTCGTCTCTGTGACTGTGACTCAGAGTCTGTCACCTCAATACTGAAAGAGTAACTGGGTAAAGCTTATTGTGACCAAAGATACGGTCTTCCGGTAGCGAAACACAATCAACTTTTTGGACAAGTTTATTATGTTGTAATATGATATACTTTTTTTTTTTTTTTTTTAGTTTTATGGAATGTAATATGATATATCTTTTCCTTTTCCTTTAATTGGTTTTATTTTTATGTGATAAAACAGTTACTTCTCAGTAATAACTATTTTTTAAATTGAAGAATGGTTATTAATTTCTAGGGCCAACCCTCCTAATTAGTTAACTTGCAGGTCACGAAAATATCATATTGGCTGGTTTTAACCAGGGGCGGTGCTACGTGTAGCTCAGGGTGTTCTCAAGAACATCCTAACTTGAAAAAAAAAATTATATAATAATTAAAATTTTTTATATTTGATCTGTATTAGGAACACCCTCAAATTAAAAAAAAATTAAATAAATAAATTTATTTGCTCAATTGCTCGACTTTCAAGCAAAAAAAAAAAAAAAAGCCCAAAAAAATTTGAACTAGAATCTGGAAAAAAAAAATTGTAACAGAGCCAAGCCCACAGCAAGCCCAATAGATTATAGAAGTAGCAAACCTTACCCACGGATTCTCAAAAAAAAATAATAATAAATAAATAAATACCAAACCCCAATACTAGTAACAAAGCAAATCGCTTCTATATGACTAAATCAGAAAACTTTATCAAAGAAAAAGAAATCACTAAACTTCTAAAGGCCTAAAGCAAACCTAAACGTCGTTACGCCTCAGAGGAGTCAGGGCAAGAGCAACGCGACGCCACCGGAGATTGGATCCAGTCCAGATCGTCGTCGCTTGTCGACCGTTGCTAGCCCTCATCGCCGTCAGAGATCCCTCCATCAAGGTATTTCATTTCTCTCTCTCTCTCTCTCTCTCTCTCTCTCTCTCTCTCTCTCTTTAATAAGCCTAATAACTCTTTTGAAATTTGAACTGTCTCAGTGTCTCTCATTGGCCGAACCAACTTCACGCCTTTATTAATTTTTTTTTTTTTTGTCTGTTTTTAACTTTTGTCTTTTTGAATGTGTAGCTTTTCTTTTTCTTTTTTTCTTTTTTTGATGAAAATGTGTTGCTTTTCATGTGTAGCTTTTGAACTGTGTCTCACCTCAGTGTCTCTCATTGGCCAAACCAACTTCACCATTATTAATTTTTTGTCTGTTTTTGACTTTAATCTTTTTGAATGTGTAGCTTTTCTTTTTTTTTCTTTTTTTTCTTTTTTTTGAAGAAAATGTGTTGCTTTTCATGTGCAGTGTGTTTGTCGGTTTATCTTAAAATCTTATCCGTTGGGTCGGTGTGTGTAGTGTGTTGGTGTTGGTGTGTGTAGTGTGTTGATATTAATTATCTTTTACACTGTGTAGTGTGATTGTGAAATTTTCTGATTGACAGGGGCATCAAGCATCATTAGGCGGTGCTTGCCTGTTGAATGGGGTGGGGTGGGACGGGCACATGGAGCCGGGTTGCACACAACTTTAATTATTGTGCTACACATGGGATGTGTAAATAATGTGCACATCAGTGGCTCTTTTAGTGTAATGTGACATCAGCACATAGGGCTAAACAATATAAAAAATTAAAACAGTATAATTAATGACAAACAAATTAAAGCAATATAGTTTATTGTTAGGCTAAACAACAATAATTAATAATAAACCAATACATTATAAAAGACAAAAAAAATTAAATTAAATTATGTTAGGCTAAACAACAATTAATAATTTTATAATTAATGAAACAACAATATAACAAATTATAATTTATAAAAGACAAACAAATTAATGATTGTTTGGTTGTGTATATTGTAAAAGATGTAGCTTGTAGCATTGATAATGAGACTATCATGTAACGATTTCAAAATATAAAAACTCATAGAAGGCAATTTGTAAACTTTATGCATTTCCATGTTTTTTGATTGTTGTTGTTGTCAATATATAAAATTTTCTTTTTATTAGATCATATAATTTATGCTTGTTGAGGAACACCCTGGAAAAAATTCTTGGAGTCGTCACTGGTTCTAACATCACACTTTCTGTAGTCCCTTAAACAACACTCATGATTTGTACTACTGACACATTTGATGGTTCTCCTAATTTTTTTTTGTCACACAGAATGGTTCCAAGTTCCAACATCACATTGGATAGTTCTAACATCATATATAACTATTTAACTGTTACATTCAGTGGTTCCAGCGGTGGCGGCGCCATTTAGGCAGGGGGTTCAAATGAACCCTTAACCTAAAGAAAATGAAAAAATTAAATATAATATTTAAAAAAAAAAATTCTTCTGAACCCTCTAAAATAAAAATTTGACCACCCTAACACTAAAAACTGAAAAAAAAAAAAAAAAGCATGGGAAAATCGAACAATAAATTAAAAGATGCATAGCTACACGATAAGAGGAGAAAAACAAGAAGAGGAAGTAGAAGACAACATAAATTCACAAGCGGGGGGGGTAGAGGAACTTAAGTCTGAAATTTTATTCTTCATCGTTTACACCAAAAACTTTGAGAAGGGAAACTGAAAGTGAGATAGCTTATGACATTTGGAAATAAAAAATAGTAGTAATAAATGTGATATTCCGTGGGTAGGTGGTGGGAGTGGAGTTTAAGGTTTAAAGAAACCGTCCTTGAAGTTTCATAACTTACAAATATCCCTACATTTTTTTTTTTTTTACAGAAAATACAAGATTTGACATTTTTTTTAATAACCAATTTAATCATTTTATATAAAAAAATTACGTTAAGTTCATTAATTTAATTTGCAAATAATAGCTTAATAATAAAGATATAAGCAGTAATATTTTTCTTTTGAGAAAGGTACACAAATCTTCTTCTTTTTTCTATACAAGGTAAATGACAATGTGGTATGATACTGTAAGGAGTGAAGACATATTATTTTTGATTAAATTTTTGAGTTGAATCCTTAATAGGCTAATACCATAGACCCTCCAAAGAATTCTTTTTGATGGTTAATGCTACAAATAAAAAAATAAAAAAAACTTCAATAATTAGAAAAATTACAAAGACCAATAAGTTGTAAAAATTGACCCTCCTAAAATAATTTTTTGGAGCCACCACTGAGTGGTTCCCTTTTTTTTTTTTTTTAGTCACATTGGATGGTTCCAATATCATATTAGATAGTACAAACATCACATGTAACTATACCATTGTCACATTCGATGGTTCCCTTATTTTTTTAGTCACATTAGATGGCTTTAATGTCACATTGAATAGTACAAACATCACATATACCACGTACCATTGTCACATTTGGTTGTTCCCTTAACTTTTAGTCACATTGAATGATTCCAAGATCACATTGGGCAGCATCTATATCACATATGACCATATCATTGCTACATTCAGTGGTTCCTATGAGAGACTGGGAAAATTGCTCTAAAAAAAATAGAGATTTTTTAGTGCTTTTTAGGGCACCTTGCTTTTTGGGTAAGTGATATGGAGTCGCCACTTATTTTTTATATAAAAAAATAAGAAAAACTAAATACAACATGACTGAATAGCATCCTTTCATTAATTGAATAAAAAATTACGTAATTGAAAATTTGAAAATTACATGGCTTTGGGTCCTAGTTACAATCTACCAAAAATATATGGCTTCTTGTCCTAGTTAAATTCTACCCAAAATAAAAGAAAAGACAAGTCTTAGATCTACTTATCCAAAGACCTATATTCGGAGGCTAGGTTACGAAATGGAAAGGTGTTAGGCACCAATTCTGTCCAGACAGAGTCTGGTCTTCTAGACTCTTATGACCTATGTACCCTTTTATGCATGCTATGAATGATATGTTGAACATGTAAAACAAGAATTAAATCACAGAAATTTATCTATGAATGAATCCTCTTCTTTGTTTTTTTTTTTTTTAAATCAGATCTGTTTTAATGATTAAAAAATTTGATTATGACTTATATAAAAAAAAAAAAAATCAGATCTATTTTTGTATGTGTAAAAAAATGGTTTTTGGAGAGAAAATTCAAATTTGTTTTGGTGATTAAAAGAAATTGATTTTGGTTTGTAAAAAAAAAAAAGAAAAAAAAAATCAGATCTGTTTTTAAGAATCTAAAAAAATGGTTTTAACTTTGTAAATGATCAGATCCGTTTTGTGATAATAAAAAAAATGGTTTTTAATAACAGAAAAATCAGATCTGTTTTTTATTTGTTCAAAAAATATGGAAAATATTTTTTTGAAGAGAATTTCACTCATAAAATAAATTTATGCTACATGAATTAAACAAAACAAACAACCATAAACACAATCATGCATAATCTTTTTCTTTGTTTCAAAATCTACATATGTTTAAAAAATCAGATTTGCATCTAAGAAAGATATAAATCAGTTTTTGATTGGAGAAAAATTCAAATCTGCATCTACTGAAAACGCAGATCTGTTTTTTGATTAAAAAAAAATTCAAATCTATATCTATAAGAAAGCTGCAAATCCATTTTTGATTAAGAAAAATTCAGATCTACATTTAAGAAAGATGTAGATCTGTTTTTGATCTAAGAAAATTTAGATCTACATTTAAGAAAGATGCGGAAAATTTAGATTTACATCTAAAAAAGATGCAGATTTGTTTTTTGATTAAGAAAAATTTAGATCTTCATCTAAGAAAGATGCAGATCTGTTTTTGATTTTAAGAAAAAGAATGAGTTATATGCAGATAATTGAAATTAAGAAAAAGATTGTAACAATTATATATAAGAAATTCAAGATCATGCTTTAAACAAAACAACAGTTAATAAATCATGTTATGGATAAAAAAAAAACATGCATCATCATAAGAGAAAAACATAAAGGAAAGGAAAGGGTGATTGAAATCAACCCTTGCATAGAGCACTTCTTGCTCATGAGATGATATTTTAGGGTTCAAAGAAATCTATTCAATTATCTTTGAAACCTATAAACCCTAATTTCAACAGCAAATATCAAAGAGGAGATCTACAAATATGAGCAATTTGAGAGCCTAAAAGTGTGTGCCTCTCAGAGCATCCAAAAGGTCTCTCCCTGGGGGGTGAAAAGTGTGTTGAATTATGAGATCCAGTCCTTATTTATAGAGGTTGGAATGCTAAAAAAAATAAGCAAAAAACGTACAAGGGAAAATCCTAAAAAAAAAAAAGAAAGATATTTAGATAAGAGTAAGCTGATTTTTTATCATATCTCTTTACTCAAAATTCGGATTAAGCTGAAATTTTGCAATCTAAAGGCAAATTTGCCAGAAATAGCCTAGTCCGAATTTGGATTCCTACTATGCCAAAAGTGCCTCAGAACGTGAATCTGAAATCTACTACTTAATTATCACGTTTTTAAAGTGTTTTCCAACTCTACAACGGTATTTGGACGAATTTCAGAGTTATTTTCATGATAAACTTCATTCCAAAGTGATAATTATGACTTTTAAAATAATTATTTTGAATATAATTATCCCAAAAGCCTAATTATCTGGTCTTTAAATATTATCAGCTTATTTGTTTTAATCCCATACAACAAATCTCACTTTAAGAAAAATACTCCACCAATCACATAAATTCATTTAATTAATTTTAATCATTAACTAATCAAAATTAATTTTAATTAATCTCACGTGATCGGCTTTACCCCATACAATGCATACTGACCGTGCAAACTTGATCATGCGATATCTTTCGACCCGACGGTCCAATTTGGAACCTCAAGATCATTTTTATGATATGCAATGAATGAATTACTGCATGTAATGCAATCATTATTTTGGGGTACACGGATGGTTATTCAAGTCATTCTTCTTGATTAAATCATAGATGCAAAATCGAGTGTCTACAGTTCCATTATTTTTTAATCACATTAGATGGTTCCAACGTCACATTGAGCACTACCAACATCACATATGACTATACCATTGTCACATTAGTTAGTTACCTTATTTTTTTTAATCACATTGGATGGTTCCAACCTCTCTTTGAGATGTCACATGTACTATCAGGTGGCCTAAATAAAATTTATAAAAATGTTAATTTGAATTTTCTCACTGATGTGCTTCTTTCATCTCTCTCTCTCAAGAATTATAATAATCTCTTATTAGTGAGAGACATATTTAGATATAGAATAATGCACATTATAATTACAATACAAATAGATATTGAACAAATCTTAATAAGTGGTGTGATTAATCAAGTTTATTTATCTCTAAAAAAAATTATGTTTATGATTTCACATGCATTGCGTGCCATGTAAATTTGCATACTAGTAAAAATAATGAGAGCCAAGTAAACTTTTAGCCCATAAAGTTTGGGATTGTTTTCATTTGGATGCTTTATATTTTAAATAAATTTCATTTTAACCATTCATGATTGATTCTATTTGTATATTTGACCTTTAACGATTCAAAGTTTTCATTTCGGTCCTTCATATTTGATTCAGTTTTAATATTAGACATTCATGTTTAATTTAGTTTTTGGTTTGGCCCTTCATGAAAATGAAAATTGTGAAATGTAAAGGGCCAAATAGAAATAAAGATGAAGGACTAAAATGAAAATTTTAAAACTCAAAGGCCAATATGAAAACAACGCAAAACTTTATGGGCCATGGGTATAATTTAATCAAATAATGAATTAACCTGGAGACTTTATTTTCTAAAACATGTGAAACAAATGGTACTCACATACATGGTTATCAATATACCGATCCGGATTAAGATCCTAAGATCCTACATTCCTAAAACTTTTTGAATCTCACTAGGATCTCAACTAATGTGAAATATGTGTGGGATCTCGATCTCATAACAATATTAAAGATCATGTGCTATAAAGGAAAATTCAAAAAAAAAGTTTTGCTTATTTCGGGCCTCCAAATGTAGCCCAAAGGCCCCAAACTAATAAAAAATGTAATAATACAAATTGGCACAGTGGCTCTAGCCCAAATTTATTAAAACAAAAAATAAAACACTAAGGCTCACGTCAGTCGTCACATTAACCTATTAAATAAAATCATTGAAGATGGAAGAGAAAAGAAGAGACTAGACTACTAGAGAGTAGGAGGTGAGGGCAAAAAAACTAAGAAATCCGACAGTGGCGCCACTGTGAGAGAGACCATTGACAACAAAGGTGTTTTTCTTTTTGTAATTCTGCTAACAATGACAAGAATGTTATTTATAATAATCTACCATACTTTGAATAACCCATTCAAGATAACCAAAACTTTGGTCTTGATGATTGAGTGTGTTTGTGGTGTTGTTTGAAATATTGTTTTTTGTTTTTTGTTATTTATGTGAGACATTAGGTATTGACATTGTTATTTTTATTTTTATTTTTTTACTGAATAAAAAAAGGGGGTCTCCGGTGTGGGCTCATCGACCCCGCGCCACGTGACAGCAATAGGTAATACCACGTGTACCACACGGGCCTTGCTGGGACTATCGCTAGAACCGCTCCACTCTGGGTGCAGAACGAAGACTCCTACCATCAAGCCACACCCCCGTGTGGTGTATTGACATTGTTATTTGCTTTTGAGATGTTTACGTGAAATATTATATATGTTTAGAGTTGCTTAACTTAAAACTTGGTATTTGTAAGTTGTAATTTTGTGAACTTTGAACTTTCTTTATGTATTTGTAATTTGGTACTTTGCCTTTTACAAATAATTTCATTAATTTGTGTCAAAATTTATTTCTTTTTCAATGTTTTTTTTAATATATATTATGAATTATAATTATATGTATTTTTTAATATATTTTTTTTTAATCAGAAAGTAATATCTTACAATCCTTGTGCCTCTCCTATGAACCAATCCCTGAATCTTCTTACCGATCTCGTAAAAGATCAAATCCTGATAACCTTGATCTGATCCAAAAATAAAAAAAGCTAAGCCGCTAAAAAATTGCATTGTGACATTCACAATGATAAATAAAAAATAAAACAACCCTAAGCCACTTTCAACAACTAACCCACCCCATTACGACTCCAAAAGTCAAAGCTGAAAGCCCTTTAAAAATGAAAAATGTTAACGAATACCTAAGAGCATTTGTTAAGAAACTATTATGCATAATTTTAAATTACAAAAATTTGCAATTTGAACAATTTATTGATGACATAATTATTTATCTTTAATTTTTTAGAAATTTTACAAGTATGAATAATATAAAAGTAGATGCAATCCAATGATGAATTTGTCAAAATTCACCTCCAATAAAAAAATATTGAGTAAGTTTGTAATCAAAAACTATAATTAATTTTGTAACTAAACTTTGTCCAAAGAGAAAAGGCAATTAAAGTTTTGATAACTTTTTCAATTTCCCATAAAAGTGATATAAAAACTTTTCTAAAATTCTTTATTAACAATTGTCTTAAGAACATTCGCTAACATGACCTTTACAACAATGGCCACCCCACCCCCAATCATGGAGTAGCTCTTCAAGGCCAATCTCATTGAAATTCTTCCCTTTATGAATTGGGGTGAGACTTATGTCCAGTAACAAGAGCAAAGAAGCACTAGATGGGGGCTTTCAAACAAACACATGACCATTTTAGAAGTGTCATGTCCCGTCACCTCCAATGCATAGAAGCATAAAAGAGAAGCCAAACCCTATAAATTGTCCTGAGACCTTTCCTTTGATAGAGGAAAACTCCACTTGACTAGAGAACATGATAATCACAAAACCAAGAATCAAGCATGCACGTGACCTCGAACTCTCAAGTATCAACTCCAACTATTTAACAACCTTTTTAAATCAACTTCAAAATTGTCACAAATACTCTCAAGGTCATATGCAAACTAACTCATTTGCCACCTTTCACTAACTAAAACCTGCCTATTCCAACCAAATGCTGTCTAATTAGATCCCAACAGTTGGACTACAACGGAATACGAGGATAATTGCTTCATGGCAAGTTGAGAACATAGTCCATTGATGTAGGACTATAACTGAGACAAGCTGAATTAAGCAATGGATCAAGGTCTGTTCCATCAAGTTAATCCTCAACCTATCAGCAAAAATATAGTGCTAATAATAACAATAATATAAATGAAAATATATATATATATATATATACACACACACACATTTATGGCAACAGTCTGGCTGACTCAACTAGACCTGATCGCCCTTTGTCATCAAATAAGACTGGGATTCCAGTCTGAATCCCGCACCATCCAAAGGCAGAACTGTACTGTAATCAGCTCTAGACAAAAATAGGTAAACCTGTATAAATCCCATCAAATTCAGGTAGGATTCAGTACATGCATCCCTCAGGAGAAAGAGAAAAAGAAGGGGGGAAGGAAAACATCAAGAATAACTCAATAAGGGAGCACTATTTTAAGGCTTAGCATGCGCACATAATCATGAAATCAGAAGTTCTCAGAACTATCCAAAAAAATAAAAGTTCAACCGTTAAATAAGTATCAAGGAGTGAAAAAGAGTCGAAAAGCTTTCTTGAGGAGACTGGAATCCAAAGCCACCCTTCTACTCCTGCAAGGACAGGAAAATGGCATTAATACTAGAAGTGCTTAACCAACAACAAAAATACTAGCTAAATCAATGATCATTCAGGTGAAATAGTAACAACAATTTCCACCAATATACCATCTGATCCCCCAAAACTCCTGAATTGTGCACTCAGTGAGGAATAAAAAGCAGCAATACACAGATCCAGTAATGCAATTAAGTTCTATGGAAATTAACATAGTTCCAAGTTTTTTCACACCAAAAAAATAAAATAAAATAAAGGTGCTCTTGGAAGCCTTTGCAAAATATCTAAAACTCATTCTAAAACACCAGGAAACATTAAGGAAGATTAAAGGTTTAAAATTTTGAAGGAACTTTATAGGGATAAAGAGAAGAGGCAACCATTATGGAGGAATATCAGTTACCTTTGATGGGCTGAGTTAGGGGTGGCAAAGTAAGCCCAAACTCATTTGCCCACCCAAACCCATCCACTTTAATTGACCCCAACCCCACCCAATTATTAGTTGGATTAAATGGGCATCAATCCAATTAGACTCAGTGATTATTAGGTTTTAATTAAAAATCCATTGAGGCCCATTTAACCCAAAAATAATATACCCAAATTCAACCCAGCCCTTCCCATTAAAAAAAAAATTAAAAAAAAAAAAGCCCTCAGACGTTTCAGTGTTTTCATTTTCCTTCATTTTCTCGGCCTCCAAACACTTCTCTCTCTCTCTCTCTCTCTCTCTCGTTTGAAACAAATAAAAAAAAAAGAACCAAGCAATCAAAAATTTCATATAAACTAATACTGATTTCTTGCGCTAAATTTCACACATGAAAAAAAGGTTAACCAAAAAAACAAAAACGCAAAATTTCCTACATTTTCTCTTCAAACAAACAGATCAAACAGAGAGAGAGAGAGAGAGATTATGTTTTCCATTGCCGAGGACTTTGTGGACGGGCTTTTCTCTGCCAAAGAGCCTGTAAACCTTGGCTTTGGCAGAGTCGAAGGGATTGAACTTGTTGTCGACTAGGCCGGTCAACTTCAACGGCTGCCATTTCCAACCGTCGTGAAATCAATCACAGCCATCGACCTAAGTCGAAATCAACAGCCCTGATCTACCCGATGCAACTCCTCGAAGATAACGGCAACTACAAGATTATCGATGGTGGCAATCCTGACTATATCTCTGAGCTGCCTGATGAGTGCTTGGCTTGTATATTTCAGTCTTTGAGCTCCGGTGACCGAAAACGCCGCTCTCTGGTTTGTCACCGGTGGTTTCAAATCAAAGGTCAGAGTCGCCACCGACTTTCTCTCAACGCACAGTCATTTCTCTACCCGCTGATAAATTCTCTGTTTTCGCAGTTCATTTTCGTGACAAAGCTCGCTTTGAAATGCAACCGTAGATCCGCAAGTGTCTGCGACGAGGCCCTTGTGCTGATCTTGCTCAAGTGCTGGAACCTCACGCGCCTCAAGCTCCGCGCATGTCATGAATTGACCGACACAGGGATGAAAGCCTTTGCGAAGAACTGCAAGGGCTTGAAGAAGCTCTCATGCGATCGGGGATCTTTTCAACGATCTTGTCCATCAGCGAGATAGCTCTCTCTCTCTCTCTCTCTCTCTCTTGCTCTCTCTCTTTTCATTTTCCTTCATTGTCCTCGAAGAATTTCTACTTGTTTCAAGGACAGTTGCTTTCGAAATTCCAAGAAAGTTTTGAGCTTAAAATGATATTTCTTTGTATTTGTTGCACTGTTTGGTTGCCAAGAAAGTGAGAGAAAATAAAAAAGAAAAGAAAATATTTTTTATTTGGATTTTTAATATAATTGCTGATGTGGACGTGCTTATGTGGAATTTTTTAATCCCAAGGATGGAGACTAGAGAGAGTGGAAAAGGGAATCCAAGAAAGTGTTGGGTATTCACTTTAATGGCATTTTGGTAATTTTGATAATTGGGTAATTGGGTGAGTTCGGGTTTACCCATAATAATTGGGTTGGGTTGAATTTGGGTTAGAAGCAATTAGTTAAATGGGTCTTAATGGGTAAATGGGTTTTATATACCCAACCCAATTATGCCCATCCCAAACGTGCCCAAACCCACCCATTTAACACCCCTAGGCTAAGTCCACCAATTGAGAAAACACTAGCCATCACAATATACAAAAAAAACTCATGCAACCAGCATCCATCAAACTAAAGCATTCAATAAACCATTTGACCCATTAATCCCTCAAAATATCTATTTTTAACCCAACGAGGAAAAAGGCATGCCTCTTGTTTTTTAATTTTCTTTTTCAATAAGTAATACTACCTCCATCCCAAATTGTTATTCATGTTTAGAAAACGCTTCTTTTTAAGGGAACATCATTCATTATCTTATCTCGTAATTAAAAAGACAAAAGTTTCCAAAATTACCCTTAAACAAAGTTCTCAAAAAAAAATTTTTGATAAGTAATAAGAGAATATTATAAATGCATGAAAAATAAGAAAAATACAAGGAGTTCACGGTAGTGAACGAAGAACAAAGGAAACAAAAAGACTAAAACAGCCCCTAATCTATTCTAATAGACGAAAGAAAATTTATAAGAGTAGAACAATCCGAGAAACCCCAACAACGAGACCAATCAAAGAGGGTCCGTTGGCAAAGCTCTAATAATTGAACCATAGTTTTCCCCTTGTCCTCAAAAGACCGCCGATTCCGTTCAGTCCAAATGGTCCACAATAAACAGCCCGGAACCAAATTCCAAACATTAGAACTATGATTCCCAAGCCAATTATACCAACAAAATAATAAGTCCACAACTGAACCTGGCATGACCCAAACGATCCCAAATAGCCGAAGCATATACATCCACAAATAATGAGCTATCGGACAAAAAAGTAATAAGTGATCCACAGATTCCGCATTACAACAGCACATACAACAACGATTCGCCAAAGGGCGACCACGAAGCATGAGGTTATCCAAGGTAAGAATTTGACCATGGGCTGCTGTCCACGTGAAAAAAGCCACCCTTTTAGGAATCTTGGCTTTCCAAATGCCCTTCCAAGGGAAAGTGGAAGGAGCCGCATTACGAATCTTATGATAAAAAGACCGAATATTGAACTTCCCACTTCCATTAAGATCCCAACACAGCCTATCACACCCTTCACCCCTAGGAGTACGAGATTGGATGAAATGAAGTAGGGAATAAAAAGCCGCTAACTCCCAATCATTGAAATCCCTGTAGAAGCTTAAGTTCCACACTGTCATTATCGCCCACTGAAGGGCTTAACACTTCAGAAATACAAGCCTCCTTATTAGCCGAGCACAAAAATAACTGAGGATAAAGGATTTTAAGAGGAACATCCCCAATGTATCATGCCAAAAGAGAATTCGAGAACCATCCCCCACCACAAACGAGAAATGCTTAGCGAAAGTGTCCCACCCTTCGCTAATACTCCGCCATAAACCACAACCATGAGCCCTTCTACTAGCTCTAGTGCACCAACCCCCTTTTCCCTCCCCATATTTCATGGCTATGACCCTTCGCCACATATGAGTGGTCTCATGGCCATACCTCCAAAGCCATTTCCCAAGCAAGGCCTGATTAAAAGACACCAAATTTCGAATTCCCAACCCACCCAACTCGTGCGGAAGGCAAACCTTTTCCCAAGCCACTAGAGGATATTTGAAACCCTCAACTGACGAACCCCACAAGAAATTCCTTTGAATGCATTCCAATCTAGTAGCCACAGCTTTAGGGATAGTAAAAAGGGAAAGGTAATAAGTCGGAAGGCTTGAAAGGGTACTTTTCAACAAAGTAAGTCTACCACCCTTTGATAAATAAAGCCGCTTCCAGCCTGAAAGCTTCCTTTCCATCCTCTCAAGGATCGGATTCCATAAAGCGGCTGTTTTATACGAAGTTCCCAATGGCATACCTAAGTATAGCATGGGCAAACTGCCCACCCTGCAATGAAGAATATTAGCCAAGGTCTGAATGTTGCTCACCTCCCCAACAGGGACAATTTCACTTTTCCCCACATTTACCTTCAAACCAGTAAAAACTTGAAAACAAGTCAACACCAGCCTGATAGAAAGAATCTGCTCTCTAGAGGCATCACAGAAAAGAATGGTGTCATCAGCAAAAAGAAGGTGAGAAATACGGATACCAGTAGAAATACTAGGACCCGCATGGAAACCCTCAAAAAATTTTATCATTTAAACTGCTTGTGTTTGATAGGGGCATAATAGAAAACTCAATAAATTAATGGTTTTTAATTTTAAAAACGAGACAATTTTGGGAAATCCCAAAATGGAATACAGGACCAACAATTTGGAACAAATGGAGTAAATTTTATTGATATAGAGAAAAAACTTGAAGTCCACAATTCTACAAAGTTCTCCTAAAGAATTACATGAAAGATAAATCACATTCTAAAAGAAATTGATTATATAAAATCTACAAGCAAATTTGTATCACTAGTTTCCAAAGTGTGGGATCACTTGAACAATGATCTCAAAAACAAAGATTTTGTGCCAAAACTAAGATCTCCAATACCTTAAAAACACAATTATTCCTCTCCTCCATATGTCCCATGATTACAATAAAGGGGATAAATTCCAAGCAAAAGAGCTTCCGTATTTACCTAACCAATTCCTCCATGTTAGAAGTAGCTCCACAACACCCTTAGACATTCCAAATTAAACCCCAAACATAGAAAATAAAGTCCACAACTCTCTTGCAACTATGCAGTTGCAATAAAATATTACCCTACCCTAAAAATAGAATGTCACCTGGAAGGACTTCCCCCGTACTGCTGTCCACACAAAGAATGCAACTCGTTTTGAAGCCTTAGTTTGCCAAATACTCATCTAAGGAAATATCCCACCACAAGACCTGTGCAAAGCCTCATAATAAGACCAAACATCAAACTTACTGTTACCATTCAAACTCCATCTCAAGCAGTCAAGGCTCACTCAGGATGTTGGAAAACAAGGTGTCAAACATAGTCAATTTGATCCAATACCCAATAATTAAAATCACACCCAAATATGATATTCCATGATCATGGTCCCCTTGCATTTGGAATCTCCAAATAGGAGTGAACAAAGCCATCCTTGTCTGTTTTTATTGAACACAAATCTGGATATAATTCTTTCAAACTCAACTCTCACACCATATGTCACGCCAGAACCTCAAACTATGACCATCTTCAACCTCATGATGAATTTAACCAACAAATCTCTCCCAGTCTGTCCCAATGCTTCAACATAAGCTGCAACCATGGGTGCTCTGATTACTCTGTTGTCTACTGACGCCAAGCTTCCCATATTTCATGCCAACAACTCTTCTTCAAAGATGATCCCCTTTCTCTCCAAAGTGCCATAGCCATTTTCCCAATGGGAACCAATTAAAAGTTCCACGGTCTCACCCCAGCCCCCATTCTTGTGTAATTTTAGATTCTTTTTGATGAGTCTTGTGTAATTTTAGATTCATCTCCCATCCCATCCTCCTCTACAACAACACCCCCCCTTTCTCTCTCTCTCTCTCTCTCTCTCTCTCTCTCTCTCTCTCTCTCTCTCCAAAAAGAAATTTCCACTACAATCTCTCCAACGATTAGCCACATAAGTAACTTCCAAACTGTTATCACCTTGTATGACAATCCAAACAAATTGAGTTTTAAAAGCCCATTTATCAAAAAAAAAATTTCAGACACACCAGTCAGAGCCATTGGACCCATGAAAGTCTCCTATTTTGGCTAGAGCAAAGCCATGTCTATGGAAGGAGCTAACTCTACTAGATTCAAAACACAAAAATAGAATACAATTATGCATTTCAAAAATGTTGGCATAGAAAAATTTTGATAAAGAAACATCATCTGATACCAAAAGAAACAAAATAAGGAAACTTTTTATCAACAAATTTCCTAGGGCACAAGTTCCTAGGGGCCAAATTACAGTTTTGAATCCAATCTGTTTGGCATCAGCTTTTAGCACCAGTTTTTAACACCTCACTTTTTCCCACTTTTTCTCACTTTTTTCAAGGTACAAGTATACTTTAGTACACTTTCAGCAAAAAGTTTTCAGCAAAAGACTAGATAAGTTGTTTTCAAACGGACACTCATTTGAAATGATCAAATGACAAGGCTATCAAGCAAGAGACACCACAGCCACTCACCATTAACAAATTCCTAGAAACCACAATATATGTACTCTGTTCCCATAACTAACTATGACAACTATGACCAGAATCTAGCATAGTTATTAAATCCGTACCAAACCACCAGTTAAACCGTGAAACCTGTGAACCAAAGCATTATCCAAAATGGTTTGATGTAAAATACCAGATATGCAATGACCCATTTTATCAAACTGTGTAAACTGACAGATTGCACAAGTTAATCTTTTTAACCTGTGGATAAAAGGGAAAAAAAAAATGTGTATCTTTGAAAAAACTCAAAAACACTGAACTAAACCACTTAAGTCACTGAACTTTGAAGTCATTAGTTGTATTTGGAGATTTAAATTATTTTGTTATGTTCTAGGGTTTAATGATTAAGCTAAAAATTTATTTTGATATTCTATGAGATAAGTTTTTTCAAGACTTTTGGACTATATAACTTGGTTATTGGATGATTTATGCCAATGATGTGCTTATTTTTTTTTTTTATTCTCTAATTTTATGTCATACAATTTAATTTTTTTATTGTTATAATTTATTAAGTTACCTAAATAAAGTATTTTTATTTTATTTTAGTTTCTTTTTATTATTATAAATATATTATTTGATTAATTAATAATCCTACAATTTAACCAATGAACCAGTGAACCAATTCTTCAGCCGGGTCAACCTCCGGTACGGTTATGATAACTATGGAACCTAGATCAAAATGTGGTAAGCTATGACGATTGCAAGGGCAGATGATATCAGAATTATCCTCCTACTAAGACACATGTAATTCTTCATCCAATTAATGAGAAAGTTGCTTATTTTCTCATACCTACGTTCTCTGCTCCTACAGATTTAGAAGCAGAACACTATATTAAAATGCTAAGCGGCCAACTGTTAATTTGACATCCTTAGCCTAGATTAATCACAACAGACATCTGACATTATCCTGTCATTGAAGCATTATGATCTCAAACCAGTGGGGAACAAAATAATACAGGTTCTCAAGGTCATTGCACCTCTCAAGGTCTCACACACACATTACACTCAGTGCTACTTAGAGATTAGAGTGGGAGAATGCACACACACACTCCAAAAGCCACAAGACAAAGTCATACCTGTTCCATGGCTGTAGGTTCACTATCCCTCTGTTCCTCCACATCTTCTGGCCCACCATCGTCCTCATTCTGACTATTGGAGACCATATTCTCATCCTTCTCTTTAACGCCATTTGCCCCAGTCTCAGCATCTAATTTCAAATCGGAAGGAAGCTGGCCTGACTTCAATGCCTGCTCATCAAAACCAAGTTAACTTGTGCCTTGCATTCTTTTATTCTTCATTACGCTCAGTGTTATGTTACTAGCATAAAAAGAAGACAGTCTAAAAATAAAAAAGTAATTTCAACTAATCAAAATGTAAGAACCTTTTCAAGTCTTGCAACCTCTTCAAGAGTCTGGGAGTTCACAATGGCAGCCTGCATACAGGTGAAAAGACGTTAAACATTAGAGAACCTTAATTATAATCTTAAACATGAATCTAATGACAATATACAGAGGCATATACAAACATTATATGAAAATAACATTGTAACAAGAAGTCTCAGGGAAAAACTTGGCTCACTAATTCAAACTAAAGTTGAAAGATGTCTACCTTTACTAGTTATAGATTTGAACAGTTTTGGCCAATGAAAAGTCTTATGTGCATGACTGTGTGATTGTGAAGGAATAATATTGCTAAGAGTTCAAATTCGCAAAATACACAACCACTCAAAATTTCAAGTACTGGGAATTGGAATAAAATAATGTCAAAAGATTTTTTTACGATTAAAAATAATTTATTAAAACAAAAGACTAGGAGATTACATAGGATGTGTAACTTGCCTAAGCAATTACAACCAGAATTCAACAAATCTAAGAATCTTAAAATGATACAACAGGGATGTTGCCTGATACATTCATCCAATCATACAAAAGATCATAACAGGGACTGTTTAATAATGTGAATTGGGCGTTCAACACCATCAAAAGCCCTGCCATTCCTTTCTTGCCATATAGTCCAGAAGATGCACAGAGGCGCAGCCCTCCAGGCTCTTAACAAGCCAGGATTTTAACTATTGTATTTGGCATATCCCAAGAAACTCCAAATAAAGCCAACAAAAGAGATCATGACTTTCTAGAAACCTAACAATGATCCACCGTCCATTTGTCCACCATTCTTACACATACAACACCAGTCCAAAATTATAATGGGCTGCTTACACAAATTATCAACAGTCAAGGAAGAAGAACTAGACACTAAAAGAATGCCATAAATATGTTATATAAGGATAAATTTACTAAGAGCTTTTATTTCCAAGAATTGCAACCACTTGGAATATTTTATTTCCAAGAGACACAAATAGATACTAGACCTCACAGTACCTATTAAAAAGAAAAGAGATACTAGACCTCACAATCCTTTAGTGGACTCTGAAACAACGGATGCACTACCTTTAAAACTAACATGCACAATAGAAAGAAAATATATCAGCCATAGATATTATCCAATCAACAACTAGCTTGAAAACATTGACTCCAACTTTTTCTGAGCAACCTCAATGCATCAAAAGTTTGAATATTCAACTCCTGCCAAGCATCCACATATGGCAATGCAAAGAAGATATTAAATCTTGTATCTCTATCTTTATAAGCAATTTAATTTATTGAAGAAAAGGCAAAGGGCCTTGAAGCTCAATTGGCACTTTCTGGTATTTCCAACATAAGTGTCCAAGTTCAAATCCTCACCACCCCCCCCCCCCCAAAAAAAATATATATATATATAAATATACGTATTATCATCCAAAAAGAAAATTAATAATAATAATAATAATTATTATTATTATTATTATTATTATTATTGAAGAAAAGGAATACCTCATATACAAAAGTAATACACAAGATAGCCTACAGAATTACATTCAAAAAATTACGAGCAAATGAAAGAGATTCTATAAGTCTACAATGGAACGATTATCATTGAGACCCAATACAATAAACTATTCAAGTAGAAATCTAAGGAAAGATGTCTTCAGCTGCATTTCCAAAGCTACAACATCTTCAAAAGGGCACTAATTCCACTCCCTATACAATTTCCACATCAAGCATAAGGGGTTTAAATCTTCTTTTCTCTCCTTCAAACCTATGAAAATACTGTTAATAACCTCCAATCATCCACTAAACAACCAATAAGATTATTTACTTTAAAAAAACAGAGCTTCTAAGACCATTAAGTAGAGGTAAACAACACCATCACTCAGATAAACCCAAAAAATGCCTAGGACATGCTAAATATCCCATAGGATAATTTTACAGACTAATCATTTTCTTCACTTCACTAGGATAAAATAAAAAGGGCATATTAACAGTAAGAAACTACGTATAAACACTAAAAGAGTTGCTACATGCATGTGACTTTATTTATACATGTATGTGATTCATAGAAAAGTACATGCACACATGCAATATATGATATACCCCAACCACAGACTAATAAGTCTTTTCATTAAATTTATAGAGAGAGACAGAGAGAGAAGTGACAAGCCTAAATAAGAAAATTCACAACCTTCAATCCCTAAATGAGGCATATGCTTTATAATTAACTAGATCTATCACGCATTGCTATGGATACTAAATGTTTAGATCAATACAAAATACCTTGATAGCTATGATTTGCTCGGGTGTTGGGGCAGTCACTTTCTGAGTTTGTTGTTCCTCTGCAACTTCTGAAACATTGGGTACCTCACCTGGTGTAAAAGTTGTCATGGATTCCTTTTTAGCCTCTTCTTCAACTTCTGTAGATGCAAACAAATTTCTTGCTTCCAGTCTCTCCTATTATTATGGAATATGATCATCAAAATGAACGCACAAGAGTAAGAGATTTGAAAGAAAAATAATAATAATAAGGAAGCATTGTATTGAAGTTGTGGAAATTCCATCAAATGTATGAATGAATATTCAACCTATATGACAGTAACCTCTTATTTTAGGTTTGTGTGCGTGTGTGTTTTGACAACATTCTACTCAAGCATATGACACAACTAAATATTTAAACAGAAATAGTGAAATACAAAGTCTGGAATCAACAGAGAAACACAATTTAGAAGAAAATGTAGAAGGATAATGCCTGAAATTTCTGCTTTCTATGGCAGTGAAGCTTGGGGTCCAGGCTGTTGCCCAATATAGAGTCATAGATGCCTAATAAATATGCCAAATAATAAGTGTATAGTAACATAGCTAAATACACCATTTCTATTTCACTGTGTACTCTGTTGGTGGTTTTTTAGATTCTTATCCGATTTAGTACCCAAAAAAAAAAAATACATAGTTGTTTAGAATTTCCAGAATGGTTCAAGTTTAACTTTAATAGTGCTCTTATTTTCTATTTTTAAAGTGGAGGTCCAAATTTCAGTTAAATTGGGAAGAAAAGGTTCTTTGGATAAATGAGTCCTCAGAATTGTTCAACTTCCCAAGAATAATGTAAAAGCACTTTGCAGCTTTATGGTTCTAAGATTTCACCAGGTCAATAAACAACCAGCGGTAAGCTTCGTTGAAACTTCAGATGGTGATACCATAACTATTGCAAGAAAGTCCCAAGGCCACCCTAAAACTTTAACCATAAAAGAAAACAACAACTTGCACAGAAAACAGCAAACACTTGGTGCAATTAAAGAGCCTCACCTTGTTTTTCACCTTTTTGAAATCTAGAACACGAAGCTGCTTTAGCTTGTGAATCACATATAGCCTATAGTTCGGTTTCTTTGTAATGTTATTATCCAACAGACTAAGAAACTGTAGCTTCGGAAGGGATGCAAGAGGGTCAATCTCTACCAAGTTAACAAGCCTATTGTTCGTAAGAACTAATGTGTGTAACTTTGGCAAGAACTCTGCAATACATTAAAAATATATATATATATATATATATATACATATTCAATTAGAGTACTTCTAATTACGTTATTTATCAAAAAAAAAAAATGTTAAATAATGGTACGAAAAATAAGGAAAGGAAGTGCTGTGTTTAAATCTTAGTTACCTCCAATGTTGGGATTGATACGCGTAATTCTATTATTATTAATAATCAAAGTACCCAAACGATTAAGGAGCGGAAAGTTTTCAAGCTTAACAATCTCATTGTCAGACAAATCAATTGTGTCGAATTGGTCCTGCCCAAAAAAAAAAAAAAAAAAAAAACCCACATGAAAAAATAGTGAAAATTAGGCTCATTGTTCAACCAAAACCAAGCTGCATACAAAAACTTGAAGTTATAAAATAAAAATTTTCATCAAATTAAACAAAAAGGTTAAAATATAAAGAAGGGAAATAGCTGACCTCAGTGGCACCCAAGTTTTCTATCACAGGAATCTTGTTACCTGAAAACCCAAATTAGATATTTTGGGCAGGAGTTAATTTATAGGGCACAAAAGAAGACATGAAACAAAGAAGAAGAAGAAGAAGAAAGAAGAAAATTTTATTTTTAGGGTTTGGGGAAAGAAAGAAAGAATACCTCGAAGATCTAACTCACGCTCCTTGATGGCATTGAAAAAATGAGGGCTTTTCCAAATCAAGTCGGCGGTGAGCCTCACCATTTTTCTTTTGAACTCTACTGATTACTTTGAAGCAGGTTAGTCTACTGCAAAGTCGGCTACACATACAGAAAACAACGGTGAGGCGATGCGCGGTCACACTCTCGCCCTTTTTTATTTTATTTATTTATGTTGTTACTTAACTCTCGTTTCTTTTCTTCTTTTTTCTTTTTAAATTGATGAGTTGGAATTGAGGTGTTTTTTAAAAACGACTTGGCATGTTGTTATTGGCCCAACTCAGCCACAATCAAGGAATTGCATATAACCCAACTGCAGGTGACACGCTCTATCACCAGTCACCACCCAAGTTAAACGCAATCCCGCTTGGCTTGACTTGAGTTATTCCGGCTTTTTCTGAGAACCTTCGGATCCCTGATGAACGGTACATAATCAATTGGGCGACGTGTAAGTAAGGAGTACATCATGAACATCCCGTTCCCGTGTTTGGTTAAAAAGCCACGGTAAAAATGGTCATAGAAAGAGAGGACTCATATCATATGTATGTTCCAGATAGCCTCCCTCCCACAACAAAATACTAAAAATCAGAATCGCACCATAACTTATAGCATAGCATAGCAATGAAGAGGAGTCCAGGAAGCCTTGCTATATGCCTATTATTATTATTATTATTATTCCTCTTTGGAATATTGGAAGTGATCGCTAGTGCCACTGCCAACCGGGTTCATGAAAACAACAACAACATTAACAACAACAACAACAATAATAATAATGGTTCTTCTTCGTTGTATTGGTCCACTGCAAAGGATGAGGTGGATCTGCTTAGCAAGCCACAAGCGCAGCAAGATGATGACTCTGACTCCGATGGTGGCTTCTCTTCCCTCGAAGGAATGCTTCAGTGGGCTATTGGTATTTATATTTATGACTGACTCTTTTTGTACACAATTTTCACCTTTTTTTTTCTTCCCTATTTTACTTATAATTATAATTATAGGGTCGCTTAATTATGCGCCGTCCGTACCGTAACTGAGTTCTTTTGTTTGATTTGTTATTTGTGCACTTAAGTGGTCATTTTCATCATTCAATTTGGAGGGTTTTTCACCTTTGTTGTTGTTGTTTTTTTATGTAAAAAAAGTTGTCATAGTCATAGGCCACTAGTTTCATAACCCAAGATGATTGTACTACCACCGTTTCAAAATAAATTTCTAGAATTTGAAGTTGGATTATTTTACTTACTTGCAAAGTTGAAAAGTGGTAACTGTTGAATTTTTTTTTTTTTTTTTTAATAGTAAACTTGTACCAGAGATTTCATTAATAAGGACTAACGTCCAAAGCAATTACATCACACTTGATTTGGTTCTCAATACAGGGAGGGGTTTCCTCAACCCAGATTACACATTCTTTTACATTCCTAGCATCTTTAGTGAGTAGGTGAGCCGCCGTATTGTTCTTTCTGTTCGTGTGGACTGCTTTCCAAGAGCAAAACATTTTGCAAGTATCTCCTGGAGCCTTCTATTATCTTTAGAACTGGGATAGCAGGTGCCACTCCTCCATTTAGAGCTTGTATCACCATTTGGGCTTCACCTTCAACTATAATTTCCTTCAAACCCAGGTCCCACGCGAGGAGAATACCAGCTTCAGCAGCTTTGGCTTCAGCTTCTAATGCCCGCTAAGGGAACCCCACTTGTTTGCTCATTGCCCCAATTATCTGCCCCTTATTATTCCTGATGACAACACCAATTCCACACATACCATTTTCCTTAAACACCGCAGCGTCCACATTCACCTTATACCAGTCCTGTGGAGGAGGGGACCAATGTTTGTGGTTACTCATAGGCTTAGGTAATTGGCATTTGGGCAGCACAGTAGTCCGGACTTCCTCCCTATACCTCCTTGCCTCTTCCGCTATGGTTTTACCTTGTTTAGTAGCTCCCCCATGCCTAACTATATTCCTATTGTTCCACAAACACCAGGCCACAATAGCAAAAAACTCCCAGTCTTTGTCACCCGGGGAATCCAGCAATAGCCAAAATACATCAAGGTACGCCTTGGGAGGAGGAGTAGAGTTACCAAGATTAAAGCCCAACCCCTTCCACGTTTCTTTCGCTATTACACAGCTCCAAAGGGAGTGGCCAGAGGTCTCGCTTTCTCCACAAAAATCGCAACAATCATCCCTCATAATCTTCCTATGCATCAAGCATTTCTTAGTGGGAAGTATATCTCTACTTGCTCTCCATAAGAAATGTTTTATTTTGTTTGGGCATTGGAGGCCCCATATGGTCCTCCAGATTGTTGTCATCCTGGCTTTGTCCGAACACTCAGGTGCTTCCTCGCCTCCTTTTGCTTCAGCAAGGCATTTCACTTCAGTCCTATATGCATGCATTCTTTACTGTGAAGCACCCATTTGGAGTTTTAGCCCATACTACGGAATCTGCCGGGTTCAATTGGCTGAGGGGGATGCTCAGTATTTCCTCGGCTTCATAAGGGAGGAAGGTGTGTTTAACTAGCGGAGTTCTCCACTCCCCTTTCTCATGGTTGATAAGAGAAGCTACTTTTTCACCATGTCCCATCGTAGTTCTTGTGGTTATTACCTTGCCTGATTCTGATGAAGGCAGCCATCTTGTGTTCCATATCTCAATCCTTCTTCCGTCACCAACCACCCACCTAGATCCCTCCTTTATGATATTTTTCGCCGCCAAGATGCTCCTCCATATATATGATGGCTTTTTCCCTAGTTGGGCTTCCATGAAAGATGAGTTCGAAAAATATTTAGCCTTTAGAACTCTATGGGCCAATGAGTTGGGATTTTGATTCAGCCTCCACCCTTGTTTAGCAAAAAGGGCTAAGTTAAAAGCTTTTAGATCCTTAAAACCCATACCGCCTTCTGCCTTTTGGTTATCACAATTTTTTCCAAGATATCCATGCAACCTTCTTCTCCCTTCCCCTTTGACCCCACCAAAAGCCGCCCATCATTGAGTTTAGTTCTGAGCACAGTGCGTCCGGGAGCTTGAAAACATTCATGGTGTATGTTGGGGTGACCTGTGCCACCGCTTTAATTAACACTTCCCTTCCCGCATTAGAGAGAAGCTTCCCTTTCCAACCCGCTATCTTCCTCCCAACTTGGTCTTTTATGCAGTTAAATGCCTTTTTCTTCGCCCTTCCAATCAGTGGGGGAAGGCCCAAGTACTTTCATGGTGTTGTATGATTTGGGCTCCAAAGATTCCTTTCGCAAACTCCTTAAATTCATCTTTCGTGTTCCGGCTAAAGAACAACGTAGTTTTATCTCTATTTAGTTTTTGCCAGGATTCTTCCTCATACACTTCCAGCACCTTAGCTACTTGCTCACATTCGTCCACTGTAGCTTTACAGAAAATGATGCTGTCGTCCGCAAAAAATAGGTGGGAGATTCTTGGAGCTTGTCTTACAACCGCCACCCCTCTAATCAGGCCCCCCCCCCCCCCCCTCTCTCTTTCTTTTTGATCATTGCCGACAAACCTTCTCCACACAGCAAGAACAAATACGGGGAGATTGGGTCCCCCTGCCGGAGGCCCCTAGAAGGGGTGAACGATTCTTTTGGCTCACCATTGATTAGCACCGAAAAGGTCACAAAGGTTACGCACATCATAATGAGAGATATCCACCTATCCCCGAAGCCCATTTTTTTCATCATTGACTTAAGATAGGCCCACTCAACCTGGTCGTATGCCTTACTCATATCCAATTTTATTGCCATTAGCCCTTCCTTTCCTTTCCTTCTCAGATTAATGGAGTGCATGGATTCAAAAGCTACAATAATATTGTCCGTTATCATTCTTCCTGGCACAAACGCACTTTGAGCTTCATCTATAATACCATGAAGGACTTTCTTCAGCCTATTCGCAAGGACTTTAGAGATGATTTTATATATCACGTTGCACAGGCTAATAGGGCGAAATTCTGTTATCTTTTGAGGGTTTTTTGTCTTAGGAATAAGGCAGATGTATGTTTTGTTAATATCCTTCGGCATAACACCTGTATTAAGGGCTTGCAGAACACAATTCGTAACAGAGGAGCCAACAATATCCCAATATTTTTGGTAAAAGATAGGGGACATACCATCCAGGCCCGGTGCCTTGGTGGGGTGCATTTGTTTGAGAGCGTTCCACACCTCCTCTGCCATAAATTCCTTTTGGAGCTCTTCATTCATATCACGTGTCACTCTCTTTTCCATAGCATTAAGGCTTTCATCAAACCTGGTTGGATGGTTAGAACTGTATATGGACTTAAAGTAATCCAGGATTATCCTCTCTGTTGTCTCCTGATCTTCATGCCAAACGCCCATATTATCCATCAGTCCCCTAATTCTATTCTTCCGTCTTCTTTGGCTAGCTGTAGCATGGAAAAACTTGGAGTTTTTGTCACCTTGTTGCAGCCACATAATCCACGACCTCTGGTTCCACATAATCTCTTCTCTAATATGCAGCTCATTAATCTCCTTTTTTAGGGTCTGAATTTCCACAGCCGTGTCGTGGAGAAGGTTAAGAGTCTCGAGCTGTTGAAGGCGGATCTGTTTCTGCTTTAATCCTTTATATATATTCCCAAAGCTATTTTGGTTCCACTGTTGAAGCTGCCTCTAGCATCTTTCAAGTCTTTCCTGTATTGGCAGAGCCGAATCATCCCTGTGAGGGTCCCATGCTAATTCAATCATCTCCTTGCACTCTTCCTCCCGAGTCCACATTGCCTCGAAGAAGAAGCGCTTCTTTCCTCTTCTTTGGTGATGGTCCTTATTTAGGAACAGGGCAAGGAGACAATGATCCGAAGCTGACATGGAAACATGGTGAACCTTTACTTCCGGAAAAGCTAACGACCAAGCTTCATTTGCAACCATTCTGTCCAAACGAATGAGAGTTCGTTGTTCACCAAATCTGCCATTGCACCATGTAAACCTCGGCCCCACAAACCCCAAGTCGATTAAGCCGCAACTGTACAACACTTCTCTGAAGGCTACCATTTGTGCAGCATCTCTATCTTTCCAACCAACCTTCTCATCAAGATGTACAATCTCATTAAAATCACCACAGACCAGCCATGGCATCTCACATTGTGCATTAAGAGTTTCAAGTAATTGCCAGGATGTGTACCTTTTACCAGTGTCGGGGTGTCCGTAGAAGCCTGTTACTCTCCAAGGGCCTCCATTGCCAACGCCATGAACAACCACATCAATGTGGGAATGAGAGCAGCTCTTGAACCTGATGTCCGTCCCTTCTTGCCACAAAAGAGCCAACCCACCACTCCTACCATCGCTAGGGACGATAATCCCCTAAGTGAAGCCCAATTTATTCTGAAATCCTTTCATCTTGTCTGTGCTTGCTTTTGTTTCTGCTAGAAATACCAGCACGGGGTTTTTCATTTTCACCTCTTCGGTGAGTGTAAGAACTGCCGGCGGAGTCCCCAACCCCCGACAGTTCCAAGCTAGTACGGTCATTTGGTTGGGCGGTGCTGCAACGCAGCCACCGCCACACCGCCAACCATTTCCTTTTCTTCATCTATAGTATTCTCAGAGTGTACCTTGCCTTTTGCCCGTTTTTTGCACTTAACATTTGGGTCCAATTCTATCAGAGGTGCTTCACCTTTTCTCTTTCGGCTTGCTAGGTCACTTATTACCATAGGACCATTTCCTTCACTTGTCGAGCTAGGCGCTTCCAATGCCCACTCTTTGGGCCCAATATTTCCGAAACCCATCCTTTATCTTGGTCATAGTACATTGCTGATGGGCTTGACTCAGTCTCGGCCCAATATTGATTTTCTTTATCAGCACAGCCCATACTACTTTCCACTTGGTTATGTTTTCTCCCTTCTTCAGACTTTTCACCAGCCACGTCATCCTGCACTTTCTCCCCTTGCATATCAGCTTCCATATCTTTTGCATTTAGTGTGCTCGTTAGAGAATCCCTCCCACTTTTGGTTAGATTTTCTTCAACCTTAGTCTTTGGGGAACTTGTTGTACCATTTTCATGAAAACTCTCCACCCTTTGATATGACTCCACCTTCTGACCCGCCTCTCCAGGTTCGGCGTGGTCTTTGCTTTTACCCCACCTTCTGACAGAGGGTCAGTTCACTCACGTGCTTCTTACCGACCATCGCATTCTCCTTCAGTCGGAGTTTTACATGTGTCAGAGTCTCCGTTTTGGGTTCCTTCTGTTCGTCTCTTTTTTCTGGTGTGCGTTCTTCTCCCATCCTACCATAGTCATTCCTAGAGCTTCTTCCTGGCTCCCCTCTCAGCCAAGCGCCATATTGCTTCCTTTCTTCCTCACCAGGATTTTCCATCTCCTTTCTTTCTGGGCAATCTTTCTCCCCATGATCTAACATTCCACACTGGTAGCAGAAGTTAGGCAAACGTTCATACTTGAAGAAAACCCATCTGCTTTCCCCCCCTTCAATTGACACCTTCTTCCCTCTTATGAGCTTTGTTGTGGCATCGAGTCGTATTCTTACTCTTAGGAACTTTCCCCACTGCACTCCTTTCTCCGGGACGTCAACGTCTAATAATACTCCGATCTTCAACCCAATCTCATATCCAGACTCTCTAGTCATGCATTTCAGGGGAAGGTTGAAGATTTGAACCCAAAAGGGGACCCATTTTAGTTTTATCTCCTTTGGGACCAACTCACCTTCAAAATCCTGCATTAGAATCAGTTGTTTCTCATAGCTCCACGGACACATCTCCATTACTTTTTTCTTGTCCCTCCCGTCACCAAATTCCACCAAGAATAAGTCCTCTTCAATTTCGGAAATTTGCATTCCTTTGCTTGGCTTCCATAACATTCTCATATTCTTTTTAATGCCTCCAAAATGACAGTGCGTTGGGTGAGTATCTTCATGACTATGCAGTTTTTCCCAATCTCCTTCGCAGCCCTTGGACTATTGCTTCCCAACTTAATATCTTCATCTTCTGCTTCTGTAACAGTTAGCTTTTTCCACAGTTCCTCTAGTTCTTCCTCCATCAGTATTTTTCGCTGCCCCCACTCGCTTTCTCAAAAAAGAAAAAGGGGGGGGGGGGGGGGGGTACCACTACTGGCCTCACCACAGCGGGGAGGACACTCTACTCCTGCAGGCTAAGCGCAAGACTCCACACTGCTTCTACATGCGTGAAAGCATGAGAGCATGGTAACTATTGAAATTGAATATTGACTTCTGTTTCTGTATGAATATTTACCTTACTTTGTCAATACAACGTTATTCATTTTTAAAGAAAAAATTAAAAATTAACTTTTTTTTTTCTTTTCTTATGTTGAATATAATTTCGTATCAAAATTCAAAAAAAAAAAAATTCATGGGTTTGAAAGTGTCTTCGGTAAAGTAATCATTCTCTGTTTTGTAAAATCAACGAGAATAATTTTCTAACGGAGTATTTATTTAGAGATTCTTCTTTCTTTCTTCTATTCATAAATGTTCAATGAGATATCATATATTTATCTTAACTAAGAGTGGCTTTGTTTCTCTTGTAATTTGTAAATGAATCAGGTCATTCTGATCCTGCAAAATTAAAGGAAACATCTCAAGATGTTCAACGACTATCTCCTACCGAGCTAAAAAAGCGACAAACGGAACTAAAGGTGGGAAATTATGAGGTGCTTATGGTACATGGTTTATTTTGTCCATTCTTTTGTAAAATTTAGAGTTTACTGATATGATTATAGGGTTTCTTATTTTGAGAGTAAAAAAAGGTTGTTACTTCTAACTCAATTTATGTTACTTTATGGAATTGTGATTGTCTTTGTCTACATGAATCTTCTCTGCCATTCTGCACTATCTAGTGCAGATTATCTGTTAGGTTGTTGGTTATGATGTCACCAAGAGCCTTGTAGCTCAGTGGCATTGTCTATTCTTTTTTATTGGGGTTCGAATCCCCCTTCTCGCTCGTTATAACAATTGAATTATTAAAAAAGAATATGTCTTTTCTCACTTTCTCTATGTTCTTTTTAGTCTTGTCCTGTTGGTCCTTGTTGATTCCAATCATTTCTTTCATATTGATGCATTTTGTCACCCATGTGTGTATTGTTTAGTTTTTTGGTTATTATAATTTGTTTAGAATGCAAATTTTCTAAGTTGGTAGTATAAACTTATATTTTGGGTTTTGAGCTGAAACACCATGTATCAAAATTCCCTGCATTATTGTTGTGAATGGATGAAGCCTTCAATACATGCATGCACATCAACTCTGCCTGTTCCTTGGCATATGTTAATTTGACTCTAGCAACCGTGTTTGTGCTTCTGTATATGTTAACCTACTTGTTCAATGTGCGTTTTTGAGATATCTGATATAGGTATTATGCTTACACAGGAACTGATGGAAAAGCTAAAAATGCCATCAGATGCACAATTGATGCAAATTGCACTAGATGACTTGAATAATTCATCTGTGTCCCTGGAAGATCGCCATCGAGCGCTACAGGAGCTTCTTATACTAGTTGAGCCAATAGACAATGCAAATGGTATGTGTGAATACTTTATTCTCATAGAGCTGTAATATTTGCTAGAAGACATGCACCACTAGTTTGCTTGGTGCTGAACCATATTGAATAAATATGTTTTTGACTTAAGAGAAAAAAGGAAAAGAAATTAATTTGTCTCAAGATGATATGGGCTTTGATGCAGAACTATAGATTTTTTCTTTTTGATTGAAAAGCTACACTATCACCTGGTGGGTGAACTTCTATCATACCCAATGCCCTCCATCCTATTCGTTCAAGAGAAGAGATTCCATTTGAGCTTGAGCTCATAGTCTTGTTATAGAAATATAGTTAACTGGTCAATTTTTGAGGACAACCACTATCCTGACCTTACACATTAATATATTGTGCAATGCACTGGAGCTTTCACGGAAGGGACGAGACTTCGAAATCTGGCCATGTGAGCTGCGATTTGAAAGACATGCAGACCCTTAGGTGAGCATGTCAGAGTAGTGCCACTGGGGGATCCAAAATAGTTGGGTAGCTTCAGTGCTAAGCAAACCCTGCATGGTGCAAAATAGGGTTGTTTGAGACAGCTACTCCCTGCCTTTCCCCTCTCATGGGTTATCAGGGTTCACATAAGGCGTTCTTAGCAATAAATAAAAAAAAATGTTCCTGAAAGGTGTTTTTGTTATCCATATGAGCTAAGGGCCTTCTAAAATTTATTTTTTTCAGTCATAACATTAATAGCCACTGTCATGTCATATCGTTTATAATACTTGAGAAACTAGTGAGGCAGCCATTGAACGCATCACTTGCCAACCTTTTCCTAAGATATGCATTAAGATAAATCATGATAATCATCGCAGTTTAGTTGTTGGTGTGATGACATTCTTCCGAGTTTGATATCTAGAATCTTGAGGTGTTCTCATATTTGCTTTCTCCTGCGAGATTAGTCACTCACATACTTAATCTTATATTTGTCAGATTTTAACAAACTTGGGGGCTTTGCCGTGGTTATACAAGAGCTCAATCACCCTGACTCAGATATACGGAGAATTGCTGCATGGATTCTTGGGACAGCCAGTCAGAATAACCCAGTTGTTCAAAGACAGGTATGAAATGTTTCTTTTTTGAACCTATTATGTCACAAAAAGGTTCGTGTTTTATGTTTTAACTTCTTATTCGATGGTGCAAATGTAATCAACATGTTCTACAGAAGATTTTCTTTCACACAATTAAGTGATATGTACTTGACATAATCTGATTTAAAAATCTGCAAAATTTTCAGATCCTAGAACTAGGGGCACTTGCACAACTAATAAAGATGGTAAAATCTAGTTCCGTAGAAGAAGCCACCAAAGCGTTATATGCTGTTTCAGCTTTGATTCGAAGCAATGTAGCTGGTCAGGAATTGTTCTATGCAGAAGCTGGAGATTTGATGCTTCAGGTAGCATACGTTAGAATGAGAAAAAGATTTGAGATTATTTGTATAACTGATTATTGTGACTAACAGTAGCTGTTTGTTAGGACGTTCTGAGTAATTCAAGCATTGATATCAGACTGCGCAAGAAAGCTGTGTTTCTTGTGGGTGATCTGACAGAGTGTCAATTAGAAAATATGGAAAGAGCTGAGCTGCCCTTTTTTAGCAGTCACATTTTCTTGAAGTCTGTGGTTGATCAAACTGCATCAGATGATCTTGATCTACAGGAGAAGGTGATTGACCATTTATATACTTTATTTTAGACACTAAAAACTATCAAAACTTTTTATATAGATTCTAAGAATGTTTTGTTCTCTGCATGTGCACTTACTTTTCTGACCAAATGTACATGTCTGTTTTTTGATTTTATTGACTCTCTTTCCTTTTGAGTTGTATTCTTTGAAAGGGCTTGTACACATCCGTTTTTGTTTCTTTTCCTTTTCTTTTTCTTATAAAATTTTTACTTGTAAAAAAAGGAGGATCTAATCTATGTTATACTGATTTTGAGATGTATTGCAGGCACTTGTTGCGATTAAGAATCTTCTGCATCTCAGGATGGCTGACCCTCTGGTTTTTAAAGAATTTTGTGGTTTGGATGCTGCATTAAAGAGAATGAGGCAGCAACTCCATAATTTAATGTCAGATGAAGTTCTCAGAGATTATGCAATGGATATGGAAAGCCTCCGTGGTGAAGTAGAGCTGATTTTCCGTAGAAAGTTGGGAGAGGTAGTAACTAGAACTTAAACTTGGTTAATGTCATTTTGATGAACTTTCAATTAGCTTGAACTTTGTGGCAGGTGACACAAGTTCCAACATGACTATGTATCTAATCTGTCCTTCCCCAACATATGCTTCATATCTGGCTGAACACTACTCATGCTGTGGTTACTGTGGATCTATACATCTCAGTAGTTTTTGTAGGGAGTTTCCACTGGAGACGGAAAAGGGCTTTGTGGTTTTTTTTTTTTTTTTCTTCTTTGGGGTTGTTGCAGCTGGGGAAGATGTGTCAGATGTGTCTTATGCATTTATGATTTGAGATAGCGATAGAGAGACCTTGATCTACGACTAGGATCCTAGGACTTTTTGTTCTAATTGTTTATTGCTGTACTGCTCAACTTGCTTTTTTCATTCCTTGTAAAATAGCTAATTATCTTAATAGTTTTAATTAATGGATTAAAAAAAACAGATAGAGAACAAAAGTGAAATCTAAAATCACCAAAAATGTGTTTTTATAATTTTGCACAATAAATTTGAGAACAACAATGTTCTAATAACATTTGTATTTTTTAGAAATATGTGTAAGTGAAAAATTGTGGGAAAATATGTGTAATGTTGTTTAAAAATTAAAAACATGTGTTTAAACACATATACCAAACGGGCCTGATCATCAATTTCAAACTCACATTTTTACATTTTAAATAATATTACACACATTTTTACATTTTTTTACTCGTACGTATTTCAAAAAATTGCATACAACTTTTCTTATAGTACAAACAACCTTTTCACACATTTGAATATTCTGTTTTTGAAAACATCATGCCAAGCTAAGTGCCTGTTTGGATTTTTTTTTTTTTTTTATCACTCGTCACTCTTCACTAGGCCTGTTCAAGGAAACACCGGCACCGACAAAACCGGTCTGACCGCACCGCCATGCCCCGCTTAGAGCTCTGCCGAAGGTTTCCGGCACGGTGGTCGGCGGTAGATCTTCAGTGCCGACGTCGGACCGGTGCAGCCATCGGCGTCGAGATGTGCACACCGACGAAGACCGAACCGACCTGAGCATGGTTTATATGTATCTTAATATGTATAAGAATTAAGAAGAAGAAGAGGCTTCAGCAGAAAAAAGGAAGAAGAAGAGAAGAAGAAGAAGAAGAGGCTTCAGCTAAAAAAAATGAAGAAGAAAAGGCCTAGCGTTTATTCATAACAGGGATGGTCTTATACAAAAAAGATTTTGAATTCTGATTGTAGAGGACTTCAGCTAACGTACATATCAAAAAGAAATTTTAAATTAAAAAAAAAAAGAGAAAGTTAACGTGTCAGGTAATTGGTCTGAAACTCCTTGTATGGTCTTGTATAAGGAAGACTAATATCTTCCACTAGCAACAGAAAAATATTTTAAAAAAAATGCTGTATGGCCGGATGTGACTTATGAGTTAATGGGCTACAGCTTACAGCCACTACTTCGATTTTTGAGAAAAATAAAAATAAAAAAAATGCCGCGTGGTTTGTAACTCTTACACTTACATTTTTTGAAAATAAAATATTATAAAAAATAAAATTAAAAACGATTCCTATCTATCACTGTACAAGATATTTTTCATTCTCTTTTGATCTCAGCCAAAAATGTTTTTTCTCTTTACTTGTTTTCAACGTAGACTCACGGTAAAATCTCATTTCTCCTCTTTGCTCTTTACTCTCATTTCTTCTCTATATTTTCTAAATTACTGCTCCTCTCTCTCAAGCTCGCACTCTCGCCTCTTAGACTCAGAAGTCAAACTTTCTAAACTTCTGCTCCTCTCTCTCAAGTCTCACACTCTCACCTCTCAAACTCAGAAGTCAGAACTCAGTTTTCTGGGTTTGATTTTAGTTTTAGATCTCTTTTTTTTTTTTTTTTTTTTTTTGTGATACACAGGTGGACACCGACTACCGCCCCGACTAAAACCGCCACCGATATTGCCGGAAAACCGTTTCTCAGGCGCGGCGGCGGCTCGGATTTTGAAGAAACCGAATGTTCTGGTGTGGTGCAGAAACGACCACAAAAACCGGCCGCACCGCACCGTATACAGCCCTACTCTTCACTCAATTTTCATCACTCATCACTCTTCACCCATCACTTATCACTCATTACTCATCACTCTAAAATATCACATCCAAACAACATTATCACTCAGTTACCACCATCACTCAATATTTTTCACACTATTTGTGGACCTCATATCTGTCACTGTGCAGCTTTTTGCTTCTTTTTTTTTTTTTCTTTTTTGTTCCCTGGTTCGGTCTGCATTTGATCTTCCTTCTGTTTGTTCTTTATTTTTTTTTTTTTTTCAGGATGAATGCAGACTGAACCCAACCCAGTGAAGAAAAAAAAAAAAAAGATGAAGACGTGAAGACCGAACCCAGAGAAAAAAAAAAAAAAAAAAAAAAAGGGAAGACCGAACCCAATGAAGAAAAAGAAAAAAAAAAGAAAAAAAAAAGATTGAAGACGTGACGGAACTTAGAAAAGAAAAGAAAAAAAAAAAAAAAAGCCCAGACCAAACTCAGTGAAAAAAAAAAAAAGAAGGTTGACTGGTTAAAAGTTGCGGCTGAGTGGGTCCCCTATGTGTGTTTAATTACAAAAATGCCATTAAGTTATGAGTTATAGAAACTGAAAACAGCTCAAATGTGTTTTCAATTTTCATAACTCATCACTAAAAAATCAGGGAATTGAGTGATAGAAACAGAGTTATGGTGCTCCCAAACAGACGTTGAGTTATCGGTCCCACCATTTTTGAGTTAAGAGTTATGGAAACAGAGTTATGAGTTATGGAAACACAAAATCCAAACAGCCCCATTCATAGATTACAAAGAACTAAAAAATCCAATGATTATTTTGTACAGTGCGGCCAAAATACCTTACAAATTTCATCTAATCTAAGGCATTCATTTGCTAGGTGTAAACTTTTGGGTCCTTATATTAACTTAAAAAACAGGCAGCGTTTGAACATTCGAATGAGTCAACAATGGTTCACAGGCAACTGACAAGAGAAAGACAACAAAAAATAGCCTCCTCATTCAACGCGAGGTGTAGACGGAGATTTTCTATGTTCATCAACAACTTCTTCAATTTTATAGGTGATAAGAGAAATTAATCAAAGATAAACCATCAACTTAAATTATGTTGCTCAGCAGTGCATTGGCCTTGCAACTGGGTATAGACTAAAGCCCTCGTTTTTTAGGAGAGAATGAAATGGAATGGAAATAAATGAAAAGAATAATTTTTAAATATTCTTCTCTTCCCTTATTTGGAAGTTCTCTTGTTTGGAAGTTTAAGTGAGAGAGAATAAAATAGGTAAGAGAAAACACTCATCTCTCTCTATTCCCTTAAAATCTCAAATTTTCATTTCCCGAAATTGGAAAAAATGGGAGGGAATGAAATTTGATTTAATGAATTTTTTACTAAAACTCTCAAAATATGTCTATATATTCAACCTTTATATTAAAATATGGGTCTAATAGTAATATTGTCATAAAATAATTCTATCTATATTACTCCCAAACAAGATTACTTACATTCTATTCATTTTCATTATTTTTCATTTCTTTATTTTGAAACATCTAATCAAGGTTACTTATTTTTATTTCTTTTCATTCCATTCATTTCCTTTGCTTAAATATATTCTACTCCATTTTCTTATGATCATTCCATTACATTCCTTTATGAACTCCCAAATGAAGACAAAGAGGCTGAAGAGGGAGAAAGAGAAAGAAGGAAAGAGAGAGAAAAATTATGTTTTAGTTTATTTATTTATTTATTTATTATTATCATTATTTTAAAGTTTATGCTAATGTGGCAATGCATATGGCATGAAATAATATTTGATTTTGGCCGTTAGCCACATTAGTATTTTTCATCCATCGCTCAATGGCAATGACCATTTTGACATAATACCAAAATATTAGGGACCAAATTTACATATTTCAAAGGTCAAGGATCAAATTGAAATATAGTATAAAAGTTAGAGATCAAATATATAATTTACTCTAAAATTTTATTTTTTATTGACCAATTTTATTAATACTAAAATATTAAAAATTTTATATTTTAGACTAAAAATACTAACAACATTATTCATCAAGTTGAGGTGAAAAAAAATTTGCTACTAACATTGAGTATTTTTAAAAAAAAAATTATTTCATATTTCTTCTTAATTATTTTTCTTTACTTAACTATTCTTAAACCTCTGTATATATTCAATTATAGGGTACCAATTTTTCTTTATTCTATTGTGAGATTAGTGGACTATTAAAATTATTATCAAACTCTGAACTTAGAGATTTATACATATTATTTATTTTAGGTGCTTTCTTTGTTATTTTTAAGGGCTTACTATTTTTTTTTTTTGGTTCTAAAAAAAAAAAGGCAAAAATACACTTTTGGTCCTTACATTTTAGGTCAATTCTTGATTTGGTCTCTAAATTGATTTTGCTCCTAGGTTAGCCCCTGATTTCAAAAAATTGTTTCTATTTTGGTCTTTGCCTTCAACCTAGTAACAAAAAAAATCTGAGGTGGTAAACGGAATGTACTGTGTGCATAGTAAATGCTGACGTGACTAATAAAATAATATTAATAGAATTTATTTGGCACTTTGTAAATGCCACGTTAGCATTTAAAATGCCACATTAGCATATAAATTAATAAGAAAATTAAAAAATTTTAAAAAAATATTAATCTAATTAAAATAAAAAATTTAATAATATTAAAAAAAAAAAACAAACGTTGAATTATTTTCTTTTTTTTCCTTTTATCATTTTCGAAAGAACAAGGGGTAACATGTTCTTCATGTTCTTCGGGTTTCCCAGAAAATTAAAATAATCTAAGATTTTCTTCTCTTTTCTTGTATTTTCTTAGCAAATAAACATGCAAAAATTCATACAAAATCCCTATCCTCCACCGAAACCTCCAACATGAAAAAATCATCAAACCCACATGAAAAAACCAACCTAGAAAAATCATCAAACCCACATGAAAAAACCAAACCCAAAAATTTAAAACAAATCAACACCCACAGGGAAAAACAAACCTAGGTCAAAGAGAGAGTGATCTGAATGGTTCTTTTCCCCACTTTCTTAGCAACTAAACACACAAAAAAGCCATCAGCTCCTTCAATTTTGTTACCCTTTACCGGACTTGATCTGTGACCCACATGCCTTGACTAGGCGACAAAGCTCTGATGCAGTGACACTGGTCCCATGTGATGGAGGTGATGCACGTGCCGATCTACTTTGAGTGCTACGACGTGCATGACGACATGAAGAGAGTCCCCAAGGAATTCATGAACTCGATCAGGAAGAACAAGGTGGGTTTCTGGGTAGATTGAAGAGAGAGTTTTGTTTTATTTGGCCATGGGTGTCTGGGTTTGGAGCTTGGTGTCTTTTGCCATGGGTCTCAAGATTTGGAGCAGAGGGTTTGGAGCAGAGAGAGATATTTGGATTAGGTTTGGAATTTTTTTTCCAATTAAACTTAAATCTTTAAGAATTTTGTTAGTTGTCATGTTTCAAAACTATCTCGGAAATTAGCATCTCGAGTGTTTAAAACTCGAGATCAATGGTAGAACTTGAGCTATTAATCCTCGAGTTCGGGATTTTTCATACAGTTACGTGGACAAATTTTCCACGTGGAACCACTTTTACCATGTAGAAGTCGAGTTTATAATACTCGATTATAAACTCGAGTTACAAAAACTCGATTTTTAAACGATCAAAATCACTCAAACACGCTTTCAAAAATCTCACTTGTCACTCTCACACTTTCAAACACTCACTCAAACACCCAAATCACTCACTCTCACACTCAAACACTCTCCTCTTTCAGACAACAAAACCCTCACTCTACCGGAGACGATCCCCTCATCAGCGGCCACTCATTTAGACACCCAAAAACCTTCACTCTATCGGAGACACTCCTCTCATCGGCGGCCAGAAAACCCTCAGTCAAAATCCTGTTAATCTTACCCTTTTGTCAAAATCCCTTTTGTCCCTACCCTTTTGTCAAAACCCCTCATTGTTTGTCTCCTTTCAACATCCCACCAACGAAAGTTCATATTTTTTCCATAGAGCACCCAAGTTTCAATTTTTAAGGTATGTTTTTTCATTTCTATGTTCTAGTTTGACCTAATTTCTTTGTTCTTCCGATGGATTTTATTTGATGAATTTTATTTGGTTTGTACCCATTTTTTGTTTCATTAATTACAACCCTGGAACCTCTACTTAGAAGCTCCATAAGAACATTGTGGGACATGTTGAATTTTTGATGAACAATATTACATTGGAATTTTTTCATAAAGCTTGGTGGTGATTCCAGAATAACCCTAGGTGGTGAAGCTTAGGGTTTGTTAATTTTCGAGTTTTAGTTCGGTGAAGTTGGTTGAGGATTTAGTGGTGGTTTTCAAGGTTTTGGGTAGTGGCAGGGGGATTTGTGCCCTTGGGATCATGATAGTTAAGTGGTGGTGATGGGCTGATGGCTTGATGGGTTTTGTCTGGGTGTGTTTTCAACTCTATCATCGATTGTTGATGACAACAGTTTTTATTTATTTATTAAATTTTGGATGTTTTGGGTTGTTGTTGAGATATGAATCTGGTTAGCTTTGAGATTTGAATGGTGGTGCCTGTTGGTTGAGTTGCAGTGGTTTGGTGATGGTGGCTTGACAGATTATGGGAACATATATTATGATAGTATGAGTGAAAGGGCTATAGTAAGAGCTGCCAGTGCTCTAGACCAAGCCTTCATGGTTTCTTTTTGGTATCCCTGCTTGTTCAAATTGAGAGTGTTTGATTCTTTGCCTTATTGGTGGGGAAAGATGGCTTTCAAGCCTATGATTAAAGATATTATATAGGGAGTCTTAACTTCCTAAATCAAAAGTTATAAAAATCTAAGTGTTGTAAAATAGGGATTTGAGATCAGTGGGATCATGTGTTCAATGTTGACTATGTGTGTTACATGTTGGAACTCTGACTCTCAGATTTGTTGGAACAGTGCAATATCTTCAGATAGTCATGTGATAAGGCACATGATATATAAATATATAATAGTGGTGTTTCTTGGGGGAGAGTTAAAATGGGTTAATATTATAATGTTCTTAACAAGGGTTAGCAAGACATTGATGGATCCACACGTTAAAATAATATGTTGGTAATAGTTGTTGGGGAAGTTCAGATTTTTAGTCCAGTTTAAATGAAGTTTGAATTGTTTGACCATTCCTATCCAGTCACAACTCTAAGTTACAACTTTTTGTATCTTTTGTGATAGACCAAGAATGTATTGACCCCTTGTGATGAATTAATTGATTAATTAGCCAAGTTTATTAATTAATCAAATTAATATGCAAGATGCGTGGTAACACAAAAAATCATCAATTAACTAAAGTATGTAACGGAAATTAAATAACACGGGTGATTTGTTTACGAATAGGGAAAACCACCAAGGCAAAACTCTACCGGGTGATTTTAAGGTCATCACTTCCGAGAATTCACTATTATCAAAATAAGCGGTTACAAGTAAAGGAATCTTAGTACCTTATACCAATCTACAGTTGAACCCTTACCCTAATACCCAATTGGACTTGTTCTGTAGTGACAATCTCTCCTTTTAATGCACGGCTCCTAGTATGTGACTAACCAATCTGATGTGCGGATCTCAATACGCGGCTTACTCCTTTGCACGAATCCAAGTATGTGATTAACTCCACAGCAACCCTTTGATTGTTGTAGTTGATTTGCAGTAGCTTCACAAAAAAACACTAATAAGATCTTCAATGTTGGTGCAAGAGACTTTGCTTAGTTACAGAACCCAAAGGCGCAGCAAGAACTCTTTCTTCTATAGGAGGAGGCTAGGGTTTCATAAAGAAAACCTTATGAAGCTCTCTAGGGTTAGGGTTTTTCTTTTTCAACCTCCTTTAAATAAGAGCTTAATGGCCTCTCCTATTCCAAATAGGTTTACACAAACCTTGGGTTTTCCTAGTCTAATAAGGATTATACAAACCCATAAACAAATAGCCTTTTAGAGTAAAAACGTTTCTGGCTATATTTTTGATTACTGTAAGCTCGATAGATCGAGACATGTGTCGAACTTTAATGAATAACACTTTTTGCACTTGAATCTTGGACAGACTTGCATGGTTTTAACACTTGACCTTAAAACCTTGTTTCTTGAAGCATTAAACACATCCTAGATTTACTCAATTACAAGTAAAGTGTGTTTTGTCAAAGGATTAGCCAATTACATAAAATAGTGACATATGTTCTTAACATGTGAATCACATATGTCCTAACATTTTGTATTTTTAATTTTTATCTTTTTCCTTACTCTTTTGTTTCTTTGGTATTTTTTAACATGACCTTCTTGATGAGTTAGCAGTGCTAAGGAATTGACTGCTACTAAAATGGGTCAATCTGTAGACTGGAGTTAATCAAAATGTTGCATTTGCACTGTGGGTTTCAATTAGTTAATTAAATCTATGGTGGTCTGAGTTCAAATTTTGTCTGCATCCAAAATTGGTTAATGTCTTGACCTAATGAAATAATAATAATCATTATAAAACATGCACCATAACTTCAAATCGTACTATAAAAAAATAGGACTATTGCATTCTAGTGACCCTTCATGCAGGCTCCATGAATTGATATCAAATGGACTACCAAATATTTGAAAAATATCATAGACACAAATATTGAACTGAAAATAAATACAGATACAATATATGTTCCCTAATTGCCTAAAATGTTATCCACCAGAAATCTTTATGTGCACTAAAATGTTACGATGTGTTTATATGATCTCACACTAGCACTCTTTACAGTATGGATCCTCAGATCGATGAGGAACCTGAGATTGTGCGCCTTGGTTCCATTGATGCCTCAGTGCTGACGCAACAACCAGATCATTGATCAATCGATATTTGGAATGGCAAGGTGAAATATCTAGTTCTAACAACCGCTTTAATTTTTATGTTCTCTTTGACTTTTAGCAAGTTCTTTCGAAGCTGTATATCTAGTTCTAACAACCGCTTTAATTTTTATTGATTTTGCAGGACTCGGGGCCACTTGATTGTCGTGGTCATTCTAAGGAGATGGCAAAAATATTAATGCTAGACAAACGGGTACTTGATATTATCAAGTTGGTGGGTATAGAAGGATTGTATAGGGCCCCGTCCAGAAAGATAGATCATGGTCTAATATCGGCCTTAGTTGAGTGATAGCGGTCGGAGACCTATACGTTCCATCTTCCATATGGTGAGATGTCAATCATCTTACAAGATGTGGAGGTTATTTTGGGACTTCTTATAGATGGTGAGGCCTTGGTTGGGTCGACTGGTTGGGGGGGGGGGGGGGGGGGGGGGGAGGGGGGGCTGAAGCACTATGTGTGAGGAGTTGCCTGGCTTTCAAGTTCTGGAGAATGACAAAATTTTGGTGGGGCAAAGAATTCTCATCAGCCGGCTTCTTCAGCACATTGCAGACCCATTGCTTGACAATGCAATGAAAATTCAGATACATCATTACGCCCGGTGCTATATTTTAGCGCTACTAGGGGATATGATTTCGTGGACAAGTTGGGAGATTGGGTGCATTTGATGTTCATGGAGTTCCTACGGAACCTTCGTGATCCGCCATAGTATAGTTAGGATAGTGCTTGCCTGGCTTGGTTGTACAAAGAGTTGTGTCGAGCAAGACATAAAGAGTCAAGGTAGATTGGTGGGGCGATGCAATTGGTTTAGTATTGGGCATAAGTGAGGTTCCCATTCTTGTGCCCGAAGATAGAGCCCCCACCTAGATTTTATTATGGTCCAGCACCAAAAGCTCCACTTGCATTTAAGTAAGTATTTTCATAATATTCACTGTGTTATACAACATACTCTTCTTAGTAACTAAATGATATTATCTTATTCCCTCGTAACTGTAGGTGGGTGTGGGTGCCAAGCCCAAAGAATAGGCCATCTGGCGTGACGTTGGTCCAGTATCACGAGCAATTAGTTAGAATGCAGCCGGAACAAGTAATAATATAGCTTCAATCTTGTTTGTAATGTCTAACATTTTACTTATTAAAATAGAGGTTAGATGGTGCCTTCAAAGTGTGGGGGTGGGGATGTTTTAAAGAGTAATAATATCTTAATAGGAAAGACATGGTTTCTATTTCTAAACAACAATATTGTTTAGAAAGTTTGTAAGTATATTCATCTCTCTCACTTTGTGTGTGTGATTTAAGAACTTGATGCTACTACTACTTTGTTAAACTAATCGAATCAAATGTAAGATGATGACCTTGGTCTCTTGTTTGGGAAAAAGTTTACAATTCTAATGTTAGGTAATAACTCCAAAAACAGTGATACATGTAGAACCAAAGAGTCTAGGGCCACTAGTTGGTTGAACTTTGTAATTTTATCACCTCATATTTTGAGCTTTGCGACTTGCAAGTTGCAAATACCTTGGGACAGGTTGGGCCAAGAGGGGTTGATGTTGTTGGTTTTGTTCTTTTTCCTTTTTCTTTTTTTAATATAATTTTATTTAAAGAACTCCTTTTATTATTTAATGTTCTTATTTTTTTTAAGTTTTTGGGTTGGTATTCTTTGAAAAAGAAAAGGAAGAACAAACTTTTTAGTTTATATAATTTTGAATACAAGCAGCTGTTTAGTAGCAGTATGGTTCCTCTTTCACCTACAAATATATTTATTCTAGCTATCTTTTTGTTTGTACTTTGGGAAATTGAAGATTTGTTATGCTAGATTAGGAGTCCATTTGGGTTTTTTTAATGAAAATTAGTTTTAAGTATAATTGTATATAGAGAAAGTTAATTTTTTTTTCTTTCTAAAAAACTGTACATGGGCAAATATGTTAAAAACTAAATGGACTTAAAGAAAAGGTTGTTGTTTGCCAACACTCTAAATAATAAAAATAGAAGAATATAAAGAATTCCTCATGCCTACTCCCCTTTCCCCTCTTTTTTTTATTTTCATTGTTAGTTGCAAAGTAAATATTCATGCAATCCATAAGATAGTGGAATAACTTTGGTTGGTTCTCAAGATATATGGAGTATAAATGTATAATAGTAGAAAGGAATGAAGATTTTTATTTGCATTTTATATAATAAAGATAAGGTGTAAGAAATATTTTGATAGTGGAATGGAACCAAGTCAACCAACCATTAACTCCAACTCCAATTTTCTAAATATTGTTGTTTAGAAACAAAAACCATGTTTTTCCTATTAAGAACAATGTGTGTATGTCTGTGTGCGCTTAGTACTTCCAATCTTGTTTCTAATATCTTCTTATTTTAATATTTGGTAACTTAACTACTCTCTTTTTCCGAGTAATAATATAGCTCCATTGTAATTTCTTCAAAAAGTACAGTTTGCATTAATATGAAAGATGCGTAACATTTTTGCATAATGTTTTTTGTCTATTGTAAGTTATGTGGCAACCATATAAGGCAAACTTAGGCCACCTTCCTGCCTTCTGCGTTGCAGGGAGGGATATGTGGAGGGTAATCGTGCCGCCTGTGTGATTTTGCATAGGCGAGACACACCACCTGGACCGTGTCATTTGACAGTTTAGGTTGGTGCAGGCGAAGCCTGCTCTTGTTGACATCAATGCAACACTGCATGCAATAGACTTGTGTGGGAAGGTGGACAAAAATTTGAGGGAGGTACACGCAGGGTTTATCCATGAATGAGATACTCGACAACAACGAGTCCATCATGCACCTCCTCAAATTGGTGAGATGCCTCATGCTCGTGCATATTTCCGTTGGTACCATCCGATCATTGAAAAGTATGTCGACTGCAACAGCGCTAAATTAGATATAACGGTAATGTGTTCAAAATTAGATTTTATTGCTTTTTTTTTTTCATGTTGTAAAGAGTGTAGTAGATCACTAGATGTATGAACGTAAAATCAGTTGATTTCTTTCTTTGGATTTGGAATATTAGCAATATGTTCTAGTCATAACATATTGCCTAAATTAGTACTAATATATACATTCTGTAATTGATATATAAAAATTTCAAATCTGATCCTAATGGTACTTTTTTAGTTCAGATTGAAAGCCACTTAGCGTTGTTGAAGTTGCTACTTATAGGCAACCCAAGACACATGCACGTCGTGGATGTCCTAAAGGCTGTGGATGAGCTTGGCCGTGTTACTGTAGCAAATGGCCAAGCAAACAATGGGCGTGAGACTGAATCAGTAGCTACTGCAAGCCCAAGCACAAGCACAACACCTGTAATTAGGGGTCATGGTCGACGTGCTACTGCAAGCCCAAGCCCAAGCCCAAGCACAGCACCCATAATTAAGGGCTGAGGTTGGCATGCTGCAACCCCTTGGGTTATAACTATTCTTGAGATCCCTGCACCCACCTCGCATGCATCTTCTCAGCCCGAGGTCCCTCTACCCACCCCACCTTCGTAGCCTAGTTTTGACCTTGGTATTAAATTCAATTTGACCCCTCTTATGCATCTCGCAACATCCTCATACCCACCCACTGGCTCCAATGCACTCATCTTGCCTATAGACCCACCCCATACTGAACCCATGACAATGATCCCCACTCCTGGCCTATATATAGAAATGCATGGCCCACCCACTACGAACGTCACTCACACGATCACTCATAGCTCATCCTGAGCCAACCCTCTTGGACTTCTAGTTAGGATTGACAATTAACAGCCAGATACTGATGTACTGGATGAGTATCCCCCTCATTAGCCCTTACCCCCACGAGGTAGACCGCAATGCGCTAAAAGAGCACCCACTTGTGGGACAGGTGGACACAAAATAGGACACAAAGATAGCTCTATGGTATGATAACAATGTAATGATATATTTTGCAGTTGATATTATTCTTACTATATGCCGAAAATTGATTGTATACATCTAATGTCTTTGCAGCACGATGATGAGCCTGAGGATGATGCCTCATAGCCTCCTCTGCGGCCCAAACATTACACAAGGCTTAAAAAATGCAAAATTGGTTAGTCTACAATCTAAGGTGAGGACTCATATGGGAATTAGCAACTTAAGGAATTTGGCCAAGACTGCATTAAGCTTAACATTTAGACCACATTCATTTCATAAAATGACAAAAAAAGGGTTTGAAGAAAAAAAATATTCAGATGAGGATTATATAGTGCGGAACAAGTGCAATTCATCCATTGCATATGGTTTTGGTCAGTACCATAAATAACCATTTATTATTTCTTTGTCACTTTGTCTCTCTAATTAATGTCTAAGTTTGAAAAGTGTAAATAGGCACAGCACAAACATATATTGGTACTTTAAATTTTGGAAATTTATTTTCTGTGTGTTGCAGATAAGGTGTTTGGTCCAACAACAATAACACGCCTTGTTTACGATGTTGCTGCTCAGCAAGTTGTTAGTGGTGTAATGCAAGGGATTAATGGTAAGTACTTAACGTCATTGAATTTAAAAGAATGTACTCTGAAATCTGTTATGTATGTCTTTGGAAAGTTATCATTACCTGGAATGAGATGCATATAGAACTACAGCTTCTATATGTTAAATTTGCGTGGCATTAGATTTTTTGCGTGTTTTTTTTTTTTTTTTTGTTGCTAAATATTAGAGTTGTTTCTCCTTTGAGCTAGTGGCTGGCAGGATCTTTATATTTAATATCGGACGTTTCTACAGAAATAGGATCAATTCTCATTGTTGGGGAACTAGATTTTGGTCCCAGCATTGCCTAACTTACTTAGAAAGAGTTATGATTTTAAGCCAATTCCGTATTGTAGGTTGGGTTATATTGAATCATAGTACCATTTTGTCTCATATTTTAAGATTTAAATGAGTTTACTTTGAAAATTTTGTATATTTCATGATGTACTCAGTGGTTGGTTGATAATTGCGCTCTTTTTACACAGGCAAGACTCACACTATGCATGTAAGTCACTGAGTGTCTCTCATCTGTACTGTCTGGCCCCAACATGTTCATTGGCCTGTTTTCGCGAGCTTTGTGAGAGCCAGATGTTTCTTGATTGTATGTCCTGCAAACTATGGTTGCCCTTAGATTGACATATTGATATCCACTCACGTATGAAGTCAGTGTTTCCATGTTTTGCGTAGCTTGCTTAGTTGGACAACCGTTTTCCTCCAAACTAACCTTTTACTTTCTATATTACCCTAAGTAACAAGCACGATCCATTGGTGATTGCAAGAAATTTGATAAAGTATACTTGACAAAGGTAAAATTAAAAAGTTTCTTTGATAAATTAATTAGTATTGTCTAACTACAATCATTTAGGTAGCACTACAGGTTATTCTTCCTCAAGAGTTTTGAAGTTGCACCCTTACTTTAGTGAACCTAAATAGTCCCTCAATATTAAGCAAAGATCATGATCTTGAAAATTATTAATAAAAGTAGAAATGAGTAGTTCCTTTGATCTTTGTGATAGGAATTTTGTTCTTTGTACAAAACCTTCTTCCAATTTTGTTTAGGCATATGTGTCTGGATGATGTGTGATTGAAAATAGTTTAAATCTCTAATCTAAGAAGTTCAAGATCATTCAAATATAATTTAAAGTTTTACTATTTCTCAGTGCTTGCAAGTATAAAGTACAAACTTGTAGATTTCTTTTTGTATAGGGGGAGCAAAAGTCACCTGGAATTATTCCATTGGAAATGAAGGATGTCTTCGGACAAGAGGTAATGCATTAGCTTGTAGTAAGGTTAATATGAAATGATACTATCTATTTGCTTCTAAAAAAACCCTGATCATTATATTTCAAATTCTTAATATGTAAAGTTGGCTTGCATATCCATGATTGGTGATGATTGAAAGAGTTGTTCTTTTAATAATTGGAGATGGGGTAAATTGCAGAAATGTATCCCTACTTGGGAGCTTCGTGGAATGGGCTGGGAGGTTAGTTATTGATATTTATCATACAAATGGGTCCCATCAATACTAATAACCGGCTTGCAATATTTGAATCCATCAATGCATGAATCGAAAGACCAAAATACATAATGCAAAAATCTAGTGTCATCTACACTAGTGGGTATGGTATGATAGAACACTTGGGTATCTAGATCCTGATCAACATATGCCAGTAGCAACTTTTGCAACCTTTGGTAAGACTCTTCCCAATTTCCAAATATCTTCCTGATTGTCTTTTGTTTCGCATCCCATACCTTATAGTAAGAAGGCTTATGACCATCATATTTCAACTCTATGATAGATCTAAGATGCTTAATTGGGGTAGTGTGATCCTTGCCTAACTTCTTAAGGATGTCTGATGCAATAAAATTAGAATCCATTATTCTACCATCTTTTTGCAGTTCAATCGGTATACACGTGTGAGGACCCACATACACGATGACCATCTATGTCTGTGGAGTTTAGGCTTCATGGATGCCGTGACATACTAGTTGCATGACTCATCCATGCATTTCGCAAAAATTTTCACCTTCGTTGACCTACTGATCACAAAATGTTTATTTTCCTTGAGAGCATAAATTGTTAATGCGCGCTTCACCTCTACTTTATTAGAAAAAGTCAACCCTTTGCTAAAATTCATCCCCTCTTTCCAAGTAGACACAAATGATATCTTAATATTTAAAGGATCAACCATACTTGCCCAAGTATTTGCAGAGAATGACAAGGCAGGAGGTGTGTAGACAGGGATTGTGTTCGTAATGTTTTGGACACTAATAATATTATCTGTATCAATTTCACCACGGTCAAATATCTCATCGTCATGAACTTTGGGTTCAATTTCATCATCATCAATGTCTCTCTCAAAGTCCCCTCGTTCAATCCTCTCTTCATACTCATCTCTATTGACAAAATCTTCACCATTAATGGCAATCTCATCAACAAAGTCTTCGTTATTGTCATCATCATCATCCTTGACACTAACTTCTACACGCAACTCCAACTTTATGTACAACTCAATAACACTTACTTGGGTTATTCACTCCATCTTGTCAAACATGATCTTTACATGTTTGTCTCTTCTATCGCCATATACTTATAATTAATCCGGTGCTTGAGGACTTCATGTGGAGAACGATAAGTAATTTGTATGTTGTGCATAGCAAGATTCACACACAATTTTTTCATAACTATCATCTTCAAATTATCAAGGGTCTTCAACCTATGATTAATTTAAGTATAATAGCACTTATACCTGGCCCTTCAAATGGCAATACCTTGTTCACATTGGCATTGTTAAGCAGTCCACCGTAGTATAGGATTATATCAATTACAGTTATTGTGAACCTGTTAGAGTTGTACTATGTTAGTTACAAAACATTTTATCTAGTCAAAGTATACGACATTTTCTCTACTCAAATTACAAATTCCAATTCATTCGAAGGGCATGAACTTCATTACACATTCGTACGTACGACAAAAAAATGTCTTTAAATTAGTTCTGATAAGACTACCCATTTCATACCCAAATCCTTTTTTGGTCATGTTAAGACTACCCATTCCAATACAAAAAAAGCCAAAATCCTTGTAAAAGTATACAACATTTTATCTAGTTTCATACCCATCACATAAATACCCAATACCATTTCATTACACATTCAAAGGGATGAATTACATACCCATTTCATTACAATTCATTCAAAGGGCATGAATTCCACTATCCATTTCATACCCAATACAAAAAAAAAAAAAAAAAAAGCCAAACTCCTTGTAAGATCATGATAAAAACACATTCTTGATAAAAGCCTAACATTACTAGAAATGATAAATAAATTTTGCTAACAAAAACCATGCAAATAAATACTTAAAATATTTACACCAACAAAACAAAGTTGTAGATATTCACAATATCATGGTATCTTAACTAAGTTATGTTAAGTATCTACCAAATAAATAGTCAAAGTCTTTTACATCCAACAATAAATAATACCCAACTGCAATGGCAATAAAACCCAAGCCCTTACTTAAGATGTAAATTTGTTAAGAGGGAGGAGCAGTGATAGAGAAAGGCAATGTGGTGTGAGATCAGAGGCAATGTGGTGTGAGAAGTGTGGGTGTTATGGGTGAGTGAGCAGTGAGGCAGTGAGGAGAGTTATGGGTGATTGTAGTGAGGACTGGGGAGAGTTTGTGCGTTGTTATGTGTGAGCGTAGTAAGGACTGGGGACTCATGTAGTGTTATTAAAATTTAAGCCAACGTAAATTGAGTCTTAAAGACTTGGTTTTGCTTTTTTAAAACTCGAGTCTATAAGACTCAAGATCCATGTGGCATTAAACTTCCACATCAACAAGTGGAACTCGAGTCTTTAAGCCTCAATATTTAGATGGAAATTGAGCCTTTAAAACTCGAGATGTAGTATTGTTTCTAACGCCTGTCAACTTATTATATTATTTCCCTTGCTAATGCTAGCCAGCAAATTACCTCGTTAGGTTTGTGGGTTTAGTTTTTAGTTTTTATTATTTTTTTTATAATAGGTTTTTTATTTAGTAGAGTATTAGGTTGGTTTTTTTTTTCCCTTTTTTTTTTGGTCTAAAAGTTGGAAATTTTAATTTTTGTGAGGTTATGCTGGTTGTCTAAGAAAATTTTAGAAAATTGTTACAAATTTTTTTTATCAATTTAAAAAATTTATAAAGCTTTTTTGTTTTTAATTTTTCCAGTATAAATTAAAATCAAGAAATTAATTTTTTTTTGTTTTTATTAATTTATATGCTGATGTAGCATTTTAAATGCTCATGTGGCATTTAAAAAATGATAAATCAAATTTTTTTAATATTATTTTATTAGCCATGTCAGCATTTACTGTGCACATAGTACATTCCATTTGCCACCTTAGATTTTTCTGTTTCCGGGTTGACGACATGGACCAAAATAAAAACGATTTTCTGAAATTAGGGACTGACCTAGGAACAAAATCAATTTAGGGACCAAATCGAAAATCAATCCAAAATGTAAAGACTAAAAGTGTATTTTTGCCAAAAAAAAAAAAAAAATAATAAAGTGCTTACTGTTTTGAAAGAAAGAAAAAAAGGAACTTCAGTTTAATTGAAGACCACAGTCGTGGAATTAGGGGCCCACCCGCTTCGCTGGCACATGGCGAACAATGCCCATATTATTCTTATCATAAAAAAAAAATCCCATATTATTAGGTGTTTTATTTTGACTAAAATGAAAAACACATCCTCTAAGTTTCACCAAAATTTCATTCAGTTTTTTAACTTTGCTTTCATTCATTTCAGTTTTCTAAATTTCTAGTTTATTCAATTAAGATATCTTCGTCAATTTCTGTTAAATTCATTTAAAAAAATTCTAGAAAATATTTTTCAATCATTAATTTTTTTTAACTTAAAAATTTTGAAGAAAAAAAATCAAAATTTTAGGTAATTAACTACACCATTTAACAAAAGTTGATGGAGAGACCTAAATTCTGTAAACTTGAAATTTATGGCACATTTGGTACACTAAGAGCATCCACACCAGATGTGGTAAATGTGCCAAATGCCAAATATTTGGCACATTTGCCACACCAAACACTAAAAACAATGCTTTATCAGATGTGCTATATATGCTAAATTTATACAACATGCTACAGTACCCTTATAACTTTGGCACGGTACGGAAAAATTTGGCACACGGTTTTATTATTTTTTATTGATCTTTCTCTCTCATCTCTCCGTCAGTCTCTTCCTCTCTCTTTTTTTTTTTTTTCTCAAACCCCAATCTTCTCCAGAACTCTCTCAACCTCTCATCTTTTGTTCTCTCAACCTCACTGCTCTTCCATGCCGACGCCAACGCCGACGATCACTTCCACGCCGATCTTTCTCTAGCAATGGTTTTTCTGTTTTTTTTTTTTTTTCTTGGCTATGGTTTGATGGGTGGGTTTAGACGGTGATGTGTGGGTTCAGATTGTGTTGGGTGGGTTTGGTTCCGACGGAGGTGGGTAGGTTCGGATGGGCTAGGCTATGGGTGGGTATGGGTCCGAGGTCTTGGTCGTTGAAGCTTTTGTGGTTGGGAGTAATGTCAGTGTCGATGACGAGGTCGGAGCCAAAGTCGGTCTCTTTGAGGAGGCCGGAGTTGCCGGTGGTTTTGAGGCCGAGAAATTGAGGGGAGCGAGTGGCGTGGAGGTGGTGGAGAGTGTGGGGGGAAGATGGTGGGTTTGGAGTCTGGGTTGACTTGGATTATGAATTGAAGGTTTTGGGTTTGGAAGTGGGTGTGCGTGAGGGTGTGGAGGCGGTGGGTTTGTCGGGGTTTGTGGTTGAGGGGGTGGTGGTGGTGGGGCTTCCGATTTGGTGTGCTATGGTTTTGTCTTGAATTGTGTTTCGGGTTGTGGAGGATGTGGTGGTGGCTGTTGGTTGTTGGCAGCAGTGTGGTGGCTGTTGGTTGTTGGCAGCAGTGTGGTGGCTGTAGATTGAGTTTGATAATTTGTAAATATTATTTTAATATGTTGTATATATTATTTTAATATATAAAATTGTAGAATAGAACATCTGATAAATGGGGTGTTGTAAAATGACGTGGTAAAATAATAAAGTAGACTTTTAGTGTGTTAAAATGGCATTTTTTATACCACATCTGCTGTGGATGCTCTAAATGAGGATTATAATAGGAATGGTAATCTGTATTTATTGGGAAAAAATGTATTGTAATGAAAATATTTTTTTTTCTTGAAAAAATGGCATAACTAAACCTATTCATAAGTTTTTGTTTCTTAAAAAAATAAAAAATAGTCATAATATCTTACTTATATAATCATATTTCTTAAAAAATAATATATATTTTTTAATTTGACTAAGAGTATGAGAGATGGATTATGTTTTGATGATTTTCTATTTTCATATTTGTTATGTGCATGTGGAAAGTTTGTTTATTCTGAAATATATTAATTTTAAAAATTATTACACATACTAAGGAAAAACTATTACATCCTTTTAGAGATGAATAATTATTTTTCATTTTAAAAAATAGTTATTCATAAAGAATGATTATTTCCTATAATAAAACCATAATCAAATGACAAAATAAATAAACTATATGAATATTTATTACATTACAATGTCTATTATAGTATATCAAACATGCTCTTAGAGGACTGAAATGAATGAAAATAAAATTAGATGATTGAAATAAATTCGAGTGAAACATAGAAAGTAAATTTTGCATTTTAGGGCTTGTTTAGTAAGAATATTTAGATATAGTTTTTTGTTTTTCAATCCAAAAAATGGTGGGTCCCACACTTGAATATATTGTTTGATTAATATTCTCCAAATCTAGTTTTCAGAAAATTGTATCTTATTTTCCTTATTCAGAATATGGTTTTGAAAATGATTGAGAGGATATTTTTTTTAAATACAAAAAATGTTTTTAATGACAAAATTGTAAATAAATTGAAAACAGTAGACTCCACAAATTTATCCAAACTTTTCTATTCCTTAAATTAAGGAGTTTATCTTTATCACAAAAAAATTATCACACTTCAAATTTGAAGCTTATCATTATCAAAAAAAAAAAAAAAAAAGTACATGAGCTCTATTCCCTTACCATTATTGAAATATTAAAAAGTAATCTATTGATTTTATTTCTACACGTTACTTTGTATAAGTTTTTCAAAAAATATAAAAAAAATAGAAATAGTCTCTCAAGCATTTATTTTTTGTTTTCAATATTCTGAAAATTGTTCTTAATAGTGGGAACCAAACACTTATAATATAAAAATTATTATTTGAAAACTATTTTTAGTTTTAATTTTTTGAAAATTGTTTTTATATCGTAAAAAAAAAAAAAATCCTCCTACTAAACAAGTCCTTAACCATATTTTTTTAGTATTTTTCACTATTATGTTTACCCACTATTTTTTCTTATCTACTTATTGCGTATTGTAATATGTTAAGATAATTGTGATAAAATGTATGTGATAATTATTATTAGATATTTTGTGTTTTATTATTTATTGGTGGCGATTTTGCAGTTATATCCGTATATGTAAAATGTCCCATCCCGTTTCCGTGGTTTGGTTGGGACAATTGTTTATGACAAACGAAACTAGTAGAGAACAGTAGTAGTAGCAATAGTAGTAGTAGGTGCGGTGTGCGGTGTGCCGAACTAGTTTTGCTGTTGTCCTGTTCCTTTTTTTTAACAACCCATATAAATAAATATATATATATATATATATATATTTCCAATCATTTTATATTTATTTAAAATAGCAAATTCCAATTTTTCTTCTTTGCCTCCAACCTTACTTTATATATTTATTATTTTTAAGTAGAAGTATATATTTGCCTACTTGGCTATTTTTAATTTTTATTTTAGTTTACTGTTCAACTAGACTAAAAATTTATATTCATCTACCAGTCTGACTCATCCGTCCGATCTGATTGATCCCCGTTTACTTTTTTATTTTAATTTAATTTTATTTATTATACTCAAAACAAAAGAGAATAAGAACTAAGAAGAAATATTTGATATTTGGGGCTAAATCAAAATCAAAATCAAAATCAAAAATGGCTGTGCAAAGCATTACTACTACTACTACTACCAATCCTTTCCTCACCAAATCGGCAACGCTGTCTTTTACCTCAAAATGCAATGATTCTTTAGTTGTTGTTGTAGGAATCGGAGGTCAGAGGAGGAGAACACCAATTTTATGTGCTACCAACAACAATAGCAGCAGCAGCAGCAATGAAAGTAGCAGCAGCAGCAAGAAAAGTGGAGGAGGTGCAGTGCCGAATTCGAATTATGTGGTTCCACTCGACAAATCATTTACATCAACAAACTCATCTTGCATCACTCGCCCTCTTGTTGAGATCCTCAGAGACCTCAACAAGAGGATTCCTGACAATATCATCAAATCCTCTGATGATGATCACACTTCCTTCGCCACTTTCATCCCCTGGTATATTTATTTATTTTTTTTTTTTTCATTACCCATTTCTTTATTTCTTGATCTAATGCTTAAAGTTGCTTAATTTCATGATTTGATCATGTGTATAGGTACCATGCTAATCGGATGTTGAGCTTCTACGCCCCTGGTTTGTCTATTTCTTCTCTCCTTTCCTATCTATGTTTATGTTTCAATTTTTCGTCTTTTTGATAGGTAGTTATGTTTTTGTTACATATATACATGGAGTAAATTATATGTGCCTCAATTTTTAACAATTCCCAACTATTGGATGTGAATCACCATATGGATATTTTATACCTTGTACATTGTTTGATAATTCAATAGCTACAATGGGGGAGGGGGGATTTGACACGAAATTGTTTGTTACAAGGCTCTTGTACTATGTTTGAAAAACACCACGACCTTTTGAATTTCTTGCTAGTTGCATCATTTTGTGCTAGAGTGCTGTTAATTTTCATTTCCTTGCAAGTTTCCTTTTAGGAATGAATAATACGAACACCTATGCAGTATACATTCTCTATATCAGGAAAATTATGCTACTATATATTGTAGACCATGGTTTTGGATGAACATGCTTGTAGATCTTTTTAGCTGTTAACACCTTTTTGGCAGGATGGTGTGGAGAGATACGTGATGTTATATTCTCTGACAATGGAGGTGTGACTGTGGTTTATCGTGTCACCATACGTGGATCTGATGGAGAGGTATGACTTTTTGTTATCTGTAGTGTGATTTTTACCAGTATTTATGTGTTCTGTCTGTGGCCACTATCAAACAAAACTAGGAATGTATCCATTTATGACATTACTTATATCGCTAACCATTTTTAATAGGACCTAAAAGTGACCTACTTGTTTGTTTGGAAACTACTGGCTTCTTCAGTGCCATATATCTTCCATTATACATGGTACTAGAAGTCATCACATGCTTAGTTATGTTCAAAATTGATCTAAGGTTTATAATATTTGGTTTGACCTGATAATTAAACTAATTGTTGTGGCTGCTGAAGCTATATGCATTTGTATGCTTGAAAGACATAACTGAGTGATTTCAAGTGTCACTCTCACTTCTGGCTTAAAAAAATGAGCTCATTGAGAAAGAACAGTAAGTATCAGGCACATACTTGGCTATATTTCCTCCATTCTTCCTTGACTCTTTTCTCAGTAAGTCAATAATACATTAAAAAAAAATGGGCAGAGCCCAAGTACATGGTAGTTATAAAAAATTAGAGAGTTTAGTTATCTTCTAATTAATTTAATCAACTAAAATTTTTAAGAGGGGGTTGCGAATTGAAACTTCTGGACCCTTGGTTCAAAGGAAGTTCCAATGCAAGTATAATGTGTCTTTTTGACTTGTCAAAAAAAAAAAAAAAAAACAGAGCTTTCTTTAGGATTTTAAGTGAGTGTCCTCTAGATGAGCTAATCAAGAGTCTTTAGTGTGTGCAAATGGAAAGATATTTCCATGCTTTGTTAGGGAGCTTTGGGTGGTCTTGTAGCTATTTGAGATAGGAATATAGATGGTCTAAATTGTCTAAAAGAATCACTGGGATCATGGTAAACCTCCCCAGGATTCATATTACTGCAATTTATTTGGCTAATTAAGGGATCAAATGGTATAGATCTGATGCGGAAAGGAGAAATTTGATTTTGTATAGATCTAACATCAACTAGCCAAAAGATGTCACCTTTCAAGCAAATTGGCGTTTACAAAGGATTTAAGCAGAAGTTCCAGCAACAAAACAAGATAATTGCAAAAAGAAGATAATAGCAGTTGTGTAGGAATTAAAGGTTGATTTAATGAGTTATTTAATACTATTTGGTAGAGAAACCACATGAGGTTTTAGGGTTTGCGATAGTTAAGAGTAAGGGTTTGATTTAGGGCTGTAAGGAAGATGGAAAAGAGAGAAATTTATGGTGTTTAGACGCTGCACAATGAAAAAGAAGAAGAGGAAAACAGATAAGAGAAAGGGGGAAAAGAATACACAAAAGCCAACGTGTCTCAATACTCAAAACACAATAATCTTTATTGCTAATGAGGGTGTTCCCCTTTTTGATATCAATAAACTTATTACTTGTCAAAAAAAAATCTTTATTACTCATCTGCCTCTTATTTGAGTATAATGACACACTTAGAAAGACTAAATCTTAACTTTTTTCTAATAAAACTAATAAACCAAATCCTAATTAGAATACTAAACGAAAAACCTTTAAGGTAAACAAAATAATAACTGAGTCAAAGAAAATAAACCTAAGATCGTTAGGATCTCCTAGAAAATTCCAGACACAGCTAAATTATCAAAATACCATTAATTTGCAAGAGGTGTGGAAATTATTGTTTTGGTCCTGAACACAAAAGTAACCATAAATTGACAATAAAAACCCAAATTGCGAATTGTTTTAACCTAAAACACATATAACTAGATCTTTAGAACCATATGACTTTTGTTTTAATTGGACTTCACACATTAACTGATGCAGGAGCATAACTAGAAAGTATCTCAATATTTTATTTTGGATTTTCATTGGATAATTTTAGATTTTAATGTTTTTATTATTTAGTTTGAATTATGATAGAGACGAAATTTCATATCCTTAAATAAGGATTAGTTTTAGTATTTGGATTAGTATTTGAATTCGATTAGGATTTGTTTTAGGATGTTTATCTTCATCTCTTGAGATTCCTAGAAGGAATATATAAAGCTCCAGATGATTTATTTTGTAATCTAACTATTTAGATGATTATTCAGTGATTATTCATGCAAAGTTTGCATTACGTTTGGTGGTGAATCCAAACAACCTTAGGTGGTGAAGCCTAAGGTCTATAGTGGGATAAATCTAGGTGGGAAGCCTAGATTGTCCTACATCATTAACCTAATAATAAAAGTCGTGAATGAATAGAATTCCGAAGTAGCAACAAATTAATTTTTTGTAATTGCATCATTCAACCCACGGTAAAAAAAAGAAAAAAAAAAAGCTTGGACTCAAGTTTTAATGTGTTGAAGTGTAAGAACTCTTGAACTTGAAACCTGTACCAACTCTTCAATCACCTTCAGAAGAATTAAGGATAAAGAATCTTTCATTCTCAACATACTTTTTCAACAAAATATCCTTCTTGATTTTTTTTTTTTTTTGATAAGTAATAAAGATTTATTGATATAAAAAAAGAAACACCCAAGTATACAGGGAGTATTTTTTTTTTTTTACATAAATTAAGTAAATCCAAAATAGAAAAAAAGGATTGGTTTCTCCACACTAATAACCAGTCCAATAAGGTTCTAAAAAAGAATAACTTGAGATCAGGCATAGAACACTCACTATCTTCAAAGCCCCTACTATTTCTTTCCTTCCAAAGATACCACATCAAATAGTGAGGGGCAACGATCCATATATATCCATTACGATGGAGACCAAATTGACCTTGCCAGCAAGCAAGAAGCTCAACAACAGACTTTGGCATAACCTAACATACTCCAAATAAACCAAAAACCATAGCCCACAGATCCATAGCAATCGAACAACGAAGGAAGAGATGGTCAACCATTTCATTATTACACTTGCACATACAACACCAATCCAAAATACTTACCTTTCTTTTCCTTAAACTATCAATTGTCAGACATTTCCCTAAGGTAGCAGTCCATACAAAGAAAGCCACTCTAGAAGGAATCTTTTGCTTCCAAGGGAAAAATTGATCACTATGGCTAGCTAGAAGATGGTAATATGCACTAACCATAATCCCCTTACTCTTATTAGGTAGCTAGCACCTCTTATCCTCCCCAATCCTCCTTACAGGAGTGCCATAAATGGTATCCATGAAACTCCAAAAAGCTTCCAATTCCCGATCATGCATGGACCTAAAGAAATGTATATCCCAATGAAGGACTCCATTGGTATACCTCATCAGATCAGCTACACTTGCCTCCTTGTTTCAACAAGTCCTAAATAATTTGGGACAGCATTCAGCAAGAATAGTCATTCCACACCACTGGTCTAGCCAGAACTGCAGTTTTGATCCATCTCCAATTTCATACAAGATAAACCGAGTCAAAGAGGGCACATCTAATATTTTTCCACAAACTGACTCCATAGGGACCAGAGATTGAGCTAGAACACCAACCGCCCCTCCTTCTTGAATTGACTAATTGTAGTAACATTGTTGTCTTCCTTGGTCTTGACTTTTCCATGATTAGCTTTATGCTCATCTTGTTCCTTTGAGGCCTCCATTGCCCTTGTGCATTCCTTTGGTTGTCCTTGAAATTGAATTAATGGTGAATTGTAAGGCTGAGTTTCTCTCTTTAATGTGACACCTGATGCAATGAACCCATACCCGATTGAGGCTGCTGTGCCAATGAATTATTAGTGCTAAATCCGTGAGGTCCTAAAAGGGTAATGAATGCAATATTGCCAACATGGAAGTGATGGATAAACTTAGGTCTAGATTAGAATATCTATGTTCTTGATCAGTTTCTGTTCTAGAAAGATTTTCTTTTGCTAAAATTGCAGCTGATAATTTATCTAAAGTTTCTTGTATATATGACAATTCTTCTGGCTTTGCTTCCACTGAATACACCCTTTCATTCACTTTTTGCAAAAGTTCTATTGTTTCCTTCAAAATCTTGAGAAATAGGCTTTGAACATCAAAAATAGTTCCATGCTGGTCACCATTCTGGACTCGAAAAATAAATTTCAGCAAGATTATTATCTTAGGATTTTCACTCTAATACCAATTTGGGGAAATCTGTCTAGGACTTGTGGCTGTGCTTGTGTAGGACTTTCTGATCCCTTGGAGTAATGGTTTTTCTTCCTTATTACCCTTTTCTTGGTTGGGCACCGCCTGCTTGATACTGATTATTAGCACCAATTATTTTCTATGGTCTATAACTCTTTTGTATAATTTCCATTTCTTTGATTCTTTTGCCAATCTTCCACCTATATTGGCATTCTAATTTCTTGCTTTTGCTGTTGGTCTTTGATGTTAGTGTTCCTAATTTACAAACCAGGAAACTAAGGCCATGTTTTGTGGTGTGAAAATTAAGATGGGAGAGGAAGAGTTTGGAGGGAGGAAAGTTGGGGCTTGGGAAAGTCCACAGTCAACCATTGTGGTGTCTGGAGAAGAAAGTAAGAAAGAGAGAGAGAAGAAGAAAAGGGGGGGGGGGGGGGGGAGGAAGAAGAGAGAAACAATGGTTAATAGTGCCATGTATTCTAAAGAATGCCACCTCAATTAAAAAAATGCTGCATCAACATGTCGTTTATCCATTAAGTAAAAAAAATAAAAAAGAATGGAAAATTGACTGAGCTTGAGAGACTAAAATCGAACCTTTTAAATTTAAGGGATTAAAATCAAACTCACCTTAAGTTTCAAGAACCAAATTATTAGTTTATGATTTTCCCAAAATTTTAGGATTCTCTTTAATTCTTTTTTCAAATTTATTTGTTTGTTGGAAGCCCATTGGATTGGAATTTTTGGGGTTGGGTATGGATTCTCAACATTTTAGTCAAGATCTGCACATGAAATCTTTTATGCAATTCTATCATATCAGTAGTAGTCATTCTATTCTCCGAAGTCATGCTCTTTGCTACTTCCTTAATGGTCCTTGATAGATGTGTCATTTTTTATTACTTCTATTGATATTAGTTTTTTGTTTTCCTCTACCTTGAAACAGCTCATTCTTTTTCACTGGTCCATTAGTTGCTCTCCTTTGAATATATCCGAACTGTCTCAAGCTATTCACCCAAATCTTCTCATCTTTTCATTAATAGGAGCCACCCCTATCTTGAAGTGAATTTTTTCATTTCAAATCCTATATTTCCTTATATTTCCACTTATCCATCTTAACATTCTTATTAGAGGACCATTGAAGCTAGCTAATGACCATCATAACTTTATCTAGTCTTGATTAAAGACCAAGAACGGAATATTTTCCTGAAGCTATCACTCTACTCATTTTCTAGATCCCCTTTACCCATAGACATTACCCTTGACTATCGTTTATCACGCCAATTCAGTTTATTTAAAAGTTTCTCTTTAAACTCAGTGTCCATGTTTCAAGGGGTTTTTTATATATTATCTTCTCCTTTGTTTACTTTTATTAAAAATTAGATTCCCCAGTGCGTTTTGGAGCTGTAGGTGTCTATTTTGGGGGTAAGGCAGGATATTTATTGGGATTTAAGTAGGTTTACTTCGAAGCCTTCATTCATATTAAATGACAGTTAAGGAGCAGAGCTGGGTTATGGTTTTTATATGGGGTGTCTGAATTATATGCGTTCCTGCAGATATGTATTTAAATTTAGAACAGGGAATGATGAATTCTTTTCAATGTTAGCAATGGATGCTCTTCATAGATATATTTCCATTGGATTGAAGTCATATCTCATACTGAAATACTTACTGTTTGCTTTGAGCTGAATATTTGGTGCTGTTGGATGAAAATTGATGGCAAACACCATTTCTAGAGACTACTTTTAGCTTCACTGAGACATAATATACATATATGATGAACCTTGCCTGAGAACTCTTAGTTCTAAGTAGTAATCTTGACTGGAAAAAGGTCAATGTAGCATCCAATGATGCATCTCTGTGGGTTCATTGTTTCAGAATTATACGAGTGACATTGGCAAGATAGTGTTAAAGAAAAAATACTCAGTGCGCTGGTTTCTTTGGTTGTGCATTATGTCATTGCCTAATGCTTGCATTAACTAAAGTCATGTGTTTCGTTATATTTCTAATGAGGAGGGTAGCCGTAAGTTAACGTCTAGTGTAAAATTTAGTCACTCTATTATGAATTATTAATTATGAATATTTTGTCTGGCATACAGGCTTACCGTGAATCAACTGGGACAGTATCACCTGGTGATGGCCACATTGTGGACCCAGTTGCCGAAGCAGAGGAAATAGCATTCTGCAGAGCGTGTGCCCGGTTTGGCCTTGGCTTGTATCTCTATCACAAAGAATAGATGTTACAGATGGCAAGGAGGTTGACATTCCAATTATGTTACTTCATTTGTTGAGAACGTGATAGTACTTACTATCAAGCCCTTCTGGTTGATGTACATATATTTAATAGATGTGAAGTGGTCATCTAGAATTCACAGATTATCCAGTTTGGATCGTGGAGAGGAACCAAGCCTTTAAGACATTTTGTTTGGTTAAGTGAGTTTTTAAATTGCTTATAAATAAGACATTTTTCATAAATTTAGAATGTTTATTTCACATATTTGTTTAGGGAGAATGATGCAACAACTTATTAGCAAACTGAACATTTGGTGACTACCACATGGATCTAGTCGGAGTCCTAATTTTTAGAGCCTGAAAGAATCTATACCTATATATATCTAAAAACTGAGACGTAGCATTTAATGTTTCTATGCTCCTGCTGAGACACTTCATCAACCACATCATACTCTTTTTCTTTTTCTTGTTAAATCAATTTTCTCTTTATTATTCTTTCTTAATTTTTTTATATAAAATAATTAAATACAAATCATGGACAAACATTATTATTCATTAGATACAAATATTTGACTATATAGCTACCAAAATTAATTTCAACTTTTCATTTTCTTCTTTTTAATTTTAAGTAATTGTTAAAATTGAATAATTCATTATCTTTTTGATGGACATTAAGTGTCGTTTCGTTTATCAGTATAATGTTTTCTCTTCCAAAATTTTAGTTTTTCACAACTTTATCTCTCTCTCTCATACATTGATTATTTATATAAGTTTTACAATGTTATGTATATCAATCCACATTCTAGATACAATCATCCGTCATCTACAACAAAAAATTTAGCACAATACTAATTGTTCTCCATATTTTTCAATCAAGCTTTAGTTTTCACCATTTTGAGAAGACATCAATTGTTTTTGTCAGAAACTTTCAAAGTTAAGGCGATGATAGGAAGACCATTGAGGTGAACAAGACGAACAATCAAATTTTTTTTTTTTTTTTTTGCTTTTCGTTTTCCTTTCTTTTTAGTATACTTGCATTTTTTGAAGTGATTTTGTTGTTTTCCTTTCCAAAATTTTCAATGATATTGACTATTGTTATTGTTAATTAACTTCGAATTGTTAATGCAGTTTTATTTGGCTTATCATTGTTGTGGAAATTCTTGACGTTGATATGAAACATATTGATAGTGAATATTTTTTGTGCTTATTTGTAAAGTATCAAAAAGTATTTAGTGTAGTAATTTTGTTATTGTTGCATCCCATGTGTTTGGTAAAATTTCTTTTAAAAATCTTATGTGTCTTTCTCAAATCCGTTTATTATATTTATTTTGGTCATTCTATTACAAATAATAGGCATTTACACCATTAAATTTTTAGCTAATTTAAGCTTTTTTGGTAAGTATTTACTTTATTTAGTTAATCATTTTTAAGGAAAAAGCCTAAAAGAGAATAAGACAAAATATAATTTACTCTAGAGCATCATTTTGCTATTAATGTTTTTATGTATAGATACTTAAGGAACTTGATAAATTCTTTTTTGAAATTCCTATTATCCTTACATCTAGCCTCTTAGTTTAATTTTTGAAGGTTCAAGTATTAGCCTAGCAACATTCTTTATGGTGTACCCTATTTGTGGTTCAAACCCCACCATCTCTCTCTCTCTCTCTCTCTCTCTCTCTCTCTCTCTCTCTCTCTCTATAATATATATATATATATATATATATATAATCGGTTGTTCAAATTAAGAATTCTAATATGTTACTCTTTAAAGATTTTATTAGATGCATAGATGGTACTTTTGGTTTATGAAACAAGATCAACAAAACGTGATTTTTATATAATTATATCATGATGGATAGATTGGTTTTATTTTACTATAAAATATTAGTAATCATGTGGTTTATAAATTTGAAGAAATATTGTGGGATTTGTTCATATGATGAAATAAAGTTTATTTTTTGCATTTTATTTTATTTTATATTTCTACTATATGATATATGATTTATTGATTATGATCTATTACATAGTTATCTTTATATACTTTTTCACTTAGTTTCAATTGTGAGAAAGAAAGAGAAGTGGATCTATGTTTTGGAGAAAAATTACTTATAAGCGTTGAATCGCATGCATCTATATATTAATAAACAAAGTATACATGGTTAGAACTTGGTCTAATAATTCTCACACCATAAATTAAAAAAAAAATTATTACATTGTATTTTCATACATATCTCACTATATATAATACCCAATTAAAAAATAAATTTAATTTGTTAGTTGTTACACTACCAAAAAAAAAAAAAAACTTCTAATTTAAAATATAATTTCAAATAACACATATTGACTTTTAAAAATATACAATTTAATATATTATTCAATAATTATCCAATAAAAAATGATCATATCAAATTTTTCCGCGCATTGCACAGGTCTGCGACTAGTGATGCATAAAAACTGGATATGAAAAAAAAAAAATAAAAAAAGCTAATATTTTCTTGAATTCTAACATACACATAAGACTCAACGCATTTTTAGAGTGGGTTTGGATAGCAACGTGTTTGTGTTACTATTTGCGTCTGCATTTCCTTGGGTGAGCTCGTACATTGTTTACGGGACCTACAAGTATCTCTTTCAGCAAATATAACTTCTAACCTAGGTCCCACGATACTATTCACACATTTAAAAATTATTTTACTATAATATTTTCAGCAATAAGCAGTATCTAAACAGACCTAGTTCAAAAAAATTCTCATTAAGTTTATAGCTAATATTTAAATATTATTTTCTCTCTCTACAAACATTATTTGTTTATCACCATTCCTTCTCCAATTTCACATCTCTCAAATCACTTCCATCACTAGAAATCATAAATACCTAAAACAAACCCAACAACTAGATAGTTTCACCGATCCACCATCAAAACCCAACAGATTTGAGCTTTGGTTTCAGACCAAGAGTGTTGAGCATTGAGCACCGCTCACGACGGAGTAGATTTGGTCCTTCAAGGCAAAATTTCTGCACCACAGGTATGCAAGTTGCAGAAGGGTAGATCTGGCAAACTAGATCGTTCGCGGCAACCTTCATCGGTTGAGAGAGAGAGAGTAAAAAATTGTTTCTTAAGAATTTGTTGATGATCAGTATTTTAATAGAGTTATCAAGGTATTGTTCATTTGTGAATATCAAAATGGTGAGCTTGATGCACAATAGATTTGAGTAGGTTTAATAATTTTGTTGTTGAAAAGTTATTTTGGTTTGATATTCCAAACATTATATATTCATTTTAAACCCTACAGAAAACATGGTTAATTATATTTATTTATAGCTTGTTTGAATGGAGAGAGAGTAGAGAAGAGAGAGAGAGAAAGTTAATGCCTTAATTGGGTGTTTTTTAAGAGAAGAGGGGGAGAGATTTGGATGGGTTCTAACTACTTCTAACTCCTCTTTTTTAATTTTCCAAATTGGAGAGATTTGGAGAAAGAGTAGAGCATAGATATACTTGACCAAATGAATTAAATTTACCCTTATCATTAACAAAATTACAAATGATGAAAATGTTAATTATTCCCCTCAACCTTAATTTTAAAAACATCCAAATAAGGTGAAAAATAACATACTCCTCTACTCTCCCAAACTTCCAAACATAACATTAATACGATCCCTGGTTAGTACACAGCAGCAGTGACAGTAAACATTCTAGTCCCTTATTCACACTATTATTTTCGTCACTACTTAGCATCCATGTACAGTGACTTCAGATTTGTGGAATTCATATTTACATTTATCATAAGACAGTTAGGCACTCCTTGTGCCACCGAATCATTAACAGGGAAAAATGAGCAAGATGGTTGCTATACATCCACGTCGTTTCTCTAACATTGTCTCAGTTTCCCTGAACTTGACGTGTATAAAAATGTTTCTTTGCGTTTTGCTTGGTTTTGTTCAGTCATCATGGCCTCAAAAGTTTTGGACCTGAATTGGAAGCCATCCAAGCTGTTATAACATCAACAAGCAAGTCGACGTCCTTTGATATGTTTGCACGAAGGATCCTCGAGTCTACACCTAATGTGTTGCCTACTTCTTTGGCTACTGTCTCCCATGGAGTCCCAACAGTCAAATTTGCCAGAAGTTCGCTTCCACGGTTAACTGCATTTGCCATTGCTGGCGGAACATCTGGGAGAGCCTGCAAAATCAACACATAATTTAAGTTGCTTACCTCTTTCACTGAGAGATGGACTAAACCCAAAGCCAGCTAGGATTTCTGGATATGCAAGTTAATTGCTTCCACAAGTGACTAGCCATGGAACTGCAACTAAATATTTGGTAAAAAAAAATGTACCTGTTGCAAAGGAAGCCCATGATCACCAGGCAACAAGCGTATGGACATGTCCAGCATTGAACTAATGGCAGACTCTGAACTAAGCACCTGCGCTAGTGTTGAGGTTTCATCAATTGAATCATCCTTGAACTTTACGAGAAGATTCCTGGAAATCCCATAGTATGACTTTATCTGAAGAAATACAGAACATCAGTATATGGATTGACAAACCTAGACAGAAGTTTCTAAAAAGAATACTGCAGTGCAGAAAGTCTCAGGAACCTTTGCACCAAACTATGTTGAAATGCCACAAATAGCAATGTGTCATAACAAGTTTTCCCAAGAGATCAGCCCACCCAAAGGACATGTGTCCCTGACAAAAGCACCATACGTAAATCATAATTGCTACCATATACCATGCTACCCATTGGTGCTCTAACAGTTGTCACGTATACCATCACAATTTTTTTTACCACCCATCTAATAAGGATAAAAAAGTATTTAGGTTCTTGAAGACCTAAAAGAGCTTCAGGTGGATAATGATTGGCAATCAAGTACTCTTTGATAATATAACTAATGTCTACCAATTGTGAAAAAAATTATATAATCCTAAAGGAAACAGAAAAGACATCTATGAATACATAAGCTAAAATTCAACTGAAACATACTAATGGTTTAAAGTTTAACATACAAGCCTTCGAGTTTCATCAGGTTTTGGAACGAAATCTTCTCTTCCCTTAACTAAGTCCATGTACAAAGGAGGGAGTTGCTCAACTAGAGGAAGAACTTGCTTCATAATGGGAGGGCTAAGGTTTTCTAATTGCTTCAAAGTCATCTCTGCCTGCAAGTATTTCATAAAAAAGAAAAGAAAAAAAGAGATCAGTCATCTATCTAGGAATCATTAATGCCAAACGATGAAATATGTCTTGGTGCTTCTGCAAATCACTATACATCTTTTTCGCAAGCTATTAGGAGTGCCAAAAGACAATTCTTAAGAGATAATACATGCATAAAAATGCACTCAAGACAGAGATGTGCACACAAGTACCTAAGGGAAAAGCCAAAATATTCATGAGGAGCATACATTAAATTTAAGTAGACTAGATAGATCCAGTCAGGATGATGGACAAAAACATTTACCGTTTATGCTGCCACCTCAAAACAATGGTTGATCAGAATCTTAGACTTAAGTTAAAAGGAAGATTTTCAAAACATAAAAAACTTTATAAAGACCTGAAGATTTGAGTTAAGACTGAGGGAAAAACAAAGATGCCATTGTACAAAGCTGAAAAATACTAGGAGGAAAGAGAAGAACAGTATGGATGGTGCTTGATAATAATGTAATAATGGTTAAATTTTCCTCCTTACATTCATTAAGAATGGATATGTTTCGGTATTTTAAGTAGTGGAAGAGATGCTGATAATAGAATTGAAATATGACTTGTAAGAACCATGATTTGAGAAGAAAAGACTACTAAAGATGAATTACCAAATGATGTTAGGACTGGATACTAACCCCAAGGCGGATTGTTGGTGATGATGCAATTTGTGATAGTAGTGGTCCCATGCTTTGGGCCATTGGTACCAGAACAGGCGAGAACAAAGGGACAGCTAAGCTTGCCTCCTGTGATATCAACAGAAAGATTTGTCAATTTCAAATGATTCATATCTGTTTTCAAAGGCAGAGTAGAATATGTAGAGTTGAAGATGAAAAACATAAGAGAAAAGGATGGGATCTAATCTTAACCATGTCCAGCCATGTAAGAAAATTAGTAAAGGAAGGGAATGAGAAGATTGTGTCAACCTGTCACTTCTAAAAGTACTCATATTTTGTGTGGATATGCTGACCCTTTAAGTTTTCTCATCACATTACCTCACTTGTGAGGTGTGAGCACTTGGTTGGGTCCAAACTCCAAAGAGAGAAGTTTACCTTTAATCATCTCACTTATCATGCATTACTTAAAAATTCAGAGGTCAAAATACCCTTTTTTTTTCTTTTGATAAGTAGGTCAAAATACCTTGTTGTTGAATGCCATTAACACATTTCCACTTCTTTGAACAGCATATCTTGATCCTGATCAACAATTAAGTTGCCAATCTAATGAATTTTTGAAACTAAATCATTTGCAACCATAGAGGCAAATTGGAAGATTTTTGTAATACCAATCAAAAGGTGGATGACAGATCCCAAAGAATGTCCAATGCCAAAAGTAGGAAGATCTTGTATCTGCATTATTAAGAATAGTTATTTTTATATATTTATTTTCAATGATTCAAAAAATGCCTAGTTCTGCAAACAGCAACCAAAACTCACTGTTTCTTGCAAAAACCGACAACACCTATCAAATTTGAACTGGACCTCATCTGCAATATAGAAGTGATCAAATCCACTAGCATATGGAGTTGCAATCACCAATATACCCCTACATCACAAAGAAAAGGTTTTATGATTTTTATTTTTGATAATTCATTAACAAAACTCTACAAGATTCCACTCGTGAAGGATAGCCTAGAGAATTAAAAAAGCATTCAATCTGTAGAACAGAACATCCAAGGGCCAAATCCAACTTTAATTTGAGAGAGAGAGAAGGTAGAATATGAGTAGACCTTAATAGCCCAAGAGAGAGATTTCAGCACAATATTGAAATTTTATCTCACAAAATATGAAATTTAGAGAATATGGAATGAAATGTGTATAAAACAAAACAAAAATAAAATTGAAAAAGATATCTGCATGTAGAAGAACCACACATCTATCAAAATGCATAACTAACAACCAAAGTGTCTGATTATCTTTTAGTAGTGTCCGAAAAAAGTGACTCACTTTTCTGAAAGCCGCTCCAGGAACATACGGTAGGTAAGCTGAGGAGCAGCTCCAACAAATATACCACCAACAAAATGTACAACTGACTTGGGCGTTGAGTTTCTTGGTTTCAGAACCCATGCTCCCTGAGATAATATAATGAAAAATCTTTAACAATGCTACAGAGAATATCTTTCCCAAAAAAAAAAAAAAAAAAAAAAAAAGGATATAAAGAGAAAAAAAATGTGACTGCCAATTTGAGCTGGTATCAAACAAATGCTACACAATTGGGTGTAGGGTTTGTACTACTACAAGATATAAAAAAAAGCCTTTAAATCTATTATATTTAATATGTATTAATTCTTTAAACTCAACCGAACTCAATTAAGCCATGGTCACAACTGATCATAGAGGGATAACTCCTTTGAGAGAGAGAGCTATTATGGCATAGTTCCCATGTCGAAGCCAACATTGCACAAAACTTGAATAGAAATAATGGATCTTGTTATAATCTGTTTTTGAATTGCATAGTATTAATGGGAAATTTTCCAAATCCTTTAGCACAATGAAATATGGATATGGAGTTCACGACTCGGACCAAACATTCCTGCATAAATTGCTTTCCATTTAATGGTGCAACAATAGTGATGCATACTTTGCATGGATTTGGCCCTGCCTCTAAGATATAGATGCATAATTAGACAACTGATAATCCACTTAACACAAAAATATGACATAAGCTCAAACTGTAATCACGACACTGGGAGTACCTATAATAATGACTCCAATTGTTCATATAACTGAAAATAAAATTTCAGCAAAGCATCACTATCACTATCACTATCACTATCACTATCACTATCACTATCACTAATGCTAAAATGAAAACCCGTTGACCCTTCGCGACACGTGAATCGAATTAAAATCCTTATAAAACTTAGGCAAAAAAATTAAAAGAGACAAAACACACACACAAACATACCTCGACTTCACTCCAATCTCCAAAACCGCTCCAACCAGCTTGTGATTGCCTTACAGTCTCCGTAAGTAATCTGCAAATATACACAAAAGAAGAAAAACTAAGTTTATAGTTTCGAACTGCATATAGCAAAACAGAAAGAGAAAAAAGAGGCATAACCCACCTCTCAATATCGGAGTAAAGTTGAATTCCAGTTGGTTGTTGTTGTGGTGGTGGTGTTGGTGGTGGTAGTGGTGGTGGTAGTTGTTTATCATCAGAGTTGTAATAGATTCTGGTTGGCCTTCTGCAACGATTTCTGGAGTTAAGGAGCAGTTGAAAAGTGCGATGACGGTTGTTGGAGAAGCTGAGGTTGGCAGTAGTTGTTTTTGGGATTTTAACATTAGGCTCAAGAAGGTGAGGATGCCGGGTCCCTACTCCTAGACAAGAGGCCATCCCAAAACGCCCAGAAAGAAAGAAAGAAGAGAAAAGAAAAGAGCTGACCAAAAACAAGTTCAAATTGAAAACCCAATCGCTCTCTTTTCCCCTAAATTAAATTAAGGCGAAAATGCACTTTTCGTCCCTATATTTTTTGTCAATTCCTATTTTCGTCCCAAAATTGATTTCTTTGCAAATTTCATCCCTAAAAAAAGAAAATCGTTTTTAAAATGGTCCCTACCGTCAACCCACTGACGGAAACCTCCTACGTGGCAGACAGAGTGCCCTTCTTGCTGACGTGGCGCTGACATGATCATTAAAATATTATTAAAAATAATTATTTAGCATTTTTTAATACTATGTCAGCATTTTAATTTTTTTAAAACAAAACCACGTCAGAAAATTTATATAAAAAAAATTAAATTATAAAAAAAACCTTAAATCTAATTTAATTAAAAAAAATTATTACTTATCATTATTAATTTTTCATAAGAACATTTGTTCTTCCTGTTCTTCCCAATCAAACCCAGCAACAAAGAACTCAACCCAGATTACAAGAACACAAACCTAATAACCAATAACTCAAACCCAGATCACAACACAAACGAAAAAAAAAGAAGAAGAAAGAAACAGAGATCAAACACAAACACACTCAGATCACAACAACTCAAACGAAAAAAGAGAGAAAGAAACAGAGATCAAACACAAACACAAACACACCCAGATCACAACAACTCAAACGGAAAAAAGAGAGAAAGAAACAGAGATCAAACACAAACACAGACCCAGATCACAAATAGAGATCAAACACAAACCTAGATCACAACACAAACAAAAAAAAAAAAAAAAAAAAAAAAAGAGAGATCAAACACAAACACAGACCCAGATCCAAATTTTTCTCATTGAGCGGAGATGAGATTTTGAGATTAGAGAGTTTGGGTCAGATCGGCGGTGCGTGGTGGATAAGAATCCGTCTCCAAATCGTTCACAAACCCAAACCATCGAAGCGGCGGCGCTCTTCTTCACTGGAAAAGGCAACAACCTCAGCGCCGGAGCTAGATCAGCACGGTCACGAACAAACTTGACTCGTCTTGGGTTGCTGGGGTTTGATCGTGGGATGGGTTTTTGGGTCTCAACGCCGGAGCTAGCCACGAACAAACTTGACTCGTCTTGGGTTGCTGGGGCTTGATCGTGGGATGGGTTTTTGGGTCTCAACGTCGGAGATAGATCGGCACGGTCACGAACAAACTTGACTCGTCTTGGGTTGCTGGGGTTTGATCGTGGGATGGGTTTTTGGGTCTCAACGCCGGAGCTAGATCGTTTTTGGGTCTTCAATTTGTGGGTCTTGATTTTGATTTTTGGGTGGTCATGCTGTTAGCTCTTAAGACTGAGAGAGGTGTTCAATTTGTGTGAGAGAGTGATGTTCAGTGTGTGTGAGAGAGTGAGAGATGAGGACACGATGGAGAAATCTGGGCTGCTTTCTGTTTTTGATTTTTGGGTTGCTTTCTGTTTGTTTTTCATTTTTTTAATTAAAATTAAAATTGAGAAATCTGGCTTTTACTTTTAATAATTAATAAAATTAAAATTAAAATTGAGAAAACTGACGTGGCGCTGACGTGGTATTAAAAAATGTCAAATAATTATTTTTAATAATATTTTAATGATCATGTCAGCGCCACGTCAGCAAGAAGGGCACTCCGTTTGCCACATAGGAGGTTTCCGTCAGTAGGTTGACAGTAGGGACCATTTTAAAAACGATTTTCTTTTTTTAGGGATGAAATTTGCAAAGAAATCAATTTTGGGACGAAAATAGGAATTGACCCAAAATGTAGGGACGAAAAGTGCATTTTCGCCTTAAATTAAAATCTATCTGTATCTGTATTTGCACTGTACAAGACAAGCATGTAACGTAACTAAACAAACAACCCCCCCCCCCTACGGATGAAACACAGGATATAAAATATTGTTTTTTACTATTCGTTTGGGGAAGGAAAATAGGGAGGATGGAAAACTTGAGCGAAAGTTTTCTCTCCGGACGAAAAATCTGGAGAGAAAAGTTCTATAGTAGCACTTTTACAAAAATACCCTCTTTTCACCTTTTTTTTTCAACTTTTTTTTTTCTTTTTCTTTCAACGTTGACCTGAGAAGTTTTTTTATTTCTTATTTTGTTTCTTTTCAACGTTAACAACAACGTTGAGCTGAAAGTTTTTTTTTTTTTTTTATTTTCTTTTCTTTTTAACATTACTGAATAACGTTGGCTATCTTCTTTTTTTTTTTTTTTTCAACGTCACTGAACAACTAAGTTTTTGTTTTTTTTTTTTCTTTTCTTTTCAACTTTTACTGAACAATGTTGTTTTTTTTTTTCTTTTCAACATTACTGAATGTTGTTTTTTTTTTTTCAACGTGATCTGATCTAATTTTTACATTATAATAATATAAATTTATATATATGATGTGATAAATTTTATATTATTTAATGATTAGAAATAAATTTATTTCTTACATATTATGTAACAAGGGTATAATAGTCAATTTATATAAACTACATTTTCCATCTTTTCCTTTTTCTCTCCAACCGAACACAAAAGTTTTCCATCCTCCCACTTTTCCACTCTCCCAACCGAACACACAAGAGGGAAAACTAAATATTTTCCATCCTCCCACTTTTCCATCCTCTCACAATTTTCCATCCTCCCACTTTTCCACTCCTCCAACCGAACGGACCCTTAGAGTATTAAAAGAAACTGTGGTCAAGGAATTGCGAGCAGGAACCACAACTTTTTGTTGTGAGCCAAAAGCATAGTTGACAAATTAATAGTATACTGAATAGATTTTTTTTAATTAATGAATTATTTTTTATCATGTGTCGTATAGTACATGTATTGTCAGATATATAAACATTTAATAAAATGTCTATTCTTAATAAATTTTGAATATATTCAACTTATTCATCATTTATGTAATTATTTTTAACAAATTAACTAAATAAATCAAACTAGCATGTGTTTATAATATACAAATTTAAATTAATTAAACTCAAAAGTAATAATATATTACAAATTACTCAAAATAATAATTTTTTTTCAACATATTCATCATATTGACTAATCAACTTCATCTAAGTCAATGCTATTGAAGAGAGTAAAGTTTGGTGTGACGTGTACATCTTAATTGAGGTGACGAATTGAAACAAATAGATCTTTTTGTGGACGGATCAAGGGTGCACGGGCAGAAGGTGGACAGGTCCGAAGGACACGTGCCATCACTTTTTAAATGGAAACAACTTGCGTCTCACGCATAACTCTGACTTGTAGAATCCCAATGGAAATAGGATCCAAATATGAGAAGGATTTCGCAATATACGCCCATTAATGACAATCCTATAAGGAAAAGACATCCTACAAAAGAAAGGAAGGACAGTTCTACATTACTATAAAAACCCAAAGGCTCTCACAAATCAAGGTACGCATAATTTTTTCCTCAACTCTGGAACTCTAGGGCTACGAGCATTCTTTGACTTAACCTTCGGAGGGTCTTTGGCCGGTACCACACTGGTACCCTCTTGAGGTCTTCTTATTTGGTGTTGTGCAAGTTAACCCGAGCACGTGAGAGAACCTTGTAACTTACTAGCGATATTTTGAGCATCATCAGTTAGTGCTGTTTGTGGGAAAGTGCAAGGAAAAGCCGTACTTCGTGCTTTCTAGACGAAAAGTTGCATGGTACTCACACGTTAAATGGCAACCACAACAAATAATCAGAGCGATGAACCACACACCACGACCCTCGAGAGGCAAGTTCAAACCCTTGCAGCAGCCGTTGAACGCCTCATGAAGCGAAACCACGACCTAGAAGAGCAATTGCGCCAAAAGGATGCAATACATAACACCCAGGAGGAAGAGCAAGAGGCTAGCAGCGCTGAGAAAAGAAATCAAGAGGGGCCAGAAGGAAGTAATGCCTTAAGAAGGCCTGAACAGCTAGACATGAGCTGCCCATCTGCCGCAGATCTAGTCCTGCCTCAAGTAGTTGCGGAGATGCAGATGATGAAAGAGCGAATGGACTTTATGATGAACGCACTCAAAGGACGGGTGTCTAACGACCTTTATGACCTAGTTCATCGAACAGATTCCCCATTCACCATGTCTGTCAATTTATACCCCCTTCCACCAAAATTCCGTATGCCATAGGTTGAAAGTTATGACGGATCAAAGGATCCATTGGATCATTTGGAGTCCTTAAAAACGCTAATGCATTTACAAGGAGTAGCGGATGAAATAATGTGTAGGGCCTTACCTACAACATTAAGGGGCTTTACAAGGGTTTAGTTTAGCAGGTTAATACCCGGCTCCATCAGTACCTTCAAGGAATTAAGCGCTCAGTTTGTTTCACACTTCATCGGAGGGCACAGGTACAAAAAGTCCACTGCGTGCCTGATGAGCATTAAGCAACGGGAGGACGAGACGCTGAGGTCATATATCGCCCGCTTTAACAAGGAAGCGCTTTCAATCGATGAAGTTGATGATAAAATACTCGTAGCTGCGTTCACTAACGGGTTACGGAAGGATAAATTTCTGTTTTCCTTATATAAGAATGACCCGAAGACCATGTCGGACGTACTTTACAAGGCAACTAAGTACATGAACGCGGAGGACGCACTATTGGCCCGAGAAGAGAAGCCCTCCAAGAAGAGGGAAAGGCAAGAAGACGTACACTAGGATAAGGGGCGAAAGACAGCTAGGACAGGAGATAAAAGAGAAGATAGACGCTCTAAGCCTCCCGTCGGAAGGTTCACAAGCTTCACCCCACTGACAGCCTGGATAGATTAAGTCTTAATGCAGATCAAAGATGAAGGAGCCCTCATTTTTCCAAGCAAGCTGAAAGGGGACCCCATTAAAAGGTCTAGGAACAAATACTGCTATTTCCACAGAGACCATGGTCACGACATGGCCGACTGTTACGACTTGAAACAGCAAATAGAAGCTCTCATTAGACAAGGGAAGTTGCAAAGGTTTGTCAGCAAAGAAAGAGCGGACCCACTACTGGAGCAGATTCCTCAACGAGAGAACGAGCACTCAAGGCCACTGATAGCAGATATAAGGATGATTGTATGAGGAACAGCGCCCTTAAGTTCGTCTAAAAAAGCCCAAAAAACTTACCTCAGAACGTTCAGCTCAGAGGATTCGTTCCAAAGATGACATGGGTCAATACCTCCATCATCGGATTCTCGGAAGATGACACTCGACTCCTCTATCACCCACATGACGACGCACTTGTCGTTAGCATATGGGTAGGAGACTACAACATGCATCGGATCCTGGTCGACAACGAAAGCTTCGCTGACACCCTTTACTACCCGGCATTTCAACAGATGAGGATCAATAAAGAACGGTTGATCCCAACCAACGCTCCACTTATTGGATTCGAAGGAAACAAAATATACCCCCTCGGTGCAGTCACCCTGCCTGTCATAATTGGTGATTATCCTCAGTAAGTCACTAAAGATGTTACGTTCCTTGTGGTCGATTGCTCATCTGCGTATAATGTTAGGATATGTGCCCTTAAATCCTATTGTATGATGCTATGTATAATATTATGTATGACATTATTTGAGAAATGATGTATGACTTAATATTATGTTTAATAAAATTGTTTTATTCTTATCTAAAATAATGGTAACATGAATATTCGGACATTATCAAATAGTCCATGAGATGCATAGTATGTGATTTATGTGATTTAGTCACAGAAGATATAGATCACAAGTTCTTTGTAAACTCAGAATTTTGGTTCGTAGTCGGTGATGAAATTGGGCATTTCATCTGCGAAGACTATAACATATTAACTACGATGATTTGTCTTGATCATGGAAGTGGTGACTTCTAGTTAATGTGTTGATATGTTTTAAGAGTTAAGACATATTGAACTGGACCGCTGTGAGATTTATTATTCTCCTAACGACTGTCAATTGAATAATAAATCTCACGACTTGTATTCACATGAACTCTTAATCCTGAGAGAATAATGGACCTGATCATGAAATGTAGGTTGCTTTGATATATCAGGAGTGAGATCTAAAGTAACGGTCAAAACCTCAGTATGTTGGGCAGCCACATTTAGTGTTGATGGAACATATATTCTCAAGATGGAATTCATAGTCTCTTAACGGAGATATAAAATATTCCCTTGAGATAAGTTTAATGGGTACAGTTATTCAGAGAGTTAGGCCTAACCACTTTAGTAAGACTAAAGTATATATTTATGAAATTGGATTTCATAACATATAATGCCATTGTCGGACGACTAACTCTTAATTCGTGGAAGACCGTAACTTCTACCTACCATTATTGATCAAGTTCCCTACTGAGTACGAAATAGGAAAAGTATGCAGAGACTAGGTTGCTGCGCGAGAATGTTACGTAACAATGATGGAGATGGATGACCATATAAAGACAATGACCATTGAAGAACAGCGGACGGTGGCAGAGCCCATTGAGAGGCTTACTAGATGAATCTATGCCAGAACGAACAACCCGGATCAGCACTCTCGCCAGCCCGACAACCCTGCAGGCCCTCGTGACATTTCTTAGAGCAAACCAGGACGTCTATGCCTTGAGCCATGAAGACATGCCTGAGATTGACCCTTCAATCATAGTTTATAAGTTGAATGTATCTCCCACATTTCTGCTAGTCAGCCAGGAGAAGCGAGTGTTTGCACACGAGAGAGACCAAGCTATAGCGGAGGAAGTCTGCAAGTTACAAGAAGCAGACTTCATTAGGGGGGTTTACTGCCTCGATTGGCTGGCAAACATAGTAATGGTTAGGAAAGCCAATGGGAAATGGAGAATGTGTGTAGATTTCACGGACCTGAACAAAGTGTGCCCTAAGGATAGCTACCCTCTCCCAAGGATTGACGTTCTAGTAGGCTCTATATCTCAACACCAGTTGCTAAGCTTCATGGGTGCCTTTTCAGGTTATAATCAGATCAAGATGGATGCAGCAGACCAGGAGAAGACCTCGTTCGTCACTAGCCAAGGCCTTTTTTGTTACAAGGTGATGCCATTGGGCCTCAAGAACGTGGGCGCGACATAGCAGAGGCTCATGAGCAAGATGTTTGTGCATCAGATTGGAAGAAACGTCCAAGTAGACGTAGATGATATGCTGGTGAAAAGCCGAAGGGAGGGTGACCATCTGGAGGATCTTAAGGAAACCTTTGACACCCTTCGCTCTTACAACATGAATATCAATCCAAGCAAGTGCGCATTTGGGGTGATGGCAGGAAAATTCCTAAGTTTCATGGTGTCCCAAAGGGGTATCAAGGCCAACCCAGATAAAATCCGTCCCATATTGGAGATGGCACCCCCAAAGAATGTGAAAGAAGTGTAAAGCCTAAATGGCAAGATTGCTATACTAAATAGGTTCGTAGCAAGAGAAACGGATAAGTGCCTACCTTTCTTCCGTACATTGAAGAAATCCTTTGAATGGATGGTCAAGTGTCAACAAGCGTTCGACGACTTGAAGACCTATCTTTCTTCCCCACCGTTGCTGAGTCTCTTAAAATTTGGAGAAGAACTATTTCTTTACTTGGCTGTATCCCCGGCTGCCGTCAGCGCAAAATTAATTCGAGATGAAGATAGGTGCAGAAGCCCGTGTACTACACCAGTCGGGCACTTCGTGGCACAAAAGAAAGAAATCCAACGATTTAAAAGCTCGCATTCACTTTGATCACAGCGGCTCTCAAGCTCAAGCCTTATTTTCAAGTCCACACAATAGTCATCCTGACTGACAAGCCCCAGAGACGGGCATTGAACAATCCTGAAGCTGCCGGATGAATGGCGCTATGGGTGATAGAGTTAAGCGAATTCAACGTCCAATACGACCATTAAGGGATAAGTGGTTGCTGATTTCATTGCAGAGTTACAAGTTTAGAAGACTAGGGGGGCAGAAGAATATCCTCCGTGGAGTATATACATGGACAAGTCATCTAACAAACAAGCTGGCGAAGCAGGCATCATACTTTGTACTCCGGAGGGTGACGAGGTTGAATGCATGGTTCGCCTCGACTTTCCTACTACCAACAATGAGGCGGAGTATGAAGCTTTGGTTGCAGGACTGGACCTCCCTAAAGCAGGAGCCACGAAAGCAGTTGTTCACTGTGACTCTTAGATCGTCACCAATCAAGTGAACGGTGAGTACGAATGTAGAAGTGTGAGGATGAGGAAGTACTTGGAGCAGGCAAAGAAAAAGATGGACGACTTGTAGGTGAAAGTTTTGTAGATCCCGAGAGGAGAAAACGAGTAGGCCGATCACCTTGCAAAAGCTGCATCGGCAGATCACACGATTATCCCTGCCAAGGTACTTTCCTTTGTTCAACTTTCATCCTTAATCGATGCCATCGACGTGTAGGAGATAGGTTCCAAAAGCAACTAGACCACACCAATAGTCGCCTACTTGAAGGATGGCACAGTACCAGACACCAAAGAAGCTGCAAGAAAGCAGAATGTCCAAGTAGCATGGTTCGTCCTGATAAAAGATGTTTTATACAAGAGAGGCTTTTTGCGCCCGTACTTAAGATGCCTAGGTCCTGAGGAAGCAGACTACGTCATGAGAGACGTACATGAAGGGGTTTGTGGGAATCATTCGGGATCGCAGTCATTAGTCCACAAGCTGATAGCTGGGTACTATTGGCCTACTATGCAGAAGGACACCTAGGTGTACGTCAAAGCTTGTGACAAGTGCCAGAGATTTGACAACCTTATAAGACAATCAACGGAGGAACTCACACTGATGACAATCTCATGGCCGTTCACTCAATGGGGTTTGCATATTATGAGTCTCTTCCCAACAGCAGCCAGACAGTTGAAGTTCCTAGTAGTCGGCATTGACTACTTCACCAAATAGGTAGAGGTGGAAGCACTGGCTGCCATCATGGAGAAGAACGTGCACAGCTTTGTGTTGAAGAATATTATTTGTAGGTATTGTATACCAAGAGTTTTGGTCTCAGATAACGGGAAGCAGTTCGATAACGACTCCTTTAGGGACTTTTGCTCACAGCTTGGAATCTAAAACCATTACTCCTCCCCCGCACACCCTCAAGCCAACGGACAAGTTGAAGTCATGAGCCAATCCTTACTAAAAATTATCAAGACTCGGCTTGAGGGGGCAAAAGGTATATGGTTGGAAGAACTACCAAGCGTGCTGTGGGCATACAGGATGATAGCTAGGACACCCACGAGAGAGACACCATTCAAATTAGCATACGGAAGCGAAGCAGTTATCCCAGCTGAAGTCGGTCTCATAAGCTATAGGGTGGACAATCACAGTGAAAGGGGGAACGATGAGGCTATGTGCATACAGCTCGATCTAATAGATGAGGTTAGGGTGACAGCTGAGCAAAGGCTTGCGCAATATCAGGACCTCATGGCCAAACACTACAACTCCAGGATCAGGCACAGAGACTTCAAGGTAGGAGACCTCGTTTTGAGAAAAGATATGGGCAATACTAGAGATCCCGTCCAAGGGAAACTCGGGCCTAACTGGGAAGGCCCCTACAGAATCATTTCATGGGTAAGAAAAGGCACCTACCACTTGGAAACCCTGGACGGACGAAAGCTGCACCATCCATGGAACACTAAGCACCTCAAAAAATACTACCAATAAAAATGGTAGTAGATATATAGAGTGACGCTCCTTAGCTTTTACTAGTTTAAATTCAACAATCATTTTAAGTTTATTGCTTTTGCTACAATGCTTTTTAAGCCCAAAGGGCAATTTTTTATTCCTTTTAAAGAACAATTTTTTTTTTTATGATAGGAATTTTATTCAAATATATAACTTGTGTACTCTTTCTACTTTTCAACCGAGTCCATAAGTGGACGAATACATCCACAATGGTGTGAAACTTCAGAGTCCACAAGTAGATGAATACATCCTACAAGGGTGTGAAACTTCCATGTCCAGAAGTGGACGGATACATCCTACAAGGGTGTGAAAATCATCAAGTCCATACAAGTAGATGAGTGCATCCTATAAGGGTGTGAAATTTACAAGGTCTAGGAATGGATGAATACATCCTATACAGGTGTCAAAATTATCAAATCCATAAGTTGACGAGTACATCTTATACGGGCATGGACAAATACATCCTACAAGAGTAAAAATTGTCAATTATCATGGTCTAAAGTTGGATGTGAGGGATGGACCCAATAAGGGCCGCGGGTGGACAGATCCAACATAAAATAGGGCAGATCTTAGAAAAATTACATTCAAATAAATATTGTGGACAGATATAATTAAGGTCCAAAAGTGGGACAGATTCAACAATACGGATGCATATTGAATCATGATGCAATTCAACAAAATTAAGAGTGAACGGAATAAAGAAAGTAACTACTTAATAGAAAACCCACGTAGGGCAATTGTTCACAACAGTACAAAAATTGTTCTTAACAAATCTTTACATATAAAATAAAAACAAAACTACTAGACGGGGGGGTCTTCGTCCTTGTCCTCAACTTCAACATTTTCTGGTTGACGGGCATCAGCTTCAAAAACCTGTACTCGAAGGGCAGACTCGCCGTCACCATGAGGATCGTCGCTGGGGGCACCGTCACCAAATAGTTGGTCCGTACTCTCAAAGTGAACGGGCAATACGAGGTCTGACCCTAGTCGTCAATGTTAATGTGAGATAAATCCAAGTTAGGGTAGGAGGCTTTAACTTGACGAAGGCAATCATTAAAGCCCTCAGCAAAGGAGCTTCCTAGCTTTGATAAAAAGGCATTGGAGTCACGAAACTCAAGTATCGCCTCCTCTTTCGCCTGACGGAGCCGGTCCTTGGTATCAGTAATTTCTTTTTCTTTATCCTCAAGGACCCATCTCAGCAGCTCCGTCTGCTTCTCAAGTTCACCCCTCGCTTCCTCGGACATTGCCAATTTCTTCTCCTAGACTACCTTCCAGGTCTTTAGCTCTGCAAGCTCCTCCACCGTCGACCTCGCCTTGGTCTTAAGACGGTCAAAGGACGTTTCGTGGTTCAAGCAGCGTCCCATCAACCCCTTCATCATCAACATTTCCTGAAAAAAAAAAATGGTCATTAAGGGACAAAGTTGACAGAGATAAACATTAGATAGGATGGATGTAAAGATATCTGTGCAATGTTGAAAAGACCCATCTCTCCCATTGCCTCCGTCACATGGTTACTCAGGTCTTCATAATCATTAGTGGTTATGATAGACGAGAGCTTCTCCAACGCATATTTGGAGTCTTAATGTAAGAGGATGGGTGGTTTCTCTTTTGAAGGAACTTGGCCCGTCATGAGACCTTTTCCTCTCCTGTGGCCAGCAGGAGGAATCGTCTTCTTTACCTCAGCCTGTAGGCCCACAACGGTCTCAAGAGCAATTTTTGGCTTCTTAGGCTGACGGTCAGCCTTCTTTAGAAATGGTTTCCTTTTGGTACCAAACGGGTAAGAAGTACCCGACCTAGCACCCGTCTGACCTTCTTGTTTCTTTTTTAAAGCAGCTTGCTTCTTAATATAAGCCCTTCTTTTGTTGGGCTTCCATTTTTGCAAGAACGGATGGATATACATGTAAAAAAGAAAAGAAAAAGAGAAAGCATTGGATGACGGATTTACGTTCGCGAACTTGTTTCTCGTAACGACGAGCGGCTTTTGTTGGTTCGGCTCCGTCACAATACCAGTGTAAGGTATGTAGGTTAACCAGTTTGGCCCAAGTTCTTTCTTCTAACTTTGTCTTTTGAAAAATCTTTTCCAAAAAGCTCCACTCCTCAAGTGAAACTTGTGGACGGTCTCGAACTGCATAAAAAAACATAGACGGTAAGATAATGACAGGTGAAAGAAAACAACCCATACCTAGAAATAAGATGGATACATACTAGACGGGGGTAATATGCCCCACGTTGTGTCGATGGGCATGTATTCAATATCACCAGGGTGACACATCCATTTGTCACCATCCATGAAAAAATACCTAGACTTCCAGTTTCTATTGGAGTCTGGAGTATCACACACGAGCCTCAACAACGAGCTCCTGGGTACGAAGCTGTACATACCCTTAGACGTTGTGATTTTCGCTGGACTATAACAATGAAAAAACTCTTCCACCATCAACCTCCGTGCCCCATTGGACATCACCCCGTATAGAGCTTCTACGTCGAGGAAGACCTTCTAGACGTTTGGGGAAACCTGAGTGACGGACAGACCCAGGTACTGGAGTCACAGCAGTGGAGAGAGCTCAAAGGAAATCTGAGCCTTGCTTTGAGCATCTGCTTATAGACTTCGACACCTTCAACCCCCTCATAGTAACATTTTTTCGACTTGAAGGGCAGACGGAAAGGTATGTTGACGGGTATTTGATACTCCTTAAGAGTTTTAAAGTGAGGATCTTTAATTGTAGATGTAAAGTCATTAACTGTCTATATAGGTAGCATTATGAACTTCCTCAGTCCGTTAGGACCGACGACGGATTGGGTTGAGGGCTTGTTTCCATCTAGACCGTCATAAAGGTCACTCTCTGGCCTATCCGTCTCCAAGTCCTCATCCCTTGAGGAAGGAGAAGTGGCAGACGGACTCCTCTCTTCACTTGAAGTATCACAGTCTTTTTGACCTTTGAGTACACTTCATTGTAACCCGCCTCGTCACGGATAAACGACTGGTTACTTGACGCAATAGACATCTGTCACCTACACGTGACGGTAAACCCTAAGACATTGACGAATCTAAAATGGATGACGATGGTACAAAAATGAATAACAGTTCATTAAAAGAAAGAACAAGAGTGCTTACCAGTTGTGGATATGTAGCTACAAGGTGCAAATGACGGATGAATTAACCGGACAGATTGATCGTCTGACAAGGATGACGGATACGGCACGGAAGACGAAGGGACGCTTCGTTACCAGAGAATAGCCACTAAGTAAATGACACGTGCCCTAGAATATTAATAACCCAATATTAATGACCCTATGCCAGAATGTCAGGCTAGGTCTATCTCTCTCTGCAAATCAAACCGTCACTCCATAAGCCCGTCCCCCAAGATGCCATGGACCCATGGAGTGAGGGGGCAGCTGAAGAGGGTAAAGTTTGATGTAACGTGTACATCTTAATTGAGGTGATGAATTGAAGCAAATAGATCTTTTTGTGGACAGATCAAGGGTGCACGGGCAGAAGGTGGACGGGTCCAAAGGACACGTGCCATCACTTTATAAATGGAAACAACTTGCGTCTCACACATAACTCTGTCTTGTAAAATCCCAATGGAAATAGGATCCAAATATAAGGAGGATTTCGCGATATTCGCCAATTAATGACAATCCTATAAGGAAAAGACTTCCTACACAAGAAAAGAAGGTCAGTTCTACACTACTATAAAAACCCAAAGGCTCTCACAAATCAAGGTACGCATAATTTCTTCCTCAACTCTAGCACTCTAGGGCTGGAGCATTCTTTGACTTAACCTTCAAAGGGTCTTTGGCCGATACCATACCGGTAGCCTTTTGAGGTCTTCTTATTTGGTGTTGTGCAGGTTGACCCAAGCACGTGGGAGAACCTTGTAACTTACTAGCGATATTTTGAGCATCATTAGCTATCATCATGTTTATCATTTTGCAAACTTTTTCTTTCATTGAAATTTTCTTCATCATTATCAACTTGTACTATGTTCTTTAATTTTAATCATTTAAAAACAATTCTTCTTGGCTTTTTAGTTAATTTCTTAGACTTATAACAATAATGACAAAAATAAAAAAATAATTATATTGACTAGTTAATACCTTATTCATAATATAGTATTGAAATTTGTATATATGAAAGTGAAGTGTAAGTACGTAGTCCAAATTTTGTAGGAGAAAGAGAAAAAAAACTTATGGACATGTTATTTTATTATGCTAAATTAAGTAACGCAATAATTTTGCATTAAAAACAAGTCTAACAACTTGTTAGATTAAAAAAAAGTACAAATTTTAACCCGAAAAAAAAAAAAAAAAAAAAAAAAAAAAAAAAAAAAAAACTCATTTTAAAGTATTTATCTATATATCGTACGATACATACGATACGATTTGTATGATACACATATTGTATGATACACATATTGTATCATACGATTCATGAACACTTACGATATGCCCTTATGATACGAAATTTTTTATACATGATACAATATGTATTGTATGATATGTATCGTGTATCGTACGATTCTGACAACTATAGCCACAAGACCCACACTTTTTTACTATTCTAGTATCTATTTAGGAAGATAATAATTAATTACGGCAGTTTACAATTTACAAATTGCAAGTATTTAGCAGTAAAAAAAAATTTGGAGAGTTGTGTAATGACTAATGAGGGTTTTTTTTTAGTGAATAAAGATGCGAGATGTCAATAACAAAAAAGGTCAAAATATTGTTTTGATTTCTATATTCTAAATTTTATTAGTTGCCAATTGAATCCTTACAAATTGACTATTATCAAAATGCAAAATGGTATTTTTCCAAAAAAAAGGAAACCATGAGAAAAATTACAAGGTAATTACTTCCTTACATGAACCCAAGAATGATGGTACTTGAGTGGTACCGTATTTGTTGGGATTGACTTTTGCCTATATCTAGTTAAATAGGAGTAATACACAGGACACAGAAAAGTGCACAACTTTGTGCCACAACTTGCTACGTGGCGAGTTGTGATTGGTGTAAGTGTGATGGTGAACCATGTGGGGACACATCTGCACCAATCACAACTCGCCACATGGCAAGTTGTGGCACAAAGTTGTGCACTTTTCTATATCCTAAGCATTACTTGTTAAATAGAGCTTTAATGTTGTCATTGCCATTTAAGAAACTTCAGGTCAATAATTGTAGTTGTTGGTTTTGTTCCATTTCAAGAATAAATTGGTATTGATATCGCTTTATTCCATTGACAAAATCTTTCAAAAGGGAAAAATTACAACTTACTCATTTGTTGTTTGACCGAAATGTAAGTTGTTTACCCGTGGTTTAAAATTTGGCACATACCCACTTGATGTATGATCTTTTAGAGTTTTGTAACCCACCGCCTCACTTCTCCATTATAAAAATGAAAAACTAAAAAAAAAAAAAAATCAAAGAAAAGAAGATCAAAAAGTAGCATTTGTAAAAATTTCTAAAATGTTGGCTCAAGAACTTTAGTAGAACTAAGATAACTCTAACAATTATGAGCTATATACAATTTAGAGGTAAAAAAAAAGAAAAGAAAAGAAAAGACCATTTGTATACACAACCACCCAGTAGCTAGATCAAGAAAAATTAAAAAGAAGACAACAAATCAAGTCATGGTGCCTGTCAAAATTTTCATTTGAATGTGATAATCAGTAGTGGGCAAGACCTCATGTGAACCTAATCGCTTAATACCAATAGCAACACAAGTGACCATTACAATGAGCACCACAAAGTCATAAACATTACTTGAACCAAAAACACTAAATCCATAATTGCCACAACTCTCAACCTCTATCCCTTAAGCTTATTGCAGAACAATAAAACAATCCCAGTTTTGAAGAACTCCAGTTTTCAAAGGAAAACAACAAACCCACAAAAAAAAAAAAAAAAAAAAAACTCAGTACTATGAGCATTAACCCCCACCTTGGCTGCCATGAGGCAACCTTGACCTCTATGCCAACAACCACTACACTCAACAAAATCATCCACGTTCAGCCTTAATCCAACACCTTCGACTAACCAAATTCTTAATTTAGAAAACCCATCACCAATCAATAACCCACTATCAAACATTCAACACATCCGTATCTACATTTTGGAAAAAATAAAAGGGAGATTTTCTACAAATTAATTTTGGGTTTTGTTTAAAACCCAAACCTCAATCCATGATTCAACCTCCAAGTCAACCATTATAAAAGAATATATGAATATCAGGTTTGAATCATCGTCCGAAACGCCAAGTCATTCTGTCGGATTTCTCCGACATTGCTCTACCCGAAGTTATTTGGACTCAGGGATGGAAGTCCCTCTGTGGGAAACCAGACAGGTGTCTGGTTGTGTTCATTCTGGAGTTTTACTCTAACATGCACGCCATCGATACCTTTGTGCCTCAGTTTGCTACGACATTCAGACGTACACATATCGTAGTTACTCCGGATCTTATATCTGAGGTACTACATGTTCTTAGGGTAGCGCATCCTGACTACCCTAGTTGTGAGCGTCTCAGGATGGTGTCTAGAGACGAGCTTATCTCTCACTTTTGTGAGAAACCTTCTCTTTGGGGTGGTTTTCTAAGCACCCCTTGCTCGGGCTTTGCTAAAGGCCTTCGCTTTTTGAACATGGTGATGACCTACACTCTCACTCTATAGTTTCACTATAACTCCATCACTAAGCCTCACGCTCATTTTCTTCTTTCCTTGATAGAGGATTTCCATTGACTTTCCCTCTCACTTTATCACATCTATTATAGATGTGTATCTATATACCGCTGCTCGTGATAAGCTCATCTTTCCTTCAGCTATCACGCAAATCCTTGAGCACTTTCACATTCCCATTCCTCTCTCTCCTCTCTTCACCATCATGGGTGCCATTAGCACTAGTTTTGTTTAATGAAGTGAGGCTCAACTTCGACCGAAGCAGCCACGAGTGGAGACAACCAATCCTGCAGCTTCTGCTGTTCCATCTTTTTCCCCTCCTTCTACCTACGTGGCTGGTGGTGTGACCCTTGAGGCCATCATGGTGCATCTTCAGCGGATGGAGGCTGACTTTGGTGGTCGTCTTGACTATCTCACAGATGAGATGTATCAGATGATAACCTGAGTTGGTCGCATTACTCGCAGACAGACTTGCATGGCTGGCTTTGCTGCTTCTCTCTCTCCTTCTCCAGAGGCCTCGCCTAATGATGCGGATGAGGATGAGGATGATGCTAGCTCTTTCGGTGATGACGAGATGGCGACCTCTCAGTGACTCACCCTCTGTCATTCGTGACAAAAAGGGAGAGTAGTTTTGGGTTTGAGAGCAATCTTGTTTTTAGGGGGAGAGTAGTATAGTTTTTTTTTTTTATAAGGGGAGTGTATATCTTTTTGAGGGATTTAATAAGGTTTATATGTACTTTTCTTTCTTTTTAGTTACATTAGCCCCTTATACATTCGTCTTATGACCATTATTATTATGACATAAATTGTACTTTATTTTTCTTATATATTATGATGATGTATGTTCATTTTCTTCATCTACCTTTACATGTGTTGTTTCTTTTCTCCCTTTATACACATATTTCTTTATGTACGCAATCCTTATTTCTGTTTTACACATGATGCCTTCGTGAGTTTTGTTTAAGTGTTTCAGAAAGACAGGTTGTGAAAGTCTTATCATGCAATGAACTCTCTTCTTGCAAAGTTTTTTCAAGAGTTTGTAGTAGGGATTGATTTATTTTGTAATACAACAAGTGGTTATGAGTTTGGTGATTTAAGACTTCTCTCACGATTATTTGTTTATTGTGGTTTTGTCACGGATTGCCAAAAGGGGAGATTGTTAGAGACATATTTTATGTAATTGGCTAATTCTTTGACAAAACGCACTTTACTTGTAATTGGGTAGATCTAGGATGGGTTTAGTACTTGAAGAAACAAGTGTTCAAGTTAAGTATTGAAGCCATGCAAATCTGACTAAGAAATAAGTGAAGAAGAGCTATTCATTAAAGCTCGATAGATACCTCGACAGAAACACTGTCTATCGAGGTTTATGAACGAAGCTTGACAGAAGCTGAATCTGTCGAGATCTACAAAATCAGAATTTCCAGTTCTGATTTTTGGCCCTAGCTGACATGTATGTGTAGGGTTTCTTCTCTCATAACCCTAGACATATATAAGGTTTATTTTTAAAGGCCGTCATACATGGAGATCACATGCTGAAAGTGACCTAGTTCATTATTCTATCTAAAGAGCTACTATGTCTTTGCGCTATAGGGTTTTGTAACCAAGGAACTTTCTGATCTTCATCATTGATGAACTGAAGAACTTTGCAACCAACATCTTCTTCAAGTTGCTAGTGTTAGTCACGTACTTGGATCCGTGCATCGCTGGTTAGTCACGTACTGGGATTTGTGCATTGAACTGGAAGATTGCCACTACAATACAAGCCCAATTAGGTATTTGGGTAAGGGTTCAACTGTAGGTTGGTATTTTAGGATAGGCCAAAGGGTTTGGTAAGATTCCTTATATTTGTAATCGCTTGTGATTGATAATAGTGAATTCTTGGGAGCGATGACTTGAAATTCACCTAGTGTGGTTTTGCCTCGGTGGTTTTCCCCATTCGTAAACAAATCACCATTGTCAGATTTAATTTCCGCTGCATTTAGATAATTTGGTGATTTGTTTGTGCTGCCACGCTATTTCATGTAATTTGATCTAATTAATTAACTTGGGTAATTAATTAATTTGCAATGGGTTAATTCATTTTAACCCAACAGAGAGTTTGAGGGAATTGGACAGAGAGACTAGTGACTTCCTTTTTCCTTTTTGTTGTTGCCCAAGTGGCTGATTTTAGGGTACAAGTTCTTGTTTTAGTGACTTCTGTGTTCTATTGAAGTTCTTGAGCCAAAGTTTTAAATTTTTACAAATGCCTCAATTTGATCTTGTTTTCATTATTTTATTTTATTTTATTTTTTATGTTTTTCATGTTTATAACAAAGAAGTGAAGAGGTAGGTTACGAAACCCTAACAGACCATCCTTAGGTAGGTAAAGTGCCAAATTTTAAACCACAGATAGGCAACTTAAATTTCAACCAAACCACAGGTGGGTAAGTTATAATTTGTCCATTTCAAAGGGAGATTCTAGCCTTTTTTCCCTATTGAGCAAAATATTTGGCAATATTTCCCTTTTTCGAGATTATTTATGGGCGTGCCCCTGTTTCGATACTCAATTACCTTAAAATTGAGTTACTTGGTACTTGATTATTACAAAGCTGAGTTCTGGGCAAGTTGATGCCACGCTGGATCGCCACCGTGGCTTTTTCGTAATAAAATATTCCCGCATTATTGTTTAGAACTTGGCAATGGGGAAATTGAGTTTTATGTAGAATAAAATGCTTAATTTTGAATGTAAAATCTCCAAAATAGTTTGTCTCCCTCCTCCCTCAGTCCAATCAGTAGCCACCCTCAGTCCATTCTGTCCCCTTCAACGCATTCCAAGTTCAACACATCTTCAAGTTTTCTACCCGTAGGCCGAAGTTCAACCCAAACCCACACCCAAACGCACACCCAAACCCACACCCAAACTCACACCCAAAACTCTCGCCATAAGCCTCACCATAGCCGAAGCTCAACCCAATCCATCTTCAGAGTTAAAGGATTAGAAACGTATTAAGGTGATTTTTAAATGCTACGTTCAATTTTTTTCCCTTTGCATTTAATTTGAGTTAAGTGTGGCTTGTGCATGTACTCTGATTTGAGTGTGGCTTCTTAAGTTTTTCTTTGTTAGATCTTTCTCTATTCATTATTATTGATGCTATTTTAGCTTGTTGGGTTTGGTTTTGAACTGGGTTTTGATGCATAACTAGGGCACCAATTCATGTAAAATACAGTTAATGGTCATAATTGGTGAGGTCATGAATTACATACATTCACTTAATCTCATTGTACCTAATCAACAATACTAGAGAAATGGAGTAAAGATCTTGGGAATTATCCATCATATATGTTAGCATGACGGTGGCATGACAATGGTGTTCATTATTAGGGAAAATTGCTTTTTAATTCATATAATTTGAAAAGGTATCAAATCAATCTCTATAATTACAACAAAAAGTAAAAAAAAAAAAAAAAAAAAAATCTAATCTTTACCCTGTTAAGTGGAACTATATTGTATTTGGGCTTTAATATGGATTGTGTGTCTAATTTGTTCTGTTAAAGTAGGAGCTTTAAAATATAATTTTTCCAAATACTTATAATAAACCAACTAGAGACTCAATAAAGCTATAGACACATCTTATTGCCTAATTTTTTGCTCAAGAGGGGCAAAAGCCTAGAATCTCCTATTTACCAAGTATAAAACCAATGGCCTGGCCAAAGGAAGAAAACTCTTAGGATTTACCTCCGACCAATAATTTAATTACATGACCATGTGCAATTCAAATCTGATTGAACTCTTTTCTTATAAATTTTGCTAACATAAACTTTCTGCTAGCAAATTTAAGAACCACCTCAAAAATTTATAGTTGTGTTGATATTATGGCTTAAACTTGATTACCAATCTTAGCAATACTAGTTTCAGATTCAACACTAATTGCTATTCCTTTACCCTAAATCAATGGCACAATTTGGCCTTTATAGGGAGATCACCAATAGACTAGTATCACCTACCGACTGAGAAATCAATGTTGCCAGGCAGGCAGTGGGTCATGTTGTGTTTACACCATGTGACTCAATGTAAGTGCTACATATGGAACATTAGTTTTCGTTGTGTGATTCACTAAAATTATCAAGATAATTTGCTTTGGGTAAAACTCTTATTAAAGTTTAATTCTAAAGTACTACACTTACTTCAAGATAATTGATAAGTTTCATTATTTATTTAAGATTATTTTAATCATTCACTTTTTTTTTTTTTTTTTAATAAGAACTTGGTTTTACACAATGAGCTTCTGTCATGCAACTTGAAGTAAAAGTTTCCATGGTTTATTTTAATATTTAATTAGATAATTTTAGTGAATGTTATAAGAAAATTATATAACTTATTTAATCACTACGTTAGACATGCATACTTCTAGTGTTGTGATTTTTGTTTTTACATGGGTTGAGATGGTTGTTGCGTATGGTACACAATATAACTAATTTGAATGATGAGGTCTTAACAAAATGATGTGGCACCACTCATATTTTGACACCTCAACAAATGACAAATCACTTATGAAAAAGAATGTGTCCCTAACATTGATTGAATTTCTCCTCCCCCCCCCCCCCCCCCCTCCCCCCCCAATCTTAGTTGACCTCTTGTTCAGTCGTTTGTGACATTGGTTTTGAAATTGAACATGGTGTTGGATCTTATTCCAATGTTCTCTCATAGACAAAAAGGTTGAATAATTTATTGATAGCCTCACACATGCTATTACTTTCCATATCGGAGTATGCTTAATTGGTAAGTACTCGTGTTAACGAATTTTGCATAAGATAGAAGATTACGTTTGTTACATATAGGAGCTGCACCTGAAAGTGGTTGGTTACATGACCATATGCGCAACAATATGGGAGAAAAAAAAGAAAGAGAAAAAAGCTTATCATATGGAGTTTTAGCAACAAATCGCTTATGGGTTTCCTTCTGTTTGTGAAATGTAAATTTCCTTTGTGTCAAATGGTTTACTTCTGCTAGGAATATCTGCCAAGTTACAGGATTCTGTCAAAGTTTTTGTAATTTGTGGTCATTTGGAATCCGGTGTCCGAGGCCCTAAAACACTCTTATCAACTTTTGCTTCATAAAGCTGGGAGGATTGCAGAACTGCATCATAAGCCTTTGAAGAGAGGTTAAGGCCTTCATTCTGAGCCCTCAGATATAACTCATACGCAAGCCTTGGTTTACCATCCTTTGCAAGAGCCTCAATCAGCATTTCATAAGTAATCTCATTTGGGGTGATGCTCTGAAATTTCATGCGATGAAACCATTCATATGCTGCACCACTCATTCCGTTGCGTGCACATGCACTAATTATTGCATTATATGTCACAACTGTTGGCTCATTACCTGTTGAAACCATTTCCTTAATGATGGCATCAACCAAGTTTAACTTTCCTTGTCCAGTGAGAACTGAAGCCATAATTGTGTAGGCATACAAGTTTGGTTCAAGACCTACCCTGATCATATGGTCCTAAACCCGGCGAGCCTCACCATATAATTTATTCTTCTCTAGTGCTTTAAGCAAGGCTCCATAGGAGATTAGTGTAGGTTTCTCGCCTTGTTCAACCATCCTCTTAAATATTTCCACTGCAGCAGAAGTTTCTGAAGCCTTGGAACAGGCAATAAGAATTACTTTCCATTCCCTACTTCCAGGTTTAAGGCCTTTTTCTTCCATCTTGTTAAGCAACCTAACACCCCATCTCCAAATTCCCCTTTTCTTAGCTGCAGTGAGAAGAACATTAAAGTGAGAAATTATTAGCTCCTGTGACAGGTTATTTGGTTTTGGCCCTTTGTCCAATAAATCCTCGTATATCTCCAAAGCTGCCCACCACTTCTTTGCCTTCCCCATCAGCCAAATCACATGGTTACAGACTGATAAGCTAATTTGAGAGTGCCTTTCTCTAATTTTAGTGTACAGTTCCCTTGCTTGATGATATTTCTAGTTCTCTTATGCTTTCATCTCGCTTAACATGCTTCCACAAGATGTGGTGTTTTTGTGAAGTTCTCTATTTCATGTATGTCTCATCACATTATGCACATTTCTGTATGCATCAAAAGAGCTTCATTAACCCTAGGGTAGCATAGCTAGTTGGGGACCACAGGGTCATTAGTTTTAGTCCCTCCTTTTCCCCTTTCCCCTTCCCTTGGGACCAAAACTTAATAAAAAAGTAATTAAAAAAAGCTTTACGTTCCCACCATTTTGTATTTTTTTAAATATCTTTATCTTTTCAAAAGTTGTTTTGTGTCTAAAGCTGCATGTTAGTCGTTATGATACTTTCATAGTTAATATGTAATAAGGTGTTATGATAGGCCAAAAACGTATTGACCCATTGTGATAAATTAACCAATTAATTAGCCAAGTGAATTAATTAAATTCAATTACATGCAATAAGCGTGGTAGCACAAACAAATCACCAATTAACTAAAGTTTGCAGCAGAAAACAAATGACACCGTGATTTGTATACGAATGGGGAAAATCAACACGGCAAAAACCCCACCGGGTGATTTTAAGGTCACCACTCCCGAGAATCCACTATTATCACAACAAGCAGTTACAAGTAAAGGAATCCCAGTACCTTATACCAACCTACAGTTGAACCCTTACCCAATACCAAATTGGACTTGTTTTGTACTGACAATCTCTCATTTTGATGCACGGCTCCCAGTATGTGACTAACCAATTGCGTGGATTCCAGTACGCGACTTGATTCACCAACTACAGAAAGATGTTGGCTGCAAAATTCTTCAGTTCATCACACGACGAAGATCAAGAAGATGCTTGGTCACAAAACCCTATGGTGCACAAACACAACAACTTCTTCACAAGAAAGATGAACTAGAGCAAATCCAGTCTCCGGTCATAATTTTCTTAAACAAACTTTGCTCAATACTTGTGCAATTGTAGCCACCTTTGACGGCCCTTAAAATAATCCTTTTATATGTCTAGGGTTGTGAGAAAAGAAGGCCCAAACACATAAACACAGATTGGATTCAAAATAGATCTGAAATTCTATTTTTTATAAACATTGACAGATAGCTAGCTGTCGAGATGCTGTCGAGCCACGGGGCTAGAACAGCTCTTTAAGCTCGATAGATGGCCAGTTGTTGAGCTAGCTGTCGAGCTTTAATGACAGACACTTTTCAGAATTGAACCTTGGAAGGACTTGTATGGCTTTAACACTTGATCTTGAAATACGGTTTCTTAAAGTATTAAACACATCCTAGATCTATCCAAATACAAGTAAAGTGCGTCTTGTCAAAGGATTAGCCAATTACATAAAGTAGTGACATATGTTCCTAACAAGTAAATCACAAATGTCCTAACAATCTCCCCCTTTGGCAATCCGTGACAAAACCACAACAAACAAATGAACATATGAGAGAAGTTATAAATCACTCAGCTCATACTCACTTGTTGAATACAATAAAATCTATCATAGCACAAACTCTTGAAAAACTTTGCAAGAAGAGAGTTTATGGCAAGTAGACTTTGACAACCTGTATTTCTGAAACACTTTAAACAAAACACATCAAGGCATCTTTGTATGAAGCAAAAATAATAGATTGCATACAAGTAATAAGAAACATGTGCATAAAGAGAGAAAAGAAACAACACATGTAAGGATAGGTGAAAGAAAACATACATCATCATATGAAGAGAATAAGTACAATGTATGTCAATAATGGTCACAAGACTTTAGGTACATGAACAATGTATCTAAAATAGAAAGAAAAGAAAAGATACATCAAATCCTCACTACATCCCTCAATGTGCACTCTCCCCTTAACAAAAATCTCTTATACTAACTCTCATAACCAAAACTACTTCCCCTTTTTGTCACGAGTGACAATGAGTAAAAGTGTCAAGTAGACATCTTGTCAGAGCTGGAAGAGCTAGCATCTCCATCTCCATCATCTGCATCGTCGTCGGAGTCGTTGTCCTCGAATGTCACGGATGCCTTGGGAGGAGGAGAGGGAGACTCCACAAAGCCACCAATGCGATATGGCCGACACGGGTGTTCACCTGACACAACTCATCAGTGAGAGCGTCAAGGCGAGCAACCATGCGCTGAAGCTGCGCCATGATTGCATCCAAAGTCACACCTCCTACTAAAGTAGAGGAAGCGGAAGTGGATAGAGCTGAAGGAATGGGAGGAGCTGCCACACTAGACCGCCTCGATCAAAACTGTGCCTCTCTCCATTTAACGATAGCGGCATCAATGGCACACATGACGGTGAAGTGGTTGGAAGAGGGAAAAGGAACAGAAAAATGGCTCAAAATTCGCATGATAGCTAAAGGGAAAATGAGCATATCACGGGTAGCCGTATCCCTATAGACATCTATGATAGAAAGAATGAAATGTGAAGGAAAGTCTATAGTGAGATGCTCAAGCTGAGATAACAAAAATTGAGCACAAGGCTGTTATAGAGTTGTAGTGAGAGAGTGGGTGCAAAACAAAGGTCATCACCATGTTCAAGAATCTAGGACCTTTAGCAAAAGGCCTACATGGTGTAAACTGACGCTCACCTCAATCAGAAGGACACTCACAAAAAGCAGAGATCATCTCGTCTTTGGACACAGTCCTCAGACACTCACAACCGGGGTAGTCAGGTTGCTCTACCCTTAGGACATGGAGCACATCAGATATCAACTCCGGTGTGACCACTATGCATATACCTCAAACGCGAGTATGAAAGAGATGTTGGGAAAATACATGTTTGTATCACATACAAAACATACGCAGCGGAAAATTAACGGACCTACTTCATTCACAATTGATGACATGAACTATGTAAGTTTCAGAATTTAAGAACAATAAAGCGTACCTTGGTACGGTAAAATTCAAAACCAAAGATCAAAAGTTCTTGGGAAGACTTTTAATCTTCACTCCAATTCCACTTAATGCCCAAGAAGTGTGGTCTCTCAATCAATTTCTAAGGAGAGAATAAGGGAGTGTCCAACACTCACATACAAACCATTTCATTCCTTGTGTAATCTTAATGAAAAACACTTATGAAATTCTGTATATTTCTCTCTTTAAATATAACTGATTATCTAATTGGATTAGCCTTTTGGGCCATTCCAATTGGGCTCAAGTTGTGTGGCTTGGAGTGGAACTAAAAAGGAACAAATAAGACTCTAGCTCTAATGGGCCTTGGGCTTTTCTATCAACTCTTGACAAGTCCAAAGTTACCATTAATTATATTCAATACCACTATATAAATATAATTGCACTCTAGGCCTTATTAATAAATTATATCCCAAGACTTTGTTATACATGCAACCCCTTCATTAAAATATTCATAGTAATACAAAGTCATGAATATAGACAGCCACTTTGAAAATTACTACATCTTAATCCTTGAGTACCTAGTTTAATCCTTTACGTTATTCATCATATATTTATGAAATCTAATTCCATAAATATATACTTTAGTAACTCCTTACTAAAGTGGCTGGGCCCAACACTCTGAATAACCAAACCCATTAAACTTATCTCAAGGGAATATTTTATATCTCCGTTAAGAGATTATGAATTCCATCTTGAGAATATATGTTCCATCAACACTAAATGCGACTGCCCAACATACTGAGGTTTTGACCATAATTTATAGATCTCACTCCTGATATATCAAAACAACATACATCTCATGATTAGGTCCATTATTCTCTTAGGATTTAGAGTTGATGTAAATAGAATTCATGAGATTTATTATTCATTTGACAGTCGTTAGGAGCATAATAAATCTCACAGCGGTCCAGTTCAATATGTCTTAACTCTTAAAACATATCAACATATCAACTAGAAGTCTCCACTTCCATGATCAAGACAAATCATCTTAGTTGATATGTTATAGTCTTCGCAGATGAAATGCCCAATTTCATCACCGACTATGAACTAAAATTTTGAGTTTACAAAGAACTTGTGATTTATATCTTCTGTGAATTTTCACATAAATCACATACGATGCATCTCATGGACTAAGATAATATCACATTAGTTCATTTATAGATAGTCTCATATAATTAAACAATTTAATTATTTATGACATGCCAATAAATTGGATTTTTAGGGCATAAACCCCAACAAGAGAGGTACTGAATAATCAAAGCTCGATAGGTATTGAGATTGCGATAAGATGCAACTGAAAAGCTCGATAGATAAGCTAGGTATCGAGAAGGTGTTGAGGAGCTGTCGAAATTGCTTAAAAACAGTTTTTCAAGAAAGAGAAAAACACAGACATGAATGCAATCAACATGCAACCTAACCAAGGATCCAAGCAACATTTTAAGATCTCAAAATCATCTCTCAACAACAATTTCAAGCAAATTGATCCCAAAAACACACGTACACACACACACACACACACTAAACAAGTCTAACCAATTTTATATTTCAAAAATAAGTCAAGACAGTTTAGTGAGCATACATTAACACATGTAAACCTAGTGATGGCCAAATCATATTGTACCTGCACATGTATCATGAGTAGCAAAGAATATTGCGTATTGTGTGTGAAAAACATCGCAAGATTGCATAAGTGTCAACATGTTATGATGATTTGAGATATGAGAAAATCAATTAACTCACACACAAGCATAACTGTTTGATGGGAACTATCACCTTCGAGGTACATCTTATAACTTCCACATCTCTTAAAATACACACTTGCAATCATATTTAAAAGCATTTTTGATCTTTTTGCTTTTGTTTTTCTTTTCTTTGCATATTTTTCTTTTAATAAAACCATGCATGGGCATATATAAGAGAGAAAAAAGAAATACCAATGATGTTAAGCATTTGACATTGCACTTTTGCTATGACGAAGCATACAGATGTCATTTCATGATTGGCGGGTAACAATGACGAGATGGTTATTTATGCCTTTCTCTTAGGACTTTCTAGTCCTACCCATCAAAAAGAGTGATATGAGTGTTAAGTATAAGAGATTACTTAATCTTGCTCATCACAAACACAAGCCACAAAGCTCACTTGCTTAGTTGTGCATAGAGATGCTTATCTAAGCCACAAAAGATACAAAGTTTAGAAAACTTTGTTTTAATGGCCATCCAAGGTACACAAGTACCAATGTACATAAACACACACTGTTTTTGTATTTTTCAATTTTTTTATTTTTATATTTATATGAAGGAAAAAATAAAACAAAACTGAAAACTAACCAAACAAAAACATGTTAGACAAAGCAAAGCGATGCAACAAAAACTAGACTGACTCAAAACAGTAAAGCAAAACACACAAGTAATGCGAAACCAAAAACAAGAGGGGAGTGAGAGAAGAAGTGATAGAATCACTTGGAGCCCTTTTCCTTCCACACTTTGGAGGAACCTTTCCTTTTAGCAAACCCTTGATCTGGCAGTGAGGTGGAAGAATTTAAACCATTTAAGTTGATGAGAATCAACAAGAATTCAAGGATTCATTACATGTTCTAATTGGGCCTATTACTAGAGCAAGATCCAAGAAGATCAAAGAAGCACTTAATGGGCTGACTTAAGAGATTTAGGTTAATTCTAACGCAGGACATTCCAAGCTTGGCCCAAAGAAAGATGAAGATGTAATAAATTTACTCCAAGCTATTGAGGGCTGATTCGGCTTAATTGGACGTGATTTATAGTAAGGATTAATGGCTGATTAACTTTCCAGCTCCATATCCGTTAATAGATATTTTTCCTAATCTAGATCTTCTAATTTCAGACCAGATTTACCTTAATTTTAGGCTTTTTTTACTTAGAACTTTTTTTAGCTATTTTCCTATTTTGGATCTGCTAATTTTAGACTGAATCAGCTTTTATTTAGGGTTTTATTATTTAGTACATTTTTTTGTATTTTCTATTTTTAGCCATGTCTTATAAATAGCATGCGCTCATTGTAAAAGAGAGATTATTGAACAAAAATCAAAAAAAGGTGAGGCTTTGCTCTTCTTTTTGGTTCTTCAAGAACTGTGAACTTATCAGGGATTCTTCCTTGTGGCGTTCAAACTTCATCTGGGATTCTTCCTTGTGGTGTTTAAAACAGATCTGAAATTCTGTTTTTCATAAACCTCAATAGATAGCTAGCTGTCGAGATGTTATCGAGCCACAGGGTTGGAACAGCTCTTCAAGCTTGATAGATGGCCAACAGTCAAGCTTTAATGACAGGCACTTTTCAGACTTGAATCTTGGACAGACTTGCATGGCTTTAACACTTGATCTTGAAACATGATTTCTTAAAGTATTAAACACATCCTAGATCTACCCAAATACAAGTAAAGTGCGTTTTGTCAAAGGATTAGCCAATTACATAAAGTAGTGTCAAAGGATGGGGACACGACGTACCTTGCTGCTTACATGGAGTTGTACCGAAGGATGACTAGACGATACATTACGCAAGAGTCGGTATTAGGAAATCATGGTAAGACAACAATTCGATGCTTCTTTTATGGATTGACAATATATGTGTGTTGCTGGGTGCATTCATTTCAATTAAGTTTTATGAAGCCATTGAATCAATATTTTGACATTCATTGTAGAGAACATTTCATTTCTTGCCACTAGATATGCATTTTTCACAACCAATATGTACTGGTGTGCCATTTTAATAGTAGAGCTATATATGAATAAGCTTATCATGCATAATCTGTTTCCAAATCGGTCATGAATTACCTGCCAAGAGATATATTCAAAAATCATACTATTAAGACATAAATCTTTATACTTTCTCAATTCTTAAAGGCATAGTTTTGCACAACACTAAAGTAACTAGAAAAGTTTTAACATGATTCCTTTATTTCACAAGTTGAGTCTAATATAACATTACTATTGCAATGTGCACCAAATTCCGCAATGTACAACCACATGATGCGCACGCTGCATCTTGTCTGAGAGTTGAGCTGAGTGGCATTGGAGAACACACGTGCAGCGAGTGAGGCGAGCACACAGGCCACAAGCCGTGGCGGGCAAGGTGGTGGGTCTGGAGAGCGTGGACACGCTGGAGGTCGTGGAGGTGGTCGTAGGCATACGCCTGCACCCGTACGCAGTTGTGAGGTTGAGAATGAGTCGGGTAACTTCCAACTCTAATAACTGGGTCTTACTGACTTCCAATTCTAGTACTTTCAGTTGTAATTTATTATAGGACGTATTATAGTAGTGAAGTATATTTTCATCATAGCCACACATGATATCCCATTCTGCTGATTTCATAAATTTCAATGGCTCAAACACCACTCTATTGCCAAAACTGAAACGATTCTCACTTATCCCGGCTCAAACTGACTAAATCCCTTTTTTGTCATGTTGATAAATACAACTGTTTTTGTACAGATGCTGAGTCGTTGGATGGTAATTGGGACATGTACATGGATGGCGCCGGGTCATCATGATGCATGTCTGACGCTGCTGCTGGGCCATCCCACCTCGTTGGCCATGACGATAGTGTAGAACACACATCCCATGCTTAAGCCGGCCCTCAATCCCCACCACCCACTCGGCTATCTCCCCCATGTTTAGCGGCTCTGCCCACGACGATGGCTGTATATTTGTACCTACACCTAGCCGATCGACCCCACATGTAGTTCAGGCTGAGCCCACCCAAGACCCTTCACTTCCTAACCCCGACAAACCGGCTGCACAGATCGAATAAATCGGAGTGAAAATATTGAGCCAGTACATGGGTTGCGAAGATCACTCCGCACTGACATACATCCCACTGGTTGTGGGACTAGTGATGGTAAATACCACGATTTATGGAAACATTTATGAAATCCATAGAAAAAGCATAAATATAAAAGATATATAAAACTCGTAAAGGAATTATTCCTATGTCTACCTCCACTATTTTGTCCCCTGGTAAGGCATCTTTCTTAACTGCTATCTATTAATTAGAATGTTCAGATTAACAATCAAAATGAAGAGTTTGCATTAGATTTTCTTATTTAGCCAATACACCTCTATGCTATGTAAACCTTTTATCATTTGCCTTAATAGAATGTCACAGGACTTGCATATGATATTGTTTGCTTTAAGTGATGATCATACTCAGATCAAACATTTTTTGATAATTAAATTAAGCAGATGGTTCATCAACTATTACTCACTTCACTTGGTAGATATTTCAGAGGCTTCATCATCAAACGCATAATCCAAGAGTCTTAAGTATATCCTCTATAGTATTGTATTACTATTGCCATTCTTGCAATGCAGTTAATCATGTATTCACCAGCATTATTTATGGTTGTAGAATTTGTAGTAATTATGTGACATTGGATGGCAACCCAATTCAACACCCAGTAGTGGTGTCAAGGGTGATCAATCATTGCTATAGAATTTTTCTCATTAGTTTTTCCTTTTCATTCCACAAAATCCTCACAAAATTTGCACAATGATGTAGCCTATTAAGTGTTGACCCCTAAACACACATTTTTCTTTGTTCTATTTAGTGTATGAGTAAAAGAGAAGCTATATAGCTCCTTTCCACATCATTGTGGCCTTAGGGAATGTGCGATCCTTCTCTTTAAACTCTACTTTGGCTGTTAGGGAATGTGTGCATTCAAGTAATGTGCTCTGCTTTCAATTTCTGGTAATACGAGACCGGCCAAGGCAGCTATGAGGAAATGAAAAGATCGTTGAGCTGTTGATGATGTGGAGCATATGGGGGTAAAACCTTACCCAATATCTAGATTTATTAATTTATTTTAGTTTTTGAGGTTCATTTTTTGATAATTAAAATTCACAACAACAAAAAAGAGAAAAATCAAAAACAATATTAGATAGTTGGGATTTTTCTTGGCTATAAAAGGAAGTTGTTACTTTTAAGCAACTGAATTTTTCTCTCCTCTCTCTAGATATACATAAGTCCATCATGGCTTAGAAATTGAATTTGCTTAGTTCTGTGTATAAATTTTCTTCCTTGCTTTAAGCTTTGTTTGATTTGCAAGAAAGTGATGGGAAAAAGGTGCCCTGCACATTAAATTATTATTATTAAAATTTTCCCTGCACATCAAATTAGATCTATGAAATTTGGACACAACCACAACACAAGTGTCATGTTTCAGCTTGGACATAGCATGTTAGAGACAGCAACTTGTTAAAATTCAGACCATACATATGTCGCAATACCAGCATACTTGGTACAAAGAAAAGGCATTTCTTTTTGTTGATTGATAAGTGAAAAATAGAAAAGGCATTTCTTATACATTAGTTAAGAAACTCTTCTAGTATTGGTGCAAAGAAAAAGGCATTTCTGGGTCAATTTCTTTTGGTCTTGTCTGTGGTTTTAGTTTCACGAGGGGAACCTCATTTGAATGATTTTAGGGGACAAGAGCATGTTGAGTGAGGAAGAGATTCATGCAGGTGAACCATTTTTTTTTATATGAATAACGTTCTTGAGTCAAAGATAAATAACTTCCTTGCTTTAGGATTCAAGAATGACTAGGGTTTTAATAAGGAAGAGAAAAGAATTGATTTAGGATTGCAAATGATGAGAATCAACAAACATTCAAGGATCCATTGCATGTTCCAGTTGGGCCTATTACTAGAGCAAGATCTAAGAAGCACTTAATAGGCTGATTCAAGAGATTTGGGCTGATTCTAACGCAACACATTCCAAGCTTGGCCCAAAGGAAGCTGAGGGTGTAATAAATTTAATTCAAGCTATTAAGGGCTGATCTGGCTTAATTAGGCATGATTTATGGCGAGTATTTATGGCTGATTGACTTTCTAACTCCATATCAGTTAATAGATATTTTTCCTAATCTAGATCTTCTAATTTCAGACCAGATCTACCTTAATTTTAAGCTTTTATTATTTAGAACGTTTTTAGCTATTTTCCTATTTTAGATCTGCTAATTTCAGACTGAATCAGCTTTTATTATTTAGTAGGTTTTTTTTTTATATTTTCTATTTTTAGTCATGTCTTATAAATAGCATGCACTCATTGTAATAAAGAGATTATTGAATAAAAATCAGAAAAAGGTGAGTGTTTGCTCTTCTTTTTGGTTCTTCAAGGACTGTGAACTTATCAGGGATTCTTCCTTATGGCGTTCAAACTTTATACCTTCGGTTCGCGATTCCATTTTAATCATTGGGTCAAAGGTCTGTTACTTTTACTTTTAGTTCACGTTTCACTTATAAACGTTGGGTCAGAGTTCTATCAAAATTTGAATTTTAGCTTTCTTGGGCAAATATTCCAATATTGTTTGTTAGGTCTCAAAGCGTGTCGATTGAGGTTCGCATCATTTGGTATCAGAGCACAGGTTCTAAAATCATCTTTCTATCCTTTTATCTTTTATTTCCTGTTATCATCCTATCTTGTTCCTTTTGTGTTCTTTATTCCTCGTTCTTTTTTTGTGATGTGCACTAGGTTAAAATCGTGCACCAAGTTCCAAAAAAAAAAAAAAAACATGAAAAAAAAAGAAAAAAAAAAGACTTCAAAAAAGAAAAAGAAAACAGAAAAAAAAATTTTAGTTTCAGTTCTCTCAGACCAAAATACTGTTTTCTTTTGTCCTTTTTCTTTGCTTTAGTGTTTCCGTCATATTTTCTTGCCGTTGGTATTTGTTTAAATACTACAAGTTGAATTTCTTAATCAAGTTTATTAGTTTAATGCAAAACTGAAAAGGGGATGATACGAGTGGAAAAAGGCTAGAGAGTGTGAGACTAATATCGGGAAAATGCCAATTTAAGAGTGAAACACGAGTGGAAGTGACATAATTTGAGTACAAACATGTGAGGGAGTGTTGTGAGGAATTATTTCTAATATTTCTCTATAGTTTTAAAAGTATGTCTTCTAGGGGTGAAACATCAAATAAGGAAGGAGGGGAGGAGTCATCCATCATGTTGCAGGCTATGCAACAACAATTTGAACGCATGAACATGGTGTTTAATGAGATTCGGGATCGATTGGATAAGCAAGACACTGTTATTGCTACTTTGCCTGAGGAGCATCCCCAAAGAGCCCCTAATGATAGAAGGCAAGAAAGGCATGCACGCGTAGATGATTCTGATGACTACAACGAGGATGAGTTTGAAGATGAAGAGGATCAAACTTCATTGAACAATGAGGGCAGGTTTGTGTGAAGGAGTGAAAGGCGTGGTAAAGGATACCGAACAGATCCAAGATGGCAAGATGGGATTGACAGAAACCTAGGAAACATAAAAATGAAGATACCATCATTCCAAGGGAAAAATGATCCAAAAGTGTACTTGGAGTGGGAGAAGAAGGTGGAGTTCATCTTTGAGTGCCACAATTACTCCAAGGAGAAAAAGGTAAAGCTAGCTGTCATTAAGTTTACTGACTATGCTATTATATGGTGGGATCAACTTGTGATAAACAGAAGGAGAAACTATGAGAGGCCTATTGAGATGTGGGAGGAAATGAAGGCCACCATGAGGAGGCAGTTTGTCCCTAGTCACTACTTTAGGGACTTGTATCAAAAATTACAGAGTCTTACTCAAGGGTATAGGAGTGTGGATGACTACCACAAGGAGATGGAAATTGCCATGATTCGGGCTAATGTAGAGGAAGATAGAAAAGCTACCATGGCAAGCTTTCTAAATGGGCTGAATCGGGACATTGCCAACGTGGTGGAGTTGCAGCACTACGTGGAGTTGGAGGACATGGTGCACATGGCAATAAAGGTGGAACAACAGCTTAAAAGAAAAGGAACTCGGTCATTTCAAAATCCGGGCTCCTCTACTTCATGGAGGTTAAATGGGAGGAAAAATGACGGGGCTGTTTTCAAGTTCAAAACTGAACCACCAAAAAGGATAGATGAAGCTCACAGTGTCAACAAAGGTAAAAATGAATTCCAAACTCGTAATTGTGATATTAAGTGTTTTTGTTGTTTAGAAGTAGGTCATATAGCTTCACAATGCCCAAATAAGAGAATCATGATTGCACGTATTGATGGAGAGGTGGAAACTGAAAGCGAGGGAGATGATGACCAGATTCCATCACTTGAGGATGCTTGTGACGATGATGTGAAGTATCCAATAGAGGGTGGGTCACTTGTAGCTAGGCATGCTTTAAGTGTCTAAGTCAAACCAGATGATATGGAACAACAAAGGGAGAACATTTTTTATACCAGATGCCACATCAACAGCAAGATATGTAGTATGATTATTGATGGAGGGGAGCTGTACTAATGTGGCTAGCACTACTTTAATTGAAAAATTGAATTTACCTACCTTGAAACACCCTAGACCATATAAGTTGCAATGGTTGAATGATTGTGGAGCGGTTAAGGTAAATAAGCGAGTACTGGTTTCTTTTTCAATTGGGAGGTACAAGGATGAATTACTTTGTGATGTTGTTCCAATGCATGCGGGTCACATTTCATTGGGCAGGCCATGGCAATTTGACTAGAAGGTCAATCATGACGGGTTCAAGAATAGGTATTCTATTGTAAAAAACAATAAACCCATTACTCTTGTACCGTTGACTCTAAGACAAGTGTATGAAGATCAAATGAAATTAAAAAAAGAGAATGACTTGAAACAAAATTGTGAGGTTGAGAGTTCAAAAAAAGATGATGAGAAGGAGAGTGAATAGAAAAAAAAGAATGAACAGAAAAAAGAGAGTGAAAAGAAAATAGAAAGTGAAAAAAATGAGAGAAAAACAAAAAAACAAGGGAGTTTTTATGCTAAGGCGAGTGATGTCAAGAGTGCTTTTTATACAAACCAACTTATATTTGTACGCTTGTACAAAGAGGTATGTTTTAATACTAGCGAACTTGACGAATCTTTGCCTAGAGTTGTTGTCTCTTTGTTGCAGGAATATGAGAACGTGTTTCCTAAGGATGTACCCAGTGGATTGTCACCTATTACAGGAATAGAGCATCAAATTGATTTTGTACCAAGTGCAACAATTCCTAACCGACCAGCCTACAGGAGTAATCCGAAGGAGACAAAGGAACTTCAAAGGCAAGTTGAGGAGTTGCTAACCAAAGGACATGTGAGAGAGAGCATGAGTCCATGCGCAGTGCCGGTGCTGCTTGTGCTTAAGAAGGATGGAACTTGGAGGATGTGTGTTGATTGCACGGCTATCAACAACATTACGGTAAAGTATAGACATCCCATCCCCAGGCTAGATGACATGTTGGATGAATTGCATAGATCATGTGTCTTCACAAAAATTGATTTGAAAAGTGGGTATCATCAAATTAGGATGAAAGAGGGTGATGAATGGAAAACTGCCTTTAAAACTAAATATGGATTGTATGAGTGGTTGGTAATGTTAGGATATGTGCCCTTAAATCCTATTGTATGATGCTATGTATGATATTATGTATGACATTATGTGAGAAATCATGTATGACTTAATAAAGTTGTTTTATTCTTATCTAAAATAATGGTAACATGAATATTCGGACATTATCAAATAGTCCATGAGATGCATAGTATGTGATTTATGTGAAAAGTCACAGAAGATATAAATCACAAGTTCTTTGTAAACTCAGAATTTTAGTTCGTAGTCGGTGATGAAATTGGGCATTTTATCTGCGAAGACTATAACATATTAACTACGATGATTTGTCTTGATCATGGAAGTGGTGACTTCTAGTTAATATGTTGATATGTTTTAAGAGTTAAGACATATTGAACTGGACCGCTGTGAGATTTATTATTCTCCTAACGACTGTCAATTGAATAATAAATCTCACGACTTGTATTCACATGAACTCTTAATCCTGAGAGAATAATGGACCTGATCATGAAATGTAGGTTGCTTTGATATATCAGGAGTGAGATCTAAAGTAACGGTCAAAACCTCAGTATGTTGGGCAGCCACATTTAGTGTTGATGGAACATATATTCTTAAGATGGAATTCATAGTCTCTTAACGGAGATATAAAATATTCCCTTGAGATAAGTTTAATGGGTACAGTTATTCAGAGAGTTAGGCCTAACCACTTTAGTAAGACTAAAGTATATATTTATGAAATTGGATTTCATAAATATATGATGAATAACTTAAAAGGATTAAATCGGGTACTCAAAGATTAAGATGTAGTAATTTACAAAGTGGCAGTCTATATTCATGACTTTGTATTACTACGAATATTTTATGAAGGGGTTGCATGTATAATAAAGTCTTGGGATATAATTTATTAATGAGGCCTAGAGTGCAATTATATTTATATAGTTATATTAAATATAATTAATGGTAACTTTGGACTTGTTAAGAGTTGACAGAAAAGCCCAAGGCCCATTGGAGCTAGTGTCTTATTTGTTCCCTTTTGGTCCCACTCCAAGCCACACACTAAAGCCCAATTGAGAAGGCTCAAAAGGCTAGCCCAATTAGATAATCAGTTATGTGGAGAGAAACATACAGAATTTTATATTGTATAAAATGGTTTGTATGTGTAAGGTAATAAAAATAAGGAAGAGAGACACTCTTTCATATTCTCTCTAGAAACATAGAACTGATTGAGAGACCACACATCTTGGGCATCAAGTGGAATTGGAGTGAAGATTGAAAGTCTTCCCGAGTACTTCTTCATTTGGTTTTGAATTTCACCGCATCAAGGTACACTCTCTTGTTCTTATATTCTGAAACCTACATAATGCATGTTATCAATTGCGAATGAAGTAGATCCGTTTATTTTCCGTTGCGTATGTTTGGTATGCGATACAAACATGATGATTTCCTAACATTGGTATCAGAGCCAGGTTTTCATTTCGAATCTGTATAACATGTTTTGTGCGTTTTGGAATTAGAGATAATAGTTTCAAGTTGATAGAGGATTATACAATTAATTTTCTGCATGGTTGTTGAAACTATGATTTGATAAAAACTGATATTGATGTTATGATGTTGTTTAAATATGAATTTAAGAATGTTAAATTGATCTTTAAGGCTATAGCATCAATAGATGTCAGTTTTGGTATCAATTTCTGTCTTTCATTTTCATATGATAGTTGTTTGTTCATGCAAAACGGTTGAAAACTGCCTTAGAAGAATTTCTGGAAATTCGAGTTTTACGATTTTCGATCAATCGAAATTTACTTTCGATCGATCGAGTAAAACAGAGACTAATTATCTCCCACTTGCCCTAAAGACTATTGTGCACTAATCTAACTCCCATTCCCTCCAAATGTGACTCGAAGGTCCTTTGAGGCAAGACTTTGGTAAAGGGATCTGCTAGATTATTTGCACTTTCAATCTTTGCAACCACCACATCTCCACGAGCAACAATGTCTCGAATGATGTGGTACTTTCTCTCAATGTGCTTTCCTTTCTTGTGATTCCTTGGATCTTTGGATTGTGCAACCGCTCCACTATTGTCACAAAACAATGTAATAGAAACTTGCTCCATTCTCACTACGCCAAGATCAGAAAGGAATTTCTTGAGCCAAACAGCTTCCTTTGCCGCCTCACAAGCAGCAACATATTCAGCTTCCATGGTGGAGTCCGCAATACAAGATTGCTTAACACTCCTCCAACTTATGGCTCCACCTCCCAAGGTGAAAACACATCCTGACGTGGACTTTCTGAAATCTAGATCTGATTGAAAGTCTGAATCTATATAGCCAATGGGAATCAAATCCTCACAATTGTAAACAAGCATATAATCTCTCGTTCTCCGTAGATACTTGAGAATATGCTTTACAGCTTACCAATGTTGTGGTCCTGGATTTGATTGATATCGGCTGACCATGCCAACTGAAAAACAGATATCTGGTCTAGTACAAAGCACGGCATACATGAGACTTCCTACAGCAGAAGCATAAGGAACTTGTCTCATCATATCCTCTTCCTCTTGAGTCTTAAGCCTTTGGTCATCAGACAGAGGAACTCCATGTCTGAAAGGAATTAATCCTTTCTTGGAGTTTTGCATGCTAAACCGTTCTAGAACCTTATCTGTATATCCTGCTTGTGATAAGCCTAACATCTTATTCTTATGATCTCGCCAAAGCTTGATCCCTAGAATAAAGTTAGCCTCACCCAAGTCCTTCATATCAAATTGGCTTGACAACCAAACCTTTACTGATGACATGACCCCTACATCATTTCCAATGAGTAGAATATCATCAACATAAAACACTAGGAACATTACTACTTTGTCTTGATGTCTTTTGTACACACATGGTTCATCAAGATTTTGTTCAAAACCAAATGATTTGATTGCTTGATCAAATCTGATGTTCCATGACCTAGATGCTTACTTAAGTCCATAAATGGACCTATTCAATTTGCATACCATATGCTCTTGGTTCTTTGCTATGAAACCTTCTGGTTGCTTCATATAGATTTCCTTTTCAAGATTGCCATTAAGAAATGCAGTCTTGACATCCATTTGCCAAATCTCATAATCATAATGAGCAGCAATGGATAAGAGAATTCTGATAGATTTAAGCATTACTACTGGTGAAAAGGTTTCCTCATAATCAATACCTTCTTTTTTAGTATACCCTTTTGCCACTAGCCTTGCTTTAAAGGTTTCAACCTTTTCATCTATCCCTCTCTTCCTCTTGTAAACCCATTTGCAACCAACAGGTTTAATGCCGTTAGGCGCCGTTACAAGATCCCAAACTTGATTGGAATACATGGAATCTAATTCTGATTTCATAGCTTGGACCCAATGATGTGCATCTATATCATTCATTGCTTCTTCATAAGTGTAAGGATTAATTTCGGCCTCCTCTGAGATAGCCTCATAAGTCTCTCCAAGACCTATGAATCGTATAGGTGGCCTAACATTCCTCCCACTACGACGAGGCAACTGTGTACTAGACATCTCATAAGTAGTATCTTGTGGTGTATCCAATACAGCCACATCATCCCTAGTTTCAACCATTGGTTGTTCATTCATTCAGCCAAGACAACTCTACTTCTAGGAGTGAAATCATTCATATAGTCATTTTCCAAGAATTTGGCATTTGTACTAACAAACACTTTATTATCTTTATGACTATAGAATAAACCTCCAGCAGTTCCTTTTAGATACCCTACAAAGAATACCACTTCTGTTTTAGACTGTAACTTGTCAGACTTTCCTTTTAACACATGTACTGGACAACCCCAAATATGGAGATGTCTCATACTAGGCTTACACCCATTCCACAACTCTACAGGTGTTTTAGGAACAGACTTCGAAGGTACTAAATTCAGAAGATACATTGCAGTATTTAAGGCATATCCCCAAAAAGAAGTTGGTAGAGTCGAATAACTCATCATGGACCTAACCATATCTAAAAGAGTCCTATTCCTTCTTTCCGCTACACCATTTTTTTGTGGAGTTCCAGGTGCAGTCAATTGAGATAAAATCCCATTTTCAGTTAAGTAATCCTTAAAATCCCCAAGAAGGTATTCGCCACCACGATCAGATCGAATGGCCTTTATGCGTTTACCCAATTGATTCTTAACTTCAGCCCTAAACTCTTTGAACTTTTCAATGGCTTCGGACTTTCGTTTCATTAGGTACACATAACCAAATCTAGAGTAATCATCAGTGAATGTAATGAAATACTCATAGCCACCTCTTGCTTGGGTTGACATAGGACCACAAACATCCGTATGAACTAATTCTAGCAACTCTTGGGCTCTTCTACCTTTTGCATTAAAATGTCGTTTGGTCATTTTGCCTTCCAAACAAGATTCACAAACTGGAAATTCATCAAAGTCCAATGGCTCTAAGAGACCATCTTTGATCAGTCTTTGAATTCTGTTTGGATTAATATGACCCAAACGCAAGTGCCAAAGATATGCATCGTTAGTAGAATGAAACTTTCTCTTTAATGATTTTACATGAGAGTTATTATCTAATTCAGAATTATATAATTCATGCTTATCAGGAGTTAAAATATAAAGACCATCCACAATATTGCCAGAACAGATAAATGTTTTGCCCTTCTTTATTACAACATTGTCTTTAAGGATAACACAATATCCACTTTTACCTAAATAAGTTGCAGAAATTAAATTCCCACGAACATTAGGTACATATAGACAGTCTTTCAATATTAAAACCCTAGTTTGAAAGCATAAATTAAACACTCCAATAGCTACAACTGGAATCCTACTCCCATCAGCCAAGGTCAGAAACAACTCTCCTTCTTTAACTCTTTTGGTCTCCTGGAACCCTTGCAAAGAATTGCAGATATGATTAGTACAACCTGAATCCACACACCAGGAATCCGTGGGATTCTGTACCAAACATATTTTAAGAAGGAATGAAATTTTCATACCCTTATTGGCAGCCTTAAACTTTGGACAATTTCTCTTCCAATGTCCTTTCTCACTACAATGGAATCATTTTTCTTTCAGCTTCTTTCCTTTGTCGGCAACCCCTAAGACAATTTGTTTACCCTTCTGCTTAGTGAAGCCCTTCTTCTTATTCTTCTTACCCTTGCCTTTTGACTTAGGTTGAGAAGTAGAAGCTTCACCCACATTGGCTTCAACATTAGAAGTACCTAGGATGCCGTCCGCCGCTACCAACTCATTCATTAATTCAGACAAAGAATAAATCTTTTTGTTCATGTTATAATTAAGTCTGAATTCCTTGAATGATTCCGGTAGTGACTGGAGTATCATATCCACTTGGGATTCTCCATCAATGTCGGCACCCAAAACTTCTAATGTATTCAAATTAGAGATCATTGTAAGACAATGTTCCCTCACTGAACTACCTTCAGCCATTTTGGTATTATAAATTTGCCTCATGGTTTCTTGCCTTGCAGAACGGCCTTGCTCACCAAACATCTCCTTCAGACTTTGCATAATGTCCGAAGCAAGTTCTACATCCTGCATTTGATGCTGTAGAACATTTGAGATGGACGCTAGGATGTAGCACTTGGCCATTTCATTAGATTTCTGCCAACGATCATATCGTTGTTTTTCCTTAGGAGGAGCATCTAATGAAGAAAAGCTAGGACATGGTTGAGTAAGCACATATTTGTGCTCTTCAGCTGTGAGAACTATGTCCAAGTTTCTTTTCCAGTCAACATAATTGGTTCCAGTCAGTTTGTTTTTTTTAAGAATGCTAACAAGTGGGCTAAATGATGCCATGTTCAAATCTGAAAATAATAAACATGAATATAATAAGTAAACTGGACATTATCAATTTAGCATATAAACATATAGTATGGAACCTTAATAAAATCATAATATAATATATGCAACGACAACCCAATCCCATACTCAATGTCCCTTAGCATAGAGTGAACATTAAATACTATGAT
>CM066164.1:57873988-58046488 GCA_033629205.1 Lithocarpus polystachyus | reverse complement strand
TATTTGGGGGTATATTTGCAAGTTTTTGCAGAGCATGTCTCACATCCCATACTCAATATTTTTGGACAATTTTTTGCACTGCTAATGGACAATATTGCACATACAAATGATAGCTAGTGGACAACAACATATTGGACAATTTGTTGGAAATAATATCTAACAATTTTTGTAACTAATGAAGCCCGGCATACATTTTAGGTTCTATATTTGCATGTTTGAGCAGCTTCTAGTTAGGCACTAATGATATATGTAAAATGACAAATGTCTTTAAATGCAATGGAAATGCACATTTCTATATGTTAAGGTTCATATGTGCATAACTGCATATTACGTGTTGAAACAGTTTGGCAAATGCCTTTTTCGTTTCATTGCTAGGTGGTGTGCATTTTTGGATTTTATGTTTCAAGATGGCTCTATTTCATGTTGCAGAATCATAACAAACAGGGGGTATATTACATTAGCGTTATTGACTTTTCAGATTGCCTGTTATATTCGCAACTTCTTCATAACAAGTGTATTTTTTGACCTAGGGAAAAAAGATATAGAGAAAGTACTTATTGGCTATCCAAAGCCAAGTACAATTACCAAAACAACCTAGCCAATGTTAACAAGAATACAAGCAATTATAGGCCAACAGGCCAAGATAGATTCCAAAATAAACTTCAAAAGGTAAACGAAAAGGCTATTCAACAACATTTCAGCCCATCTGTAGTGCAAACTTGAGGCAATATCTCCACATTTAGCATAAAAACACATGTGGTTAGTATTACTAGATTCATAAATACCAGAAGCAGGAGCCATAGTTTCACTTTCATTTTGCGCTTCCTTGTCATGTCGAATCATGAACTTCATCATCCCTCATAACATGGGCTACCACTTCGTTAAGCATGTTAGTACTCAAGGTTGCAATCCTCCTTGCGTGGTCACGCTCCTTAATGGCAACATCTAACTGATACCTCAGCAAACTGTTCCTAACGTCTCCATTGCAATAGCTGGTTCCTTCGCTTTGAGACGTCCCCCTTGGACTTGATGTCGACATGTTAGGAGATGTCCACGATGGGGAAGCACCATATTGCACGTTCCTATTATTACATTGCAAGAACTCCACGTATGCGGATTTTGCTTCCCGTCGATCTTTGTATGACTTGTGTTCAGCGTTTGCGAATTTATGAACTCGTCTACTTGCTTCTGCCCAATTGTTGTATATGGCAGGAGCACGACCAATGAAAACAACATTGTAACTGCCACCCTAAAAGAGGAACGTACAACAGGATTGAATGTTAAAAGCACATGAGCTGTCCAGGGGTTAGAATTTAACAAGTTTTGAAAAGTAAATTAGATAAACAAGTACCATGTTGCTCTACCAACATGCATCGATGGACTACAACAACCTTGACGTTGCTTGTACAAGATCTGAGAAATAGTTTCATAATCTATAATTGTACAGTTTGAAATTGTTTAATCACAACTATGAAACATGTCGGTATGTTACCTCTAGAATGAAAGGAGGCTTCTCCTTTCCGTGTCTGAATGCTTTCTTCTGCTCACACCCCCTCAACTAGAATGAAAGGAGACCACCTTTTATATAACAAGGAACCATTACTCGACTTTTATAGAGCCGAGTTCCATACTCAATTTTGGACAAATCAAGTTACGTTGATATTCGCCCCATCGAAAATGTTTAACCCATCAAAGACAATCCATCCCCACAGCCTCCCCCACTGCCTGGTTCGACTCCTGCTCAGTCCATTTTCGATTCCTATGTAACTCGCTTGTCATAGAGTCGAGTATAAATAACTGCCAACCACATCTGAGGTTTACATTAACAAGGTTGTACGAGGTTTAAATAATATTCGGTAGTGTAAGTGGCGAGTTACATTAAAAATTTTGTACCAGGTTTAAATAATACTCGACATTGGAAGTGGTGAGTTCTTGATGTAACTCGATTTTACAAGAATCGAGTATAGTTAAGTTATCCTCCCCACTAGGACCATAGACCATTTGCCATGCATGAACTGTCTGGGTTCCTCTCTGAGGGAAGTGTGAGAGTTCCATGTGATTTTTTGACAGGTTGTGGTGCCACTTTGAAGTTCAACTAACCAGCTTCACCAAGTGTAGTAACTGTTTGTCATCCACATCTTCTCCGTTCTATCAACATCTCACCTAATAGATAATAACTGGTCAGCCTTGTAGTACAATTTATGATAACACAAATTCATTCAAAGTTGTAATAATGTGGTACGCGTTATATGCTAGAAATTATCTCAGTTATTTGCAATGCTTTTGAATTCTCATTTGTTTAACAATATCCTACATGAAAGCCAAACACATTGTGTGAACATTTTTGTTTTCAAAATCTCAGTCTAATGGACTATCTAATACAATTATTCAATAGTATTTTTTATCATCAAGACTTTATGGAAAAAAAAATTATGATAAAAAAAATGGGTTTTTTTAGCACAATTTGCTTAGGTTTTCTTACCTACATGAACACCCAAACATAGAACCTATATAGTTAGCCTACGGGTTCACAATATTACACATCTTGATATTGGGTACTATTTGTGGTTCAGGTTCGTTATGAATCCGCATTACTTCTACGTTTACTACGACAGGGAGGCATATATTAATGATTTGCATGGGCTATCATATCGAGGTCTAAACCAAAAGTAGAAGATTATTGAAGTGAAATGTGGGATACACATGAGAAAACTAAAACGGAAGATAATGTCAACTTTGGGGTTAGACAAGGATTCCCATGACATCTCCATTGTATATTGGGCTCCTCAGCAGTTGGTGGGTACCCAAGTTTTCTACAATTCAATTCAGTTGCAACACGATGATGATGTGGACATGATGTGGGGAGTGATAAAGCGGGCACCGTAATTCATAAGTTCTGACTTGTATGTAACTGTTGACGCAATTGGGTTTACTGTCGACAGGGGTTCGTAGTATGGCAGTGAAGCTGGAGAGCAAGACTCAGTTCTTGTAACCAACGTGTACCCTTCAGTTACAGCCGAGACATCTTTGCCCCACAACATTCGACCATGCAATGCGGTTGATATGGACAATTCTGAAAATGCCGAAGTGTTAGGGTCTATCCATAACCGTGAGGTTCAAGGGTGTATTGATGGAAATGAATATGTCCAAACCTACATGGACGAGGCAATCGAATGGATGACACTCGAGATATGTACGAGGAATGGATTGATAATGATGGATCGGACAATCCGGAATTTTTAGATGAACTACAAGTTGAAAACAATGTGACTGCTTGCCCTATTCCGAACCCTACCTCCAAATGGTTCACGTCAAACACATGGGATAACATTCATGACCCATCACCTTCCATGGAAACATGTCTGACGAGTTGGAAACTAAGGGACCAGCCGAGTAAGGGCATGCTATTCAAAAATAAAGCTTCGGTTCAGCACACGTTAACCATGTTCTCTGTGGAGCACAATAAGAAATTTAAGTACATCAAGTCAAACTTGGAGAGAATGGTTGTAACATGTGTACATTATGCATGTCTGTGGTCAGTTCGAGCTATTGCAGCAAAATGTACAAGATGTGGATGATCACAACATGTAAGGGTCCCCGCACTTGCTCATCACTACAGGTAGATCATGATGGAAGGATGATGGATTCGAAGTTCATTGCCATCATACTTGAGACATACGTACGGGAAGACATTTCAAGAACAATAGCAACCCTACATAGTCTTTTGCATGCGAAGCACAACCATTCGGCGTCTTACTATAAGGTTTGGGATGCAAAACAGAAGGTAGTTGCGGCCATCTACGGGGATTTCGATGAGTCATACACAAAATTGCCTCGGTTTCTAGTGGTGTTAAAATATGCAAATCCAACCACAGTGACACAGTTGAAATGCGACAACCGTGGTGTGCCGAGAACTTGCACATTTAATTGTGCCTTTTGGGCTTTTGGTCCGTGTATTGAAGGGTTTAAGCATTGCAGGCCGGTGATAAGCATCGATACAACGCACCTCTATGGCAAGTACAAGGGGAAGTTGTTGCTAGCAATGGCAACGGATGCTAATAGCAAGGTTTATTCGCTCGCATTTACTGTTGTTGAGAGTGAGAGCAAGGAGACTTTGGGGGTGGTTCTTGGCATGCCTGACATGATTTGTTATGAACTGAACCAATCTTTACATTATCTCTGACCGACATTCTGGGATAAAAGCCTGCTTTGATGACAGAAGTATGACTTGGTTGTAGCCTCCCTAGGCCCATCACTGGTACTTCCTCTGCCATGTAGCCAGCAATGTTAACACAAAATGGAAAATTTCAGAGTTGAAGAACTTGGTATGGAGGGCAGCAAGTGCAAATCAAGTTAGAAAGTTTAAAGCCACATTGGAATTAATACGCAATGTCAAGCCGGCTGCATACACCTACCTTAAAGCTGAAAACGAAAAAAAGTGGAGACTTGCACATGACAAAGGGCGTCGATACGGAGCAATGACAACCAACCTATCGGAGTGCTTCAATGGAGTACTGAAAGGTGCATGCAGCTTGCCAATAATTACAATGGTGAGGTTCAGCTTTTTCAAAGTGAACTTGTACTTTGATGCTCGTCATAATCTAACTCTAGATCAGTTGGAAGCGGGTCAAGAATGGTGCAAGTATGCCACGGTCAAGTTCGAGAGAAAATCAAGCGAAGGCAAAGGAACATATGGTGACACGGATGTGTGCACAAGCGCGGTTATATCAGGTTGACACACTGGGTAGTCCTATGAGTAATGGGGTGGACAACACACACATAGGGTTGATTTTGGGGGCATGACATGCACATGTGGGAAATGGGAAGCGTACAAGATCCCGTGTTCGCATGTAATAGCAATTTGTGCTAAGTATAAGCACAATGCACAACAGTTTATTGATCCTTACTATAGCGTGTCTGAACGGTACCACAACTACAAACCGGTATTCCAACCATTGAAGGACATATTAGCATGGTTGGATTCGAAAGAAACTAGACTAGTGATGCCCAACCTGCAATTAATCCAAAACAAAGATCGGCCAAAATCCACACGAATCCGCAATGAGATGGACGAGGATGATAGGGAGTTACCGACCTCCTTATGGATCGAGAATGGACCGAAGTCAAGATGTGGACTATGTCGCCAAGAGGGGCACAACTATAGAACATGTCCTACTTGAAATGCAGAAGCAACAAGCGGTGGAGCTGCATCATAGGTTAAGCTTTCATTTCTTAACAACTGTTGTCATATAAATCATTACGTGACTGTATACAAGTGCTTTCTAACATGGCTGAAAAAACGTTACTATCCATTGACTAAGCAATGAATTTATGGTGACGTCGGTTTGGGAGTAATGCTTGCAACTCACTAACAGTAAATTGTTAATAAACCTATGTTGCCATAATAAGTATTACAAATAAGATGACATGAATTTATGGTTTTTCATGAAACAAATGTTGGTGTTCAAGCGTGGATAGGCAAATGATACGAAATTGTTATTTAAATATGATGTTCACTGGAGAATCATGAAATGAGGTTGTTTAATAGTTTGGTCACATCCTTCATCGTAAGTCATGAATCTGAGCATTGTTATGGCTATGTTGCTTGTTAATTACTTATATGGATCCATGAAACCTTAAATATTTGAACTTTTTACAGTAGGTACGGCAGACAAGGTGGATGGGTGATAGCGAACTATGTTGCGTAGCCAAGAGGATCCCCACCTCTTGAGGAAGCACTCGAACCACATCAGTTCAACAGGCACATGACGAGAAGACGGTGTTATATGAATAAGACTTGGAAGTTGATACTAAGTTATGTACTTTTTTATGTACTTATGTGGTCATGCACTTTGTTACTAGCATACAAATGTTATGTACTGATGAGATTGGCGAAATGACCATCTCCTGATCGTCCATAGGGGTGACCATCTCCTGATCGTCCATAGGGGTCGTCCATGAAACATTTGGAAAAATTCAAGTCCACCTTCCGTGAAGGAAGGAGCCATCCATAAATGAAGCACTGACATAGACGAAGTGTACGGACGACCATATGACCCTTAGAAACTTTTGAGGTACAACTTCTACATGCCTAAGCGCAGAGTTCAGGAGAAAGAATCAGACCCGTGGATGTCGCCGCAATTACCTCAAACGCTTAACTCCCTTCAGCGGTTAATAACTTTCATAGCTGTTGAAGAAGTTATGTCGATGTCCACAAACCTTGGAGCAGTTATAAAGTGAATAACCGCTCTAAGGTTCACTATATAAAGACCGGCCTACTCCAAATGAAAGTAAGTTTTTTTTTCAGAACATCGCTTCCCTCTAAGTCTAAACGTTGTTTTCTACAAGCAACTAACTTCACCATCGGAGGGGATTTGGCCGGTCAACCCCGGTCATCCTTTGATTGTGCTCTTCCTTACAGGTCTTCGCAACCATCGATCGCCATCGAAGCCGGAACGTTCAGCCTACTGATTCTCTACATCATCATGTACTATCAAGGTTTCACTAAGCTAGACAAGTGTACAATTCAGTTATATGTAATTTGTAGTTGTTACAAGCAGTGCCTTATGTTTAGTGTGATTTCAAGTTTCTACAACTTGGTGGCAAAAATTATTTATATCAGGGGCAATCTCAAAACCTTATCTATTGCAATGCAAATGAGTTTCATGAAAATTCTAATAAACATAACATAGCCGGCGTTACCATGCAGTTTATTAGCTGCAACTGACTAATAGTCAAAAATATGCTTATATTAGGTATAGTTGTGGTAGGGTTTTCCAGTATAACTCGATGGACTGATTGTCGAGTTACATGTATAACTCGATAACTCCATAATTGAGTTATTTGGAGTCCTCTCTGGATAAACCGATCTCTGGTAGATTGCCAATTCGATCAGTCGATTCGTCAGTACTCAGTCATAAGAGTACTAAGTTCTACTTATGGAACTTGATATTGTAGGAGTCAAGTATTGAGGACGAATTTCCACTATCTTTGGACCAGTCGAAACCCGAGTTCGAGCCATCGAAAAAATGAATGAGTGAGGCCAAATTGCTCTATAAAAATTGACTGCTATTAAACTGGTGATGGATCGGTCAACAATTAAAAACTCGAGTATATTATAATCAAGTATTATGTAACTCGATTATACTGGTAACGAGTTATGTGTAATGGTCATATTTGGGTCTGTGGCAGACTGTTCTGTGGTATTATTGGTGTTGGATTGCTGCTCTCGACTCCACATAGTAACAGTTCGATTGCTCTCGATTCCTCAGTCTCAAAAGCGACTTCCCGGGCTCCAAACATCGATCCTTAACTATAGTAAGACTCCTTTACCCTTGCTTCCCATTCAAATTAACTGAAAATCCTGCATTAATCTCCCTTAATGTGCTAAAATTTTGAAATGTGCAAGTTTGGGGACTTTCATGATTTTGGGTGTTGTGGTCTAAAATGGTTCATGGGTGTTTACTATGCATGTTGTTCATACGATTTGTACCCTTTAATTACATAAACATAGCGGATTTGTAAAAGCCCGTTGAATTTAGGGTTCATGTGTTCATACGAAATTTGGGGATTTTCATGGGTGTGGGTGTTTTGATGTGAAATATGTAATGGGCTTTTTTGTATGCATGTTGTACACACGTTTTCTACCCTTTAATTGCAAAGACCTCATGATTTGTGAAAAATGGGAAATTAGGTTTCATGTCTTCATATTGGGAAATTAGGGTTCATGTCTTCATGGAATTTGGGGTTTTGTTGAATTGGGTATAATTGCCTGAAATTGACCACGGTCTAAAGTTTGATGGATTGTAAGTCACTGGGTTTTACACCTGCTGCATAATGTGCAGTGTGGGTTCGTATGTTTTTCAAATAACTTGACTGCATCGGTCAATGTTCATATATTTTCAGAAAATTGATCATTTCAATGCAGTCATTCATGCCCCAATTGTATCCATGCATCATGTAGTCATTTTCTCATGCATATGTACATTGAGTTTATATGTCTTTAACGCAGTTCTGAATATTGGTTTTCTGTTGTGCTTTCACTCTGTCTCTGTAGATCCTAGTTATGGCTCCTAAGAAGTCTAAAACCATTAAAACCAAAGCCAAAAGAGTGTCTACCTCCTCATCTAAGCCTGTACTTGCGTTTGATCATATAAGGTCCGAAACAGTTACAAACGAGCAAAGGTTTGAAAACTTAATTAAGCATAGGAATATTTGGCCAAAACAACAAATCAATGTAGATGAATTACCTCTTTCTGTCCATAGGAATCTACACTGTAGAAACTGGTTGCCTCTATGTAAAGATTTACAACCCCCTCCCCCAGCTGCCCTAATTAGAGAGTTCTATTCCAATCTCCATATTCGTTCTGATGATAATATGAGTACTTGGGTTTGAGGTCAAAGTTTTTTCATAACTAAGGATGATGTATCTGATACTTTTAATGTACCTCGTGTTTGTAGACCTACTTATCCATACTCGAAGCGTCCTCCTATATCTGATGTTATGACTCTTCTTTATGGAAGATCAGTGACTTGGGGATCTGACCCAAGAATTAACTCAAGTAAGTTAACCGAGCTTAATTATATCTTCTTTAGGATAGCTTGTCACAACATCTTCCCCATCTCCCATGTCCATACTATTCCTATAGAGAGGTGTTTCTTTTTGTACGCCCTCGTCACTGATGCCTCCATTTATTTTCCTTCCCTTTTCATTCAAACGCTTGCTGAGGTGCATCGAAGCAAGTCTAAGAAGCATGGTCTATTCTTTCTAGTTTACATCTATAGGGTTTTAAACTATTTACAATTAGAAAACTTCCCTTCCCTAAAGTTGATCCACATCATAGCCCCTATAGAATCCACCTTTTGGAAATAGTGGAGTGCATAAAAGAAGAATGTTGGACCGAGTGTTGGTTCATCAAAAAGACCATGAGTACAATCCACCGCTAGAGATGCTCATGCTGAGGAGAGTCCTGTTGATCCTACAACTGCTATTGGTGATGATGAGGTACATGTTAATACCGCTGCCGCGAAGCCCACTAGTCCTCCTCCTCTCTATCTTCGGGCTATGATGGAGACCTTTATGACAACTCAGGCAGCTCATGGATAGCTTTTAGATGGGCTTATTACTGAGGTTGCTGCTTTGAGAGCGGATTTTTCAGAGTATAGGAGTTTTTTTCCACTTCCTCCACCCTCTGACTCTTGATGATTGCCTTTGGCAATACATAACAGACAGGGGAAGTAGGGATTGTAGCTTCAAAGGGAGAGTAGTTTTTGTAGCTTTCATAGATTATATGAAAGTTATTTAATATGATTTTCAAGTATTTGTATATTATTATATGCAATCTTCAAGGTCCACAAACATGGTTTTAATTTTATGATAATATGACCATATTCACATTGTGTGATGACTTTTATATTGAATGATACTTTTCTTACTTTTTTTCCCTAGAATGTGGATAAGGTAACCTCACTGATAACATATGCAAATTTGAAGAAAAACTACTGTCATTGAAATGATAACAAAGAGGAACCTACCTCATTAAATGCATTATCAATTAGGTCCGCAGTGGCTATACCCACAAAAATAAAAAATAAAAGAGAGATCATAAAAGTAGATTAAACAGATATAACAAGGAGCTCAAGCCATCAATAAAAAAGTTATAACAGATTTAAAAGTCAGTTCCAATTGGGCTTCACTTCAGACTGGCGAGTCTTTGATTTAGCTCCCATAATCAAACGTATATGACCACGATGTTTGATTGAACAGTTGAGTAAATATGTATTCAAAATATGCAGCGTAACAATAATTGGCTATGATTAGAAGAGATATTTCAGTGTTTCAGGCTGTGGGGCTGCTTAATTTGTAAGAGTGATGGTTCTGAGAACAAAGTGATGCTTTTAATGTACATATTATGAGATGTGATTGTTTGATAGCTCAGTTTCAGGGTTCAAGATGGCTCAGTTTATGGGAAGAGCGTTTTGACTAGCGGCCTTGGAAATAACCAAAAATAATAAACACCGTGCAGTTTAATGTTTTCTGAAAGACCAAACACAATTAATAATTGAATATAGCAAAATTTCAGTGTGAAAGACCAAACAAAATTAATATAGCGAGGTAACGCATGCAAACCTCAATGATAGCCACTAATTTAACAAATCTCTATAATACCAACACCAATTGAGCTGGTACATGGAAACCATTGATTTAACCAACACTTCTTGATGTGCTCATGTTGAACTCCACACTCGCATGAATACATAGTTATGCAACCCTTTTGCAACGCACTGTTTTCAAGGATGCAAAGGATCCCTCAAAAGTTTAAGCAAATTTGTGGGGGTGAGCTATCCCCCATTGCTACACTGATGGTCGTAGTTCTGCATGTGCTGCTCAACAGCTTGGCACTGTTAAACCTTGACCACAAGTACCCATCCGCACTGGTTTCAAGGATACAAAGCATCCCTGAAAATTTTATGCATTAATTTTGGGGGTGAGCTGTCCATCATTGCTACACTGATGTTCACAGTTCTGCATGTGTTGCTCAACAACTCGCCAATGTTTCACACACTGCCGAGTCATATCATCTTTATTCATGTGAAAAGAGATCATAAAAGTGATGGTTCGCAATGGCTATACCAAAAAAAATAAAAATAGATCATAAAAGTATATTAAACATATATAACAGGGAGCTCAAGCCACCAATAACAAAGTTTTAACATATTTAATAGTCAATTCCAATTAGGCTTCACTTCAGACTGGCGAGTCTTTGATTTAGCTCCCACAATAAAACGTATATGACCACGATGTTTGATCAAACAGTTGAGTAAATATGTATTTAAAATCTGCAGTGTAACAGTAATTGGCTAGGATTACAAGAGATATTTCAATGTTTCAGGCTGTAAAGCTGCTTAATTTGTAAGAGTGATGGTTCTGAGAGCAAAGTGATGCTTTTAATGTACATATTTATGAGATGTGATTGTTTGACAGCTCAGTTTCAGGATTTAAGATGGCTTTACCATGTGCTAGTACTTCTAACCAGTAGTCACGGATTACAGGAAGAGCGTTTTGACTAGCATCCTTGAAAAGGACCAAAGATAATAAACACCCTGAAGTTTAATGTTTTCTAAAAGACCAAACACAATTAATAAATTAATATAGCAAAATTTTAGCATGAAAGACCAAACACAATTAATATAGCGAAGTTTCAAGATAACCAAGTTTGAACTTTAAAGACACGTTACCAGCTCACTGCTATAGCACCAACTGTAGTCATACGAACCACATGCGCTAACAGACGCCACTGTTCCACCAAGTCATGTTTGCAAGTCCGCACATGCTGCTGAACAGCTCATCACTGTTTCACACACTGTCCAGTTATATCATCCACATTCACGTGAATACTTACCCTTGCAAAACTCAAAACTTCTAACTCATAAATTAAATATATGAATAATCGTAACCTGGTGCCAGGAACATGGCACTGTGTCAATTAAATATGATGCTCTGTTCAAGAACACTACAATACCGCCTATGTCTTCAAATCTCATTGTGACATTGGGAACATTTAAAATCTTGTTCATATAGTGTTTTTCCAGCCTATATTGACATGAAAAGCCCTAATAACTGAAATTATAATGCTTGGACTATGAAATGAGGTTATAAATGCACCAAAATAATGATCTTATTTCTACCCCCACTAACTTTATAGATTGAGTAAGCTATGAGTCGCAACGCCTCAACATCAAATCGTACAATGCGAAACAAGTTTGGATCTACTTCAACAAATGGATTATCACAAGTTCCAGCAGATTAAAAACTATAGACATACACAAACCACTATGGAGGGAAATGGGTTGGAAAGAAGAGAGATTTTGTTAATATGCTAATATACACATACAAGAGTCGTGGAAGCGTCGGGCACATCATGGTCGGCAAACCTACAAAACTAAGTCCAGATACCACCACAATAGAGTTTACCGTAGCAGAACCACCGTGGTCAACCCTATACGAGAAGAGGTGTGAGTTGGAGGTGTATTGTCGATGGCATGAGTTACGAGTTCCTAAGGCACGCTTAGCTGAGTTACCAAGAGATGAACCTGCCAACAAACTTGCTCGTCCTGAACAGGAGAACAATCAAAATGCAAAGGCGACTAGACTATTTTCATGCAATCCAAAAAGCGAGCCATCAAATCTATTAATGAAGTTACTACATTAGATGATGAAAGAGATATTTTAGACTTTTAAGATTCAAGCAATGATGATTTCCAAAAATTTCTACCTACGAACATTAGACGTTGTTGTTAATGTCTACACGTTCTATGCAATACAGAATGTTATTGTTAATGTCTAACAACTGATGATTATGTACATTCAATTTTTGCAAATCTAAAGATTAACTGTTCATTAGTTTTGGTTAAGTTTATATGAAATCACTTGCTCATTTTTTCTTGCTGTTCTATGATTTTTGTGCTTTAGTTGGACAATGTCCTCTGCTTTGTAATGTAGAAAACAACTTAGGAAGTGACATGCCTCTAGTTAGATATGTTGATGTTTCCAATATACTGTCTATGTAATTTGAAATGTTACACACATAACACTTATCACTAAAATTAGATTTATTGTACGTTACTTGTAGCAAAATTTGATAGATTCAATACATATAGGCTCATCCAAACCACACAGACCAACCACTCTTTCACAGAAAAACCATATGGCTCCTAAAACAGGGACTAGCCACGTGAACACACAGATATGCAACCCTTTGCAATGCACCGTTTTCAAGGATGCAGAGCATCCCTGGAAAGTTTATGCGTCAATTTTGGGGGTGAGCTATCCACTATTGCTACACTGATGTTCACAGTTCTGCATGTACTGCTCAGCAGCTCGGCACTATTGAGCCCTGACCAGAAGTACCCATCCACACTCACGTGAATACATAGATATGCAACCCTTTGCAATGCACCGTTTTCAAGGATGCAGAGCATCCCTGGAAAGTTTATGCATCAATTTTAGGGTGAGCTATCCACTTTTGTTTCACTGATGTTCACAATTCTACATATGCTGCTCAAAAGCTCGGCACTGTTAAGCCCTAACCAAAAGTACCCATCCACACTCATGTGAATACACGAATATGCAACCTTTTGCAATGTACCGTTTTCAAGGATGCAGAGCACCCTAAAAAGTATATGCATCAATTTTGGGGGTGAGCTATCCACCATTGCTACACTAATGTTCGCAGTGTTGCATGTGCTGCTCAAGAGCTCGGCACTGTTAAGCCCTGACCAGAAGTACCCATCCACACTTACGTGAATACACAGATATGCAACCCTTTGTAATGCACCGTTTTCAAGGATGCAGAGCATCCCTGGAAAGTTTATGCATCAATTTTGGGTGTGAGCTATCCACCATTGCTACATTGATTTCACAATTTTGCATGTGCTACTCAACAGCTCGGCACTGTTGAGCCCTGACCAGAAGTACCCATCCACACTCACCTGAATACACAGATATGCAACCCTTTGCAATGCACCATTTTCAAGGATGCAGAGCATCCCTAGAAAGTTTATGCATCAATTTTGGGGCTGAGTTGTCCACCATTGCTACACTGATATTCACAGTTCTGCAAGTGCTGCTCAATAGCTCGGCACTGTTGAGCCCTGACAAAAAGTACCCATCCACACTCACGTGAATACACAGATATGCAACCCTTTGCAATGCACAGTTTTCAAGGATGCAGAGCATCCCTGAAAATTTTATGCATCAGTTTTAGGGGTGAGTTGTCCATCATTGCTACACTAATGTTCCCAGTGCTGCATGTACTGCTCAAAAGCTCGACACTGTTAAGCCTTGACCAGAACTACCCATCCACACTCACATGAATACACAGATATGCAACCCTTTGCAATGCACCATTTTCAAGGATGCAGAGCATCCCTAAAAATTTTATGCATCAATTTTGGGGGAAAGCTGTCCACCATTGCTACACTGATGTTTGCAGTGCTGCATGTGTTGCTCAACAACTCAGCACTAAAGAATACACTGTCAAGTCATATCATCTTTATTCACGTGAATACTTACCCTTACATATAGTCACATCCATGTGAATACTTGCCCTTGCAAAACTCCTATATATAGTCACATTTACATCTACCCTTGCAAAACATCTACACATACCGATCTGAAGTCACATTTTCCAATGTCAACGTACAATTGGATGCTACCTATTTTCCAAATAACTGTAGGAGGGAGAGAGATTTCGATGAGAGGGAATACTATGTCGGACTGCGGCGGGAGTGAAAGTTCTGCATGAACAGGTCCAACGCTTTGCACGATGATCTTGTGCGACTCGGAGCGCCTCTTGTCGATTGTATCTCGCTTACACTACCACGGCAAAACATACACCAATATGAGCATGCAGTGGCTAAAATAAAAAAAGAGAACAATCTTATGCTACTCCGTAGGTGCAAGTATCACATGCTACAACTTGCAGAAGAGTTGGCTGCTGCAACCAACAGGCAACTCACGCCGGCAGAACGTAACAATATCCTCAACTACGAGGACTACCTGTCAGAATGAATGCCTGTGTACGACATCGCCTACCTGGGTTCTATGTGGTGTGTGTATTATGTCTAGGATTAAGTTAATAATGTTCGTGCCATTAGTGTTCGATGTGCAATGCATGCATATTGTTGGCATCATGTAAGAATATTTAAGTTTTCTGTGTTATACGTGTAATAAATTGGTTCAATATGCCATAGGTGCATATTGAAAAACATCAGTGGGAATATTTAAATTTTATGCATTATGTGGGAATATTCAAGATTACGAATAATGTGCATGCTTCTCACAATCAATAATAAGGTTTACATAGTATGAATGCAACAACAGTGACACACATACATCTAAAACATAGTTAAGGAAAATAGTTCTCCAACAATGTCCAATTACACCACCACACGATTACTCTTCATCTGACATCTCCACGTCTGACTGATAAATGTCTGCTGCAAGAAGTGATTGCATGTATCGTGCTTGCTCGTTCAACTTACACTCCACTAACTCTTAAATCTTGACTTGGGTCCGATATCGATTAAGACGTATCTTCATTCAATTATTTTCTTCTTTTATGCAGTTCAGTGCTCTACGAAGTTCGTCGATCGTGTCTTTTGCCAAGATTACTAATAACGTGCATGCTTCTCACAATCAATATTAAGGTTTACATAGTACAAATGCAACAACAGTGACATACATCTAAAACATAGTTAAGGAAAGTGACATACAACTAAAACATAATTAAGGAAAGTAGTTCTCCAACAAAGTCCAATTACACCACCACACGATTACTCTTCATCTGACATCTCCATGTTTGACTGATAAATGTTTGCTGCAAGAAGTGATTAAATGTATCGTGCTTGCTCGTACAACTTACACTCCACTAACTTTCGAATCTCGACTTGGGTTCGATATCGATTCAGACGTATCTTTATTCGATTATTTTCTTCTCTTATGCGGTTCAGTGCTCTACGAAGTTTGTCAATCGTGTCTCTTTGCATTTGCGATGCAAGTCACCGAGGCACTGACAACTTATAACCAACCAACTCATCATAAAACATTTCCTGTTCATGGAGTAACCAAGTCCACTCCTGCCTCATGGTATTGTGAACCCTTGCACTATTTCGCAAATTCGGATCGATTGGATAGCTGAACTCATCTTCCAATACCCAGAAACGACCCATCATAGTGAACACATCGTGAGGCCTATAGATGTAAGGGTTGCCAGAACCAGACATTGACGCTGAATACAATAACATCAAATGATCAAGTTAACAGTGTACATTAATTGTTGGTAAATTATGTATAGCTGCATAAGATGGTACACGACAAAGACATTCATAAATTTGTGTACTATTACATACTAAATATGAAATGCTAACACTCACATCTGACTTTGTTGTTAATGTCTACACATTGTGTGCAATACAGAATGTTGTTGTTAATGTCTGATAAATGATGATTATGTATGTTCAACTTTTGCAAATCTAAAGATTAACTCTTCATTAGTTAGCAAATCTAAAGATTTTTATTTTTTATCAATAAAATTACCACCACCAAAGACCCAATATAAACCAATGTACACCCAAAACACTCATTCAAGAAAATACCAAAGCACAAGTAATACAAATTATCAAACGAAAATTTTTCTATAACAAAAGCATACATTATGGATGATAAACTTTTGTGATATCTAAAACTACTCTTTACCTACACCATAAAATTCTCTATGTACTTCAAATAAGAAAATAAGGTTCTCACCTAAGATGATATTGACATAACACCAACTTCCAGGAGAAAATTATGAAAATGAGGAGCCTCTATTCTGTGTAATAGAAGAATAACTCGATTATTCGAGAGTCAATTTTTTCTTCATCGGGTTAAGCACACGACAAAAACACTTCACGTGCAAACAGGAAATTTGAATTTACTTAATAACTTGATTTCGTAAGGATCGAGTTTCTCTAGTAACTCGATTTCCTTATTGCCGAGTTCTGATGGAATATTTTATGGCAGAAAAGCCACGGTGGCGATCCAGTGTGGCATCAACCTGCCCAGAACTTGGCTTTGTAATAATCAAGTACCTTAAGTAACTTGATTTTAAGGTAATCGAGTATCGAAACAGGAGCACACCCCTAAATAGTTTCGAAACAGGGACATATTGCCAAATATTTTGCTTAATAGGGCAAAAGGCTAGAATCTCCCATTTCAAAGTGATTGGTCCCTTTAAAAATAAAAAATAAAAGATTTTTTAGAATGTAAAATTTTCATACTTTCATAAAAATTCTTAGAAACAAATTAAAATTATTATTATAATAAATTTATTAAGAATAGCCTCGACACCTAAAAATATCAAGATCACCCTTGAACCACAAAATACTCTTGGAAGACCCAAAATGACTGAATTACCTATAAATCCTCAAAGATACACTAGAAACTTCTAAAATAAGGAAAATACCTATGAAACCTCTAAAATTACCAAAAATGCCAAAAATCCACTTATACCCTCAAAACCTCAAAATGACCAAAAATACCTCGAAACCTCTAGAATGACCAAAATACCCCCTTGAAATTGCTAGAGGTTTCTTGGTATTTTAGTCATTTTCATGAATAGAATAAAATAAAATTTACTAGTAGGTAAAATTTTGTCAACTATATAAATTATTATATCCCCTACTAATAAGTAATGTAAGATTTGTTAGGATATGTGCCCTTAAATCCTATTGTATGATGCTATGTATGATATTATGTATGACATTATGTGAAAAATGATGTATGACTTAATATTGTGTTTAATAAAGTTGTTTTATTCTTATCTAAAATAATGGTAACATGAATATTCGGACATTATCAAATAGTCCATGAGATGCATAGTATGTGATTTATGTGATTTAGTCACAGAAGATATAGATCACAAGTTCTTTGTAAACTCAGAATTTTGGTTCGCAGTCGGTGATGAAATTGGGCATTTCATCTGCAAAGACTATAACATATTAACTACGATGATTTGTCTTGATCATGGAAGTGGTGACTTCTAGTTAATATGTTGATATGTTTTAAGAGTTAAGACATATTGAACTGGACCGCTGTGAGATTTATTATTCTCCTAACGACTGTCAATTGAATAATAAATCTCATGACTTGTATTCACATGAACTCTTAATCCTGAGAGAATAATGGACCTGATCATGAAATGTAGGTTGCTTTAATATATCGGGAGTGAGATCTAAAGTAACGGTCAAAACCTCAGTATGTTGGGTAGCCACATTTAGTGTTGATGGAACATATATTCTCAAGATGGAATTCATAGTCTCTTAACGGAGATATAAAATATTCCCTTGAGATAAGTTTAATGGGTACAGTTATTCAGAGAGTTAGGTCTAACCACTTTAGTAAGACTAAAATATATATTTATGAAATTGGATTTCATAAATATATGATGAATAACTTAAAAGGATTAAACAGGGTACTTAAGGATTAAGAAGTAGTAATTAACAAAGTTGCAGTCTATATTCATGACTTTGTATTACTACGAATATTTTATGAAGGGGTTGCATATATAATAAAGTCTTGGGATATAATTTATTAATGAGGCCTAGAGTGCAATTATATTTATATAATGGTATTAAATACAATTAATGGTAACTTTGGACTTGTCAAGAGTTGACAGAAAAGCCCAAGGCCCATTGGAGCTAGTGTATTATTTGTTCCCTTTTGGTCCCACTCCAAGCCACACACTAAAGCCCAATTGGGAAGGCCCAAAAGGCTAGCCCAATTAGATAATCAGTTATGTGGAGAGAAACATACAGAATTTTATATAGAATAAAATGGTTTGTATGTTTAATGAATAAAAAAAAAAGATAAAAAAAAAAAAGGAAGAGAGACACTCTTTCATATTCTCTCTAGAAAACAAAAAATTGATTGAGAGACCACACATCTTGGGCATCAAGTGGAATTGGAGTGAAGATTGAAAGTCTTCCTGAGTTCTTCTTCATTCGGTTTTGAATTTCACCGCATCAAGGTACACTCTCTTGTTCTTATATTCTGAAACTTACATAGTGCATGTTATCAATTGCGAATAAAGTAAATCCGTTTATTTTCCGCTGCGTATATTTTGTATGCGATGTAAACATAAATATTTCCTAACATTGGTATCAGAGCGGTCTTCATTTCGAATCTGTATAACATGTTTTGTGCGTTTTGGAATTAGAGATAATAATTTCAAGTTGATAGAGGATTATTCATTTAATTTTCTGCATGGTTATTGAAACTATGATTTGATAAAAACTGATATTGATGTTATGATGTTGTTTAAATATGAATTTAAGAATGTTAAATTGATCTTTAAGGCTATAGCATCAATAGATTTCAGTTTTGATATCAATCTCTGTCTATCATGTTCATATGATGGTTGTTAATTCATGCAAAACCGTTGAAAACTGCCTTAGAAGAATTTCTGGAAATTCGAGTTTTACGAGTTTCGATCGATCGAAATTTACTTTCGATCGATCGAGTAAAATAGAGACCAATCTTTTTAATCGATTAATATTCGATTGCTAGTCGATCGATCGAATTTTATTTTCGATCGATCGAGAGGCGATCGAGTATCAATCGAAAAAGACAGAAGGTCAAGTTCGAATTGTTTAATTTTTTCGACCGATCGAGGGGCACATTCGATCAATCGAAAGAAGAAAAATCTGAATTTTTCTAAGTGTTTTCAAACTTAAAAGTGTGTGATTAAATTTTGTGTTTTCACCATTTTTTCTTACGACTTTTTGTAAGAAAAAGTGCTTAGTATAAAGTGCAAGACTGTGTATAATTAGTTTATGCACGTTTAAAGATAAAAACCTTTAATTTAAAACATCTAGTGGGAGAGAGATACAAGGGTTGGATCTCACGGCCTCCATTATCGGTTCATAGTAGTGTGAGCTAAGCACCTCGTCTTGGCGTATATGCCTCGCGATCCCAAAGGAGGGTGTTTACTTCATAGTACTACAGGATTGAACTTACCCGTTTAAAGTAGTGTAGACAAGCACCTCGTCTTGGCGTATATGCCTCGCGTTCCCAAAGAAGGGTGTTTTGTTCTATGGTACTACAAGTTTAAACACCATAAAGGAAGATGAAATGTGACTACACATGATTCTAGATAATGGTGTACACTAGACTAAGTTTAATGTTAACCTCCCAAAGGAGCTATGTCATTATTACTTAGAGGCTGAAAATAATACGGCATATTATTAGTGTTTGATAAGAGTTATCATGATAGCACTAATAATGAGAATAGTTCTCAACTGATTGATGTGTTTATAATAAACTTGCTACCAAGGAATTATAGACATGGATTGGGTTGTCGTTGCATATATTATTTTATGATTTTATTAAGGTTCCATATTATATGCTTATATGCTAAATTGATAATGTCCAGTTTACTTATTATATTCATGTTTATTATTTCAGATTTGAACATGGCATCATTTAGCCCACTTGTTAGCATTCTTAATCAAAACAAACTGACTGGAACCAATTATGTTGACTGGAAAAGAAACTTGGACATAGTCCTCACAGCTGAAGAGCATAAATATGTGCTTACAACACCATGTCCTAGCTTTCCTTCATTAGATGCTCCTCCTGAGGAAAAATAACGATATGATCGTTGGCAGAAATCTAATGAAATGGCCAAGTGCTACATCCTATTGTCCATTTCAAATGTTCTACAGCATCAAATGCAGGATGTAGAACTTGCTTCGGACATTATGCTAAGTCTAAAGGAGATGTTTGGTGAGCAAGGCCGTTGTGCAAGGCAAGAAACCATGAGGCAAATTTATAATACCAAAATGGCTGAAGGTAGTTCAGTGAGAGAACATTGTCTTACAATGATCTCTAATCTGAATACATTGGAAGATTTGGGTACCGACATTGATAGAGAATCCCAAGTGGATATGATACTCCAGTCACTACCGGAGTCATTCAAGGAATTCAGACTTAATTATAACATGAACAAAAAGATTTATTCTTTGTCTGAATTAATGAATGAGTTGGTAGCGGCGGAAGGCATCCTTGGTACTTCTAATGTTGAAGCCAATGTGGGTAAAGCTTCTACTTCTCAACCTAAGTCGAAAGGCAAGGGTAAGAAGAAGAAGAAGAGGGACTTCACTAAGCAGGAGGGTAAACAAATTGTCTTAGGGGTTGCCGACAAAGGAAAGAAGCTGAAAGGAAAATGTTTCCATTGTGGTGAGAAAGGACATTGGAAGAGGAATTGTCCAAAGTTCAAGGCTGCCAATAAGGGTATGAAAATTTTATTCCTTCTTGAAATATGTTTGGTACAAAATCCCACGGATTCCTGGTGTGTGGATTCAGGTTGTACTAATCATATCTGCAATTCTTTGCAGGGGTTCCAGGAGACCAAAAGACTTAAAGAAGGAGAGTTGTTTCTGACCTTGGCTGATGGGAGTAGGATTCCAGTTGTAGCTATTGTAGTGTTTAATTTATATTTTGAATCAAGAGTTTTAATATTAAATGACTGTCTATATGTACCTAATGTTCGTAGGAATTTAATTTCTGCAACTTATTTAGGTAAAAGTGGATATTGTGTTATCCTTAAAGACAATGTTGTAATAAAGAAGGGTAAAACATTTATCTGTTCTAGCAATATTGTGGATGGTCTTTATATTTTAACTCCTGATAAGCATGAATTATATAATTCTGAATTAGATAATAACTCTCATGTAAAATCATTAAAGAGAAAGTTTCCTTCTACTAATGATGCATATCTTTGGCACTTGCGTTTGGGTCATATTAATCCAAACAGAATTCAAAGACTGATCAAAGATGGTCTCTTAGAGCCATTGGACTTTGATGAATTTCCAGTTTGTGAATCTTGTTTGGAAGGTAAAATAACCAAACGACCTTTTAATGCAAAAGGTAGAAGAGCCCAAGAGTTGCTAGAATTAGTTCATACGGATGTTTGTGGTCCTATGTCAACCCAAGCAAAAGGAGGTTATAAGTACTTCATCACTTTCACCGATGATTACTCTAGATTTGGTTATGTGTACCTAATGAGACGAAAGTCTGAAACCTTTGAAAAATTCAAAGAGTTTAGGGCTGAAGTTGAGAATCAATTGGGTAAACACATAAAGGCCATTCGATCTGATCGTGGTGGCGAATATCTTCTTGGGGATTTCAAGGATTACTTAACTTAAAATGGGATTGTATCCCAATTGACTGCACCTGGAACTCCCCAACAAAATGGTGTAGCAGAAAGAAAGAATATGACTCTTTTAGAAATGGTTAGGTCCATGATGAGTTACTCAACTTTACCAGTTTCCTTTTGGGGATATGCACTAAAAACTACAGTGCATATTTTGAATTTAGTTCCATCAAAATCTGTTCCCAACACACCTATGGAATTGTGGAGTGGGCGCAAGCCTAGTATGAAATATCTCCACATTTGGGGATGTCCAGCACATGTGTTGAAAGGGAAGTCTGATAAGTTGGAAGCTAAAACGGAAGTATGCATGTTTTTAGGGTATTCAAAGGAAACCAAGGGTTATTTATTCTATAATCATAAGGATAACAAAGTGTTTGTTAGCACTCATGCCAAATTTTTGGAACATAATTATATGAATAATTTTAACCCTAGAAGTAGAGTTGTCTTGGCTGAAATGAATGAACCTGTAATTGAACAACTAATGGTTGAAACTAGGGACGATGTGGCTGTATTGGATATACCACAAGATACTACTCATGAGCTGTCTAGTACACAGTTGCCTCGTCGTAGTGGGAGGAATGTTATGCCACCTATAAGATTCATAGGTCTTGGAGAGACTTATGAGGCTATCTCAGAGGAGGCCGAAACTGATCCTTACACTTATGAAGAAGCAATGAATGATATAGATGCACATCATTGGGTCCAAGCTATGAAATCAGAATTAGATTCCATGTATTCCAATCAAGTTTGGGATCTTGTAAAGGCGCCTAACGGCATTAAACCGGTTGGTTGCAAATGGGTTTACAAGAGGAAGAGAGGGATAGATGGAAAGGTTGAAACCTTTAAAGCAAGGCTAGTGGCAAAAGGGTATACTCAAAAAGAAGGTATTGATTATGAGGAAACCTTTTCACCAGTAGCAATGCTTAAATCTATCAAAATTCTCTTATCCATTGCTGCTCATTATGATTATGAGATTTGGCAAATGGATGTCAAGACTGCATTTCTCAATGGCAATCTTGAAGAGGAAATCTATATGAAGCAACCAGAAGGTTTCATAGCAAAGAACCAAGAGCATATGGTATGCAAATTGAATAGATCCATTTATGGACTTAAGCAAGCATCTAGGTCATGGAACATCAGATTTGATCAAGCAATCAAATCATTTGGTTTTGAACAAAATCTTGATGAACCATGTGTGTACAAAAGACATCAAGACAAAGTAGTAATGTTCCTAATGCTTTATGTTGATGATATTTTACTCATTGGAAATGATGTAGGTGTAATGTCATCAGTAAAGGTATGGTTGTCAAGCCAATTTGATATGAAGGACTTGGGTGAAGCTAACTTTATTCTAGGGATCAAGCTTTGGGGAGATCGTAAGAATAAGATGTTAGGCTTATCACAAGCTGGATATATAGATAAGGTACTAGAACGGTTTAGCATGCAAAACTCCAAGAAAGGATTACTTCCTTTCAGACATGGAGTTCCTTTGTCTGATGACCAAAGGCCTAAGACTCAAGAGGAAGAAGATATGATGAGACAAGTTCCTTATACTTCTGCAATAGGAAGTCTCATGTATGCCATGCTTCGGATATCTGTTTTTCAGTTGGCATGGTCAGCCGATATCAATCAAATCCAGGACCACAACATTGGCAAGCTGCAAAGCATATCCTCAAGTATCTACGGAGAACGAGAGATTATATGCTTGTTTACCGTTGTGAGGATTTGATTCCCATTGGCTATACAGATTCAGACTTTCAATCGGATCTAGATTTCAGAAAGTCCACGTCAGGATGTGTATTCACCTTGGGAGGTGGAGCCATAAGTTGGAGGAGTGTTAAGCAATCTTGTATTGCGGACTCCACCATGGAAGCTGAATATGTTGCTGCTTGTGAGGCGGCAAAGGAAGCTGTTTGGCTCAAGAAATTCCTTTCTGATCTTGGTGTAGTGAGAATGGAGAAAGTTCCTATCACATTGTTTTGTGACAATAGTGGAGCAGTTGCACAATCCAAAGATCCAAGGAATCACAAGAAAGGAAAGCACATTGAGAGAAAGTATCACATCATTCGAGACATTGTTGCTCGTGGAGATGTGGTGGTAGAAAAGATTGAAAGTGCAAATAATCTAGCAGATCCCTTTACCAAAGCCCTGCCTCAAAGGACCTTCGAGTCACATTTGGAGGGAATGGGAGTTAGATTAGTGCACAATAGTCTTTAGGGCAAGTGGGAGATTGTTAGGATATGTGCCCTTAAATCCTATTATATGATGCTATGTATGATATTACGTATGACATTATGTGAGAAATGATGTATGACTTAATATTGTGTTTAATAAAGTTGTTTTATTCTTATCTAAAATAATGGTAACATGAATATTCAGACATTATCAAATAGTCCATGATATGCATAGTATGTGATTTAGTCACAGAAGATATAGATCACAAGTTCTTTGTAAACTCAGAATTTTGGTTCATAGTCGGTGATGAAAATTGGGCATTTCATCTGCGAAGACTATAACATATTAACTACGATGATTTGTCTTGATCATGGAAGTGGTGACTTCTAGTTAATATGTTGATATGTTTTAAGAGTTAAGACATATTGAACTGGACCGCTGTGAGATTTATTATTCTCCTAACGACTGTCAATTGAATAATAAATCTCACGACTTGTATTCACATGAACTCTTAATCCTGAGAGAATAATGGACCTGATCATGAAATGTAGGTTGCTTTGATATATCAGGAGTGAGATCTAAAGTAACGGTCAAAACCTTAGTATGTTGGGCAGCCACATTTAGTGTTGATGGAATATATATTCTCAAGATGGAATTCATAGTCTCTTAACGGAGATATAAAATATTCCCTTGAGATAAGTTTAATGGGTACAGTTATTCAGAGAGTTAGGCCTAACCACTTTAGTAAGACTAAAGTATATATTTATGAAATTGGATTTCATAAATATATGATGAATAACTTAAAAGGATTAAACAGGGTACTCAAGGATTAAGATGTAGTAATTAACAAAGTGGCAGTCTATATTCATGACTTTGTATTACTACGAATATTTTATGAAGGGGTTGCATGTATAATAAAGTCTTGGGATATAATTTATTAATGAGACCTAGAGTGCAATTATATTTATATAGTGGTATTAAATATAATTAATGGTAACTTTGGACTTGTCAAGAGTTGACAGAAAAGCCCAAGGCCCATTGGAGCTAGTGTCTTATTTGTTCCCTTTTGGTCCCACTTCAAGCCACACACTAAAGCCCAATTGGGAAAGCCCAAAAGGCTAGCCCAATTAGATATTCAGTTATGTGGAGAGAAACATACAGAATTTTATATAGAATAAAATGGTTTGTATGTTTAATGAATAAAAAAAAAAAGATAAGAAAAAAAGGAAGAGAGACACTCTTTCATATTCTCTCTAGAAAGCATAGAACTGATTGAGAGACCATACATCTTGGGCATCAAGTGGAATTGGAGTGAAGATTGAAAGTCTTCCCGAGTTCTTCTTCATTCGGTTTTGAATTTCACCGCATTAAGGTACACTCTCTTGTTCTTATATTATGAAACCTACATAGTGCATGTTATCAATTGCGAATGAAGTAGATCCGTTTATTTTCCGCTGCGTATGTTTTGTATGCGATGCAAACATATATATTTCCTAACAAGATTACCATCATTTAATAAGGTAATGTGATTAAAGTAATGTGATATATTTTGTAATCTTAAACTATTGTAACCTTGGAACCAATTAAATGAACCAAAGACCGTAATGTTCACACTACGGTAATATAACATTGATGTGATGCACATCACAACAAACTGAATACCCCCATAGAGCATTCCCATTAGCATCAATAAATTTTGGCTAAACTTTCTTAAAACTAACCAACATTAGCCTTGACAAACTATTCCAAAATCCTAGCAATGAACAGTACCCTCAATACATTTGCTAAGGCTACTGTTCATCAATATATGATATTAAAATTTTATTTTATTCACTACTGACTCACACTTTTTATTTCTCTATCAGACTCTCTCTTCTCTCTCTCGGTAGAGGCAGTGGTCATAGAATGGGTTGTAGATCGGCAAAGGTAGATCGATGGTTGTAGACTTGTAGATTGTCAGAGGTAGTAGTTGTTTATTGGTGAAGGTGATGGGTGGGTCTGCCTGCCATGGACGAGTTTGATGTCAAATGGGTATTCTATAGCTGATTTTGATGTCTAATGGGTGTTATGGCTGAGTTTGATGTCACATAGTTCTTCTATGGGTCTACAATGGTTGTCTTCCTTTAATGATGGGTCTTCCATGACTGATTTTGTGAAGGTGAAGATGGCTAGGTAGTGTAGTGAATCGGTTATGATTGGTGGGTTTTTGGATTGAAATTGAGGAAGAGTGAGAAATTAATAATTAAATAAAATAGTGATAGATTATTGTGAGTGCATCATCTTGCACTAACTCACGTGTGGTTCATGCCCCACATGGGAAATATGCCTCAACCGAATGGATCGGAGATGGAGATTTAGGAGTACCCACCTGGTTTAGGTCTAAAAACCAAATTGAGCCTTTTGGGCCACTCAATTATATGCATAGGACTACATACTAGATTATAGGTTTGATGTTTGGATATGACTTATAAATGGGTTAGGTACCCAAAACCGCCCAGTTTGTGAGCTAGCTTCCATTATGTGTTGATAGGCTATATTTAAATAAAGAGTTTAGTAAAAGAGTCTAATCCCTAATATAAACATACATCATGCACTAAATGAAATAACACATATCATAAAAGGAAACACATTAAAACCATAATCAAACATATACTATTAATATGGAAAACTAACAATCAAATAAAATCATAAAGGAAAAAGAATATCAAATAAACCAAACATGGCAAAAATACTAAAATAAACATAGAAAACAATTAAACATATTTAAATAACCTAAAATAAAGAATTCAAAGTCAAACATATGAAAAAAAAAACCATGTGAAAAACAATTAACTAAATAAAAACAAGAATTTTGACCTAATCTGGGTTTGAGGTGCGTACGCATGTTCGAAAGTATGCTTGCACATGTTTGAGCATGCGTTCACATCCTTAACATAGAAACGATAAAACTCACGTTTTTGCAGATTTAATCAAACAAAAAGAATTTTGACCTAATCTGGGTTTGAGGTGCGTACGCATGTTCGAAAGTATGCTTGCACATGTTTGAGCATGCATTCACATCCTTAACATAGAAACGATAAAACTCACATTTTTGCAGATTTAATCAAACAAACGTATAACACATGAAAATAAAGAAGCATGTTAGAAGCCCTAAACACTAAAATAACATAAAGCAAATAAAACAAAGCATCAACATAACAAATAACCATAAATAGACCAAAACTATACTAAACCACATTAAATAAATAATCATATCAATCTTTAGGGGCCCAAAACTCAAGTTCAAGTGACTTGGAAATGAACCTGCGTACGCAGGTTCGAGGCTGTGTATGCATGCTTCCCAAAACTCTAATTCCTAATAGAACTGATGGTCTGTCTTCAAACGGCCATATTGCACTCAATTTAAATCTAACTTATACAAAATTTATGTTCAAATTAAAGCCTAGGATGTTTACTTTCCAATGAAACAAACCTTACCCAAATATTATTTGTGGATCAAAAGGTATTGTCAAAACAGTGAACAGAGGTCCTTTTTTAACATCATTTTCAAAGCAATTTGAGCACTTTTGAGTTTTGATTACCTCCGAACTATTGTGAACTCTTTAATTACCCTTGGTTGACGTATGTCAAGCTCATTATTGGGGCTGGGACCAAAGGTTATAACAGGTATAAGATGAGGTGTCTACAAGTATTGAGGTTGATGAAGTTGTGTGTGAATGGTAGATTATCCAAAGTAGCATTTTAGACCAAATTTGACTAAAAATGCATTGAGGTTTATGTGAATGCTCTTATGTCTCTAATAGAATAAATAAATTGCTAATGCTTAGGATTATTATTTTTGTGTTTTTTTTCATAATTTAATAATTAGGTGAGTGTGAGTTTGAATATGAATGTTTTCATTAAAATATTAGGACGAGCAAGTTAATTGAACTACAAGTCTGTTAACTAATGATTTGTTGTACTAGTGTGTAACCATGTGTATATATATGAGTACAATTAAAAATAATTACAATTATACGGTTCAAATTATACTTTTTTTAGAAGAGGTTCAAATTATACATGGTATTAGATTTCACTTTTTTTAAACCACACAATTCTAAAATATGTAATAGTTTCTCATTATATGTGTGTGTGTCTATATATATATATATATATATATATATATGATTTAGAATTTAATTGGTTTTAGATTTTTTAGTTTTTGCACCGAATAATTCACTTGCCACAAAAATTAAAAATTTAGATGAACACGTGATGGAAAATTGGACTCCAATTAAATCTAATTTAAAATCTAGTTGGATTTCAACTCTTCAATTTTTATACTCAATAATTCACTTGACACAAAATTAAAAATTAAATGGGACACATGGCGCAAAATTGACAATCTAATTAGACTTTCTCTAAGCTGTGGCTATTAAAATATATATATATATATATATATATATAGATTTGTTAAGTTGTCAATGATCTCTCAATTTATCCATTTATAATATATAAGAATATTCACATCTAGGTTCTTAAAAAATTTGCTATTTTACATTCTAAAAATTTATTTATATACAACTTCACAACTCACCAAACATCCTAGTTTTTATTTTAACATACAACTCATTAAAATAATATAAAGTACAGAATTAAATAATATAAATCTACAAACAATATCTCTCATCTCTCTCTCTCTCTCTCTAACACTCCATCTCTTTCTCTCTCCAGTAGCCCAGCAACTGGTTCCTTTCTCTCTCCAGAAACCTAACAACTGAAACCACCAGAACTGAAAGCTCGGATTTGTGTTAAAAACACAAGAGCTATTTAGACCTCCAAATAAAAGGATTGCGGCTCGATTGATTTTACACTACTTAATACTAAGTGCGGAATAGTGTAAATGCGAGTGGATAAACAAAAAAACTACTCTAACCCATAATCAATAAAACACAGCAATAAATTGAAAGGTAAAAGAGTAGGGAAGAAGAATGCAAACACAAGATAACACTCCAATATGTTATCAAAGAGGAAATCAAAGTACTCGGCGTAAAACCTCTCCGCCGCCCTCCAAGCGGTAATCGATCCACTAGAGAATAAGTTGAAGTACACGAATAACAAAAGACCCTCCAAGCCTAGTCTACCCAATGTACTTGAGCCCTCCAAGCTCCTGCTACCAACTGACTTCGCCAAGCCTTGTCTTCTCTAGCTCTCCAGATCACGTAATTCAGCCCAATTGCATCTGCCAAACATATGGCTTCTTTCAATGCTTCCCTGCAGCTCCAAAACCTTACTTTTCATTCAAGATGGGTGTGATAAGTGTTTGAGCTATCAACCTCTCAAGGATTTAGAAATGGAGAGGTAAGAGTTGAGGAAAACCATAAAGTATTGTGTAGAGATTTGTGGGTATAACAATCTCTCACTCTCAAGGGTTTGTGGCTAGGGTTTTCTCTCAGAAGCTCTCTTTATCATCTGTGGGTAATGTGGGTATATATAGTGTGGGTACAAAAAATGTGTATTAGATAGTACAGACTGACAGAACAGAAGGTTTCGTGAGTGTCTCACGGGAAGGCCTTACCCGCGAGCTACTCGCGAAACACAGCTGTCTCCATCTATCCTGACTCTTCTCATTCCAGTCATGTGCAGAGCACATATATCACTTCGCGGGATGCTTAGTCACGAGATACCCGCGAAAACTCTTCTATCTTCAATTGCTTGAGTTTTCACACACACACACACACACTCTCTCTCTCTCTCTCTCTCTCTCTCTCTTACAACCCTTACAATTAAATCCCACAATAAATACAGGGTATAAAAAGATTGAATAAAATTACAATCAAATTTGACACGGAATTAGACCAACAAAACATACAGTTGTAAATTTCAACTTTACAAGAACCACCAAAATTAAAAACCAATTGGAACCATTAAAACCCCCGAAATCAACAAACCAATTAGAACCATCCAGGCCCCAGTCACCAATTCAAGCCCTAGCCACCAAAACTACTAATTTAAACCCAAGCCTAGCCACCGAAACCAATTCCTAGCACCACCAAAACCATTGATTAAGCATCTAAGCCTCAGCCATCAATTCAAGCTCTAACAACCAATTCAAGCCCTAGCCACCGAAACCATCGATTTAAACCCATGCCCCAACCACCAATTCAAGCCTCAGCCACTGAAATCAAAGTTCAATACCACCGAAAACACCGAGAGAGAGAGAAGGAAATAGAGAAAAGAGACATAGAGAAGAGAGAGAATGAGAAGAGGCAGAAGACTGAAGAGAGCGAGCGAGGAGTTAGATAAAATAATGAAATTTAAGTTTACCTTTAGTGAACAATAAGTTGTATATGTAACAAATCATTGTAGCAAAATGCTAAAATTTTTAGCAATAAAAACCTGAATAAACCTGGTTTTATGCATGTATGGATGTAAAAAAGAAATTTGGGCGTGTAACCAAATAGCAATGCTCTAACGTAGATAGATTTTTTTTAATTTAGGGAGATAATTAAAACAGTTATTATGTGATTGTTTTGTGAGATAAATCCAAGAATCATGGTGGTTGACTACTTGGGTTGGCTTATATTTGCCTTACCCTTTGTAATTACCGCCAATGCTTTATTGCTTCTTATCCTTCCTTTGTCTCTAATCTTAATTCTTAACCTTCATGTTTCAAACAGTATTAACTGATGGGCGTCTCTTATTCGTCTTTTCCTAAACAAATACTAAACTCAATACCTACTTAATTCTACTTAGAAGTAGTGACAAAACTAAAAACAAAAAAGTCGACGATACCCAGGCAGTGGAACAAGCCTGTTTTGACTTTAGTTCCAAAATGATTGTTTCTGAAGAAGAAGAAGAAGAAGAAGAAGAAGAGAGATGTCCCAAACCCAAACAGCACTACTCTCGTCCTCCCAGTCTCCACCTATGCCTCTTGCTCTTCACAGTCCTGGTGGTCGCCTTGTTCATTGTCACTATTTCCTCCCTTCTCACCAGTTCTCCCTACATTGATAGCACCCACAACTTCGATCTTCATTTCTCGGAAATCAAATTCCCTCCAGAGAGAAATCGAAATCCAACTCTATCCCATTCGACTACATTCGCACCAAGTTCTTTTACTGCAGATTTAGCACCACCATTACCACCACTTCCTCAAGCAGTAATAAAGTCAAAGCCAAATATTAAGGCAGTGGACACAACAATGGAAGAATCAGGTCCCTATCACAATTGGCAACTCTTTGTTGAAGATTTCAAGGAAATGATGCGCAATTTCAAGATATATGTTTATCCTGATGCAACAAACCAAACCCAGTCCCAGTTTGGTCCCATTTTCCTTCCCCACCAAAACCCATTTGATCCAAAGCTAGGAAACTACTTCAGTGAACACATGTTCAAACTGTCTCTTCTTCAAAGTTCCCTATTAACACCCCATCCCCAACAAGCCCATCTCTTTTTCTTGCCTTTTTCAATCAATCTTCTAAGGAACGACCCTCGTGTTCACTCCGAAGCTTCAATCTCTGAGTTTGTCTCTCAGTACATTACCAGAATTCGCAGTGACTTCACATTCTGGAATGCCTCTGCTGGTGCAAACCATTTCTACGTGTGCTGTCATTCAGTTGGTCGAGAGGCCGCTTCTAAGTTTCTGGATTTACGTAACAATGCAATACAGGTCACTTGCTCTTCTAGCTACTTCCAGAGATACTATGTTACACACAAAGATGTGGCACTCCCGCAGGTTTGGCCTCGCTCAAATGATCAACCCCTCACTCCCCCGGATGCCAGGTACTCTTTTCTTTTCACCACTTTCTTTCATTATCATCTTTTTGTTGTTGCTGCTGCCGCCTTGGAAGCATTTCAGTACTAGAAATGGGTCCAAACCCCGTTTAGTTAAAGATTTTGATTATGATTATGAATTTTCTTTTCTTTTGGGATAGCATAACTAGAAATGTGTTCAATAGAGAGGGAGAGGGCTAAGGCCGACTCTGACAGAAAAGGATCGTCTTCATTTGAAATGCATCCATTTCATGGTTTAGACTTCAGATTAAACATTATAGATCAATAATGACCCCTTAGTTTATCTTTTTGATTTAATGCTATAGGCACCCGTGAAATCTGTTTGAGGACAAACACTAGTCCACTACACCAAAATCCCCAATAATGGTATTATGATTATTATTAGGATAAGGGGATCACTATGGTACACACAACACACGGTCCTTCCCTATTTGGATTTCAAACAGAGAGTGAAAAGGATGTTTTATGAGCTGCAGTTTGGCCTCCAAACACTGTTTGTGTATAAAACTGATCAAATAGCATGAGTTTTTTATTGATATGCTTCCCTTATTTATGCTCTGCTTACATCTGTCAATTAAGATAAAAATAGGAACTAAGCTAAAAAAGGGGATAGGTTGCAATTTGCATGCCAAAGAATTAGGAACAAGTACAGACTTGATACCAAACTCAATTACTTGCCACATTTTAACTGACAATGTATGTCATGAAACTCACTCTAGGAACTGATGCATATTTGTAGTCCTGTTGAAGCATATACAGCTATCATTTTGTAGATGCATTGCAAATATTAGATTCAGTTTGCTACAGGTACTTTTTCCTGTTTTGACCACCAACTGCTGCTGCTTGTTGTCATACAGGCATAAACTTGTTTACTTTTCTGGACGTATACAAAACTCTCGTATTCGCCAAGAGCTGATAGCTGTATGGGGGAACGATTCTTATATGGACATTTTCTTTGGAAGTACACCTTTTCCTTATGAAGAAGGTTTTAGGAGGAGCAAGTATTGCCTCCATGTCAAAGGTTATGAGGTGAACACTGCTAGAGTAAGTGATTCCATACATTATGGATGCATTCCTGTTATTATTTCCAACTACTATGACCTTCCATTTGCTAATGTTTTGAACTGGAGCAAGTTTTCAGTTATTATCAACCAAGGAGAAATAGCCTTCATCAAAAAGAGACTTTTGTCAATAACAAGACAGACGTACCTAGATATGTACCAAAATCTATGCCAAGTTCGGAAACATTTTTTGTGGCATAAAACACCAAGGGGTTTTGATTCCTTCCATATGACTGCGTACCAGTTGTGGCTGAGAAGAAGCATGCATCGCCTATCCCACTAATTCTCCCTGTTGTCTCAACATGTTAAGTACATGGAGGGCTGTATGAAGTTTCACATTGTGGCTACTTGCTCAAAAGAGGTTCTATGTTTTCAACGCATTCCATGCTGGTGGTTACTTCAACATGCATAGTCTGGTTTGGGTCACCTTTCAAGATTCTTTTTTAATCCAAATGGCTATAAGTATCTGGAACCCACTGTGGGAATATGAATTCTCATTCTTTTTAAGTGACAATAGTACCCAAAAATTGTTACCCCTTGACTATCCAATAATGGACTAGCTAAATCCTTATTTCACAGAACGCAAGCCTTCCAAAGGCTTGCAGGAAGAGACTAATGGACATATGACTACCATTGCCTCTTGCTTCTAGAATTGGGCAGGAGAGCAGAAAGGAGGATGGAAAGCCTTCAATGAACTTTTGAAAATAGGACTTGCAAAGAATCAAACCAAGAGAATTGCTCATAGCTGATACATGTAACTCTGATTACTCTTTCTTGCTGGATAATGACTACAAATACATCTCTGCGATTCAAGTGTTCATAGATGCAGGTGTGAATCCCAATTGCTTGATGACTACAAATATGATTCAAGTGCTCATAGATGCAGGTGTAAATCCAAATTGCTTGATGGCTACATATATGACTATGTGATTCAAGTGCTCATAAATGCGGAATTTTATAAAAAACGCAAATATGTGTGTGTTTGGTATTGTGATTTTACCAGAACTGTGTTCTTTCAAACGCCATATATCACGTTTTGAAACTGAAGTATCAACCAACTTTTTGAAAAATGCCACTTAAAACGCAGATTTGTAATACCTTTGAAGGTTTGAATACCTAAAACACCCTCAAGCATTTGCTAAATGGCAAAATCATCATCCAACAAATAAACTCACCTCCCTAACTTTCCAGCAACAGCACTACTCAAGACCTCAGGCGGAATTTGCAATAGCGGTGGAGAATGTTGTCATAACAAGAACGATCTCAGCTGTATCACTATCGTAAATGGAAATAAGAAGGCACTACTTGTAGGAACAACTTGCATGTCCACTTGCTCTCCGTCCATGTTTATAAGAAGAAGTTTGCATGCCCATGTAAATGAAATCTCTGTTTCTCTCTCTCTCTCTCTCTCTCTGTTATCACTGCTATCTCTTTTTCACTTTCTTTATTTGAGGTTGATATTAGCATTGGGAAGGGAAAGTAATTGGGGGTTATTTTAATTTAGTTTTTGCTTTTAATAATATTTACCTTTTTTTTTTTTTAAGAAAGGCTAGTGGGGATTAGTAAATATTGTAATTATTATTATTATTATTATTATTATTATCATGAGCTACTTAAAAAATGATAGAATAACATCAATATCAAAATTAAGTCTTTCAGTCCTTTTTGGTAATTTGCACCGAAACGCAATTTTAAACTAATACTGCACACAAGTTTTACCCAACGTTTTATTGTGATTTTCAAAACTGTGTTTTCCAAATGCACATTTTAAAAACGCTACTTTTAAAAACGCACATTTTCAAATAACTTACCCAAACAGATGACTACATATGGCATTTACAATCCCATGTGCCAATGCTCTATCAACTTTGTTGGAAATGCTCTAAAAAAATAAAAATAGAAATATACAGTGTAGCTTTTAACACTGCCAAGCTCCACAAAGTGAGTTGGAGTCAACTTTTTAGTGTACTTATATTTGACAGAAAGGTGACGTAATTAGGAAAAAGATCACTGCCAAATCAATAAAAATTATGAACAAAAGGTACTGTTATTATGAGACACAGAATAAGTGGCTTCTATGCAGTTTTAGTCACACATCATACTAGTATTAATTTATTTATAGGGTTTTCTTCAAACATGTAATCATATGCTATACACACAAGATTAAATTAAATAGAATGCTCGGCAGGCTGGGACTGGTATGTCCGCCTCCTAAGTTGAGACTCAGCTGTTGGTTGCTGCAAAAAGATTCTTGTTGGATCATTAGGATCAACGTATCTGCAAAATGACACAGATTTTTAATCAGTTATCCCTTCATGTATTACTCGACTACATAAAAAATACAAGAGAGAGCATTTCACATACGCGGATCTCATCATTTCATCAACAGGAGTTTGTGCAGCTTGCAAAGGATCCACACGAGGCTCTGTTGCCGAACTATGGTGTTGATTGTATTGTCTCACTGAAGAGATCAAATTGAAAAAGAGTGGAACAAAGGTTCCACAGCCACCTTCCTTGAACAAAATCTTGAATGAGTGAGTGGAGTAAAGTGCCCTGTTTTGGTTTTCTGGGACCACCTAAATTAAATTAAAGAGATAATCAGAATCTCGGAAATAGGATAGGAAAGGGTCTACATCCAACAAGTCTAGAACTCTCACTGATTACTTACAGGTTCCACTTGACCAGAAATGTTGTTGCAGAAAAATATAGGTTGATTAAATTTTTCACCGTGAACATAAAGCTGCAAAACAAAATCATCCATGAATCAGTGAAATGTCAATACATGGTTGTAGATGGACATAGCCTGCCACCTCAAATTACATGCCCAATTCCACAAGCAAAGAGATTTTCTGTTACAAGGCTTGAAGCAAAAACATAGCAATATTTGCATGACAGCAAACAATGTCATGAATGAAGCCCAAACCGTAACCAAGCTTCATATTACATCAAAAAAGATGCGCAATATGCAACTTCATCACCATAACCATTTCCTAAAACAATGGTCCAATATAAATTTTTTTTTTTTTTTTTTTTTTTTTGATTAGTAAAACAATGGTCCTATATAAATTAACACTGAGTCACTGACTAACTCCTCATCTTCATATGATCCAATGTGTAATTTCATTGTCATTATTAATGCAGCCAAGATAGTAAATATATAACATTAGAATAAATGACCACAACAGAAAATCTACTTCGCTACCCAAAAAATTAAATAGAAAATCTCTCCCTCACCCTCTCTGGCTTGTTGGCAATACAAGTAGCTAAAACCACATCTTTTCTCCTGGTTGGCCCACCATTCAATTGAACTTTCACAATTTTTCACCATGGGGTAACAGAAAAAAAAGATGAAAAGGGATTTTAAACAAAGGCAAACTAAGCCTGTGGAAACTTTATAACAAATCCTTGAGCTAACAAATATGAAAGGGATGACCATTAAGCTGCTATACTATAGGAATGGAGGTCTGAAAAGAGGTAACTGAAATGGTAAAAGATGTAGCCCCAAGCAAAACCAACCACCCAAATTGAAAAGGCAAACTCAAAGAGGTCATTAGGCGGCTTCTTCACCAAAAGAGCAACTTACATTAAACCAGGAGGAAGAAATCAGGCATCAAATGTGAGGGCCATGTTCATGCACTTTCAGGTACTGGTTTGGGCTTACAGGTCACTGAACCTACTCCACTGCCCATTGACCCAGTTCATGTGTTACAGAGTTAGTATTTATTTTCAAAGGGGTCATTAGGTGCATAGCAACTTCTTTTAACTTCAAAGAATAAAAAATTTATAAGACATGGCAATAAAACGAGGACAAAAAAGGAGCACAAAAGTAATAACAAGTATTACATACCAGGGGTATATCAAAAGCAGTAATGTTCCCTACAGGCTTATTTGCAACAAAGACCATGCGTATATTTGACAAGTAAATTGTTCCCTTTGCCTTAAGGTGACCTCCATGAGCTCTGAAAATACAAGGTGAGAGTCAGTTAACCTGAAAAATAAACCATTAAAAACTACCTCAGCATTAAAAGTCACTCAGTTATATGAGACTCGAGATGATGATAGAGCTGTCAGCCCCCCTGAAGGTGAAATTACAAAACCTCACTCACTTATTGCACCCACCCATTACATATCACGCTCAAATTTAGGTCATGACGATATGAACGCCACACATCCACACCCCAACATCACTTTATTAGGTTCTTGTAAGAACGGCGTTTTCCAAACTTATAACTAAATAGTAAATACAAAATAAATAAATAAATAATTCCAGTGTCACTAATTGCATTTCAACCAAGTATTTATCATAATTGAAATCCAACAAAGAAAAAATCATGCTACAAAGCATTGTTGTTTGCAGTTGGGATTGTTATCTGGGGTTTAACAAGGCCCTCAAAAGGGGCTTACATGTTCCTTTGTCTAAAGTGTGTGTGTACAAGTTGTGCCAGTAGAAATACTGTTAAGTCTTCTTGGATTTCAACAAAATGAATATCAGAAAGTCCTGCAATCAAGCTGGTCTGATAAACCCTCATAGAGAAAAATACCAAAAACCATTGTTACATAATTCAAGTCTAAATAAATAAAAAACAATAACCCAATTACATATGGTATGAAATTCTGAGTAAAATAAACTCCATGCTTTAGGCAGCATTGATCATCATTTCTTTGATTTGCTCTCTTAAATTTTCAATTCCAACCTCTTGAGAGTGATGAAACTAGCATAGAGCTCAAGATCAAACAAGGAGATTCTAGAATTGGAGTCTAATTTTGATATGGGACCTAATTGGCACCATTCAGAAGCTTTTTTTTTTTTTTTTTTTTTTTTTTGTCATTGGCGAGTCTTAGTAAGATGCATAATTTGGCAAATTCAAGATTTTCTAAAATGAGAATTAATTGGCTGTACCAAGCCCATGTGTCTTCTTTTTAATTTTCAAGTCCTTTTTTCTGTTCTGTTCTCATAGTTTCCTTTAATAGTTCTTCTATTTCTTAAGGCCTTAGATAACCAACCAAATTCATATAGAGATTGAGAGTTTAATAAAACTCTAGCAGCTTTTCTTATAGCTTTCTGGGTGTGGGTGTGGGTGTGGGTGTGGGTGTGGGTGTGATTGCAGATTGCCTTCTCTTTTCCCCTGTGTAATCTTAGAAACCTAAGCATCATTGCCTAGGGTTAGAGTTTATGTTTTTTTTTATTCAATTCACAGTTTTGATACCAAACAGCCATCAAAAACCTATATCTGTTTATGAACTAACCATCCTAAACCCCTAAAACATCAAACCCAATCCAAGAATCCTATGAAAAATCTAATATAGTGCTGAATTGAAAAAAAAATCCTTCCCTATGTACATGTTAATTTAGCTTCAATAATACTTATTACTCATCAGAGATTCAGAGACAAATCCAATCTGTTTATATAGCTTGGAATGTTGTCAGTAGAGTTGAATAACAATTTTATTTTATTTTATTTTATTTTGGTTGAGAACTAAGAACTAACTAGAAGTAGTTGTGAAAGGATAAAAATTGTCTTATTATATATTTAAATTGAAAAAAGGAAGAGAAAGCAATGAGATCATCATTAAGGATATAAAAAAGTTGACATTTCGTATGTTACCAAAAGTTAGAAGAAGAAGAAACAGACCCAGGGATCTTGTCGACTTCGAATTCGACACCGTCTCTGGCCAAAACAAACAACTCGTTGACGAAAGGAACGGGCATTCCATTTGGGAACAGTTGAGGGTTCACAGCCATAACAACAAAACCAGGAAGATGAAGATGAAGATCTAAAATCGCAAATTTGATACTCCTCGATTTTCCAAGGCTTTTCTGCTCTTGCCCTGTTCCTATTATTATTTTGATATTTCCAAGGCTTCGGTTCGGTTCGGTTCGGTTCGGTTCGGTTCTTTTCTTTTTCGTAAATGTGAAGCAAACACGTGTCACGCGCACCACCAAAATTCATTATTTTAGTGTTCTCCACGAGAAATTATTTACTCCATAGTAGTGACAGGGTCCTCCTAGTTATATGTACCAATAGGACACCCTTTCCATTTAGCATTAAATATATAACGTTTTAGATAGTTAGCCGGTTTAAAAAATAATTTTGAAACTAGCATCTCGAGTTTTTAAAACTCGAGATTCAATTAGAACTCGAGTTAAAACTCGATTTGTGGTGTTTGTCTATACCTTGACGTGGACAATTTTTTCTAAGTGAAGCGAATTTAGCCATGTAGAAATTGAGTTTATAAGACTCACAATTCTTTAAATATACTATCTCTGTCACTTTCAAACCCCTCGCGCAAACACTCCTCTCACTCTCTCAAACACTCTCAAACATTCTCAGTCACTCTCAATCTACTCTCAGTCTCTCAAACACTCTCAGTCTCTCAAACACCCAAATCAACACTCTCACTTAAACACCCAAATCATTCACCCTCAATCCCTCGGCGCGCAACAAAAATCACCGTCACCCTCAAATGCTCTCCTCTTTCCACACAATCGGTTTCAGACGATCCCCTCACCCATACCTTCAAAATCTCTTTTGTCCCTATCAACGGAAGTTCAGATTTTTTTCAAGTTTGAAAGTATGTTTTTTTTATAAAAATTTGAGATTTTTAAATAATTATTCCATCTGGATTTAGCCCAATTGTTTGTGTTTGATAATATTGATTATGACCAGATATTAAAATGTGTTTTTGTTCATTTTTTTATTAAGAGACTTCATTGGTTTTGTCTTATTTTTATCAACTTTAGCTCGAATTACTGCTCTTTTGAGTTGAACTAGTAAAAAAAAAGACATGTTAATTAAGTTTGTAACACAGAGTAAGACTTCAGATAGAACAAAATGGCGGGAAAAAAAATACATGATCATGACTTAGGAGATTTCAATGTGTTTTTGTTTAATTTTTGAAAAGGAACTACTCTCATCATGCCTAATCATCTACTTCCAATCATAAGCATACCCTTACCTCAGATTTGAATTTGTTGAGAGGGAGGAGCAGTGAGAGAAGCAATGTGGTGAGTGTGAGTGAGAGTGAGAGGCAATGTGGTGTGAGAGTTATGGGTGAGTGAGGGCTGAGTGGGGGTGAGAGAGTGAGGGGCTCATAAAACTTTTCTATGTTTATAACTGTGAGGGGCTGATGTGTGTAGTGTTTATAGAATTTTTCTCAACGAAACTCAAGTCTACAAGACTCTATTTCTATGCAATTTTTAATGAAATATCGAGTCTTTAAAACTCGATATCTTGCATATTTTCCCCTCAAAACTCGAGTCTTTGAGACTCTATTTTTAATATGTACAAATCAAGTCTTAAAAACTCGAGATCTATGTGGCAATTTTAAACCAAGTCAGCAACTGCACAGCAATGGAAAGCGAGTTTCTAATCGTCAATTCTTTAAATAGATCTCGAGTTTCTAAAACTCAAGATACTATTTTCCATAATCATTCAAAACATTAGTTAACTTACTATATACAACCTCTTCACACTGCTACTCTGCACATTTCATCTGGGTATTTGTTGAAATTGGGAACAAGGGAGTCAGCGTGTGTTAAAGAAGAAGGAAGGAGTTTTTTTAAACATTATTTTATATGGGCTGAGGTTACGGTTCTGTGCCAATGGCAGGTGTGGGCTCCACTTAAAAGTGGAAAAAAAGAGTGATATCAAAATGATGAGCCAAACAAATTATTTTGAGTTTTGGGTTGTTGGTGAGTAATGAGTTTTGAGTGATGGATGTTGAGTAATGAGTTAGCCCCAAATCATACAAGCTCTAATGTGGCGTTTGGTACGAAGTAATGTTTTAGGATTCTCAGGAATGTTTAAAAAATCCCATGTTTGATTGCAAATTACGCTAGAGAATCAGATGCTAAGAGAATCTGGATTCCCCCCTTAAACCCCTCTCAGTAGGAATTTAAATTCCCTTTAAAACATGTGGGTATCCAGATTCCCAAACTTAAAGGAAATTGTATTTTTTATAAATTGACAATTTTAACCACTTTTTCCTTATCATTTAAGCAATTAAGATAAAATATAAAACAAGTTATCAATATCTTTTCTTTTGTCTTTATCTTTTCCCACCAAAACAACATAAATAGGATAGACAACTCTGTTAATATATTTTTTTAACAAAGTTCTATTTAGATTTTACATGTGAAAAAAAAAAATTTGAAGGAGACCCTCTATTATTGCTAGATATTCACTTTCACTATTGTGTGTGCGTGTTGTTCAACAAATTATTAATTTATTTAGAGGAAGATATTTTTTTAAAGGACTAATTAATAGTTTATATGTTTTTTCATTATTTATTTAGAGGAAGTTTTTTTTTTTTTTAAAGGACTTGGTAGTTCATATTTAAATCTAAGAATAGAATGGGAAAAATAAATAATTCATTTAAGATTCTTGGAAATATACTTTATCATCTCACATTCCTGGGAATCTCCCAATGAAACCAAATATAGGAATAGCTACATTTCTAGGAATGCGATTCTTAGGAATCACATTCTTAAGAATCTGGATGCTAGGAGTAATGTGGATTCCCCCGTACCAAATGCCACATAAAATTTTTATTAATTTAAAGGAGATGAGAATACTGTCAGAAGAAGTTACCATCTCGATATTAGGGATGTGGGAAATTTTGGGCCACTCTTCTCCTACCTCTCTTTTGCTGCATTCATCTAGAATCGGACTCCCCCAGATTTCGAATTTTTGTAACGGAGTTATAGGAACAAAGTTCTCGACAACAACTTTAACTTTGAGCAATTGCAAATCTTCAAAATCTTTTTTTGCTCTTAGGTTGTGAGTTTGATATGGTCTGATTATGGTGGTTTGTGGGTTACGGTTGTTGTGGGTGGTGGTGCTACTACTGCTTGCTGAGTTGTGGTGGTTGTGGGTGAAACGAAAAAGGAGAAGGGGAACGGGAAAAATAGGGTTTGAGGAAGGAGATCTCTGTTGGTTTGTGGGTATGGTGGATATGGTGGGTTTTGATTGAGGAAGGAGAAGGCAAAGAGCTGGTTTTGCATTTATGGGGTTTTAGAAAAGTTTTATTTTGCGTGAAATTTTTTTTTTTTTTTTTTTTTTGGTGTTTATGTTTCTTTTTAATATTATGCTGATGTGAAAAATTGTGCAAGTTTAAGAGGTTTCGGTTATATATATATATATATATATATATATATATCTATACTATTATTTAAGGGGCTTTCCCTGTTTGGATTCCTCATTTTTTAATTCAAAAATGCCCCTACGCTCCTATGTTTAAGCAAAGACAAAACTAAAGGACAATCAGGTAAAAATGCAACTCTAACTCTCACTAAAACATGGCCTAAAAAATAGGACCACTCTTCTGTTATTTTTTAAATTTCTTTATCCACATATAATTTAGATTTTCAAAATAAAAATTATATATATATATATATATATATAATCTACAAAATAAGACTACTAACAAATAAAATAAAAACTCTAACTCCCACTAAAACATTACCTAAAAAATAAGACCACTCTTTCTTTATTTTTTAAATTTCTTTATCCACATATAAATTAGATTTTCAAAATAAAAATTATATATATATATATATATATAATCTACAAAATAGGACTACTAACAAAAAATATAAAAACTCTCCACAAGTTCCACTTTCTTCTAAAAAAACCATCCCACCTTCTAAAAAAAAAACCACCCTACGGTTTTCTATTAAAAAAAGACCTATCCTAAGTTCTGTAAAAAATAAAACTACCCCCACCTTCTTTAAAAAAATCCCACCCATGGTTTCCTATTAAAAAAAAAAAAAAAAACTACTGCATATCACTCCAAAAAAAAAAAAAACATATTTCAATGTTATTTTGTGTTTATTTTTTAGATTATATATATATATATATATATATATATACATATATATAATCTACAAAATAGGACTACTAACAAAAAATAAATAAAAACTCTCCACAAGCCCCACTTTCTTCTAAAAAAACCATCCCACCTTCTAAAAAAAAAACCACCCTACGGTTTTCTATTAAAAAAAGACCTATCCTAAGTTCTGTAAAAAATAAAACTACCCCCACCTTCTTTAAAAAAATCCCACCCATGGTTTCCTATTAAAAAAAAAAAAAACTACTGCATATCACTCCAAAAAAAAACATATTTCAATGTTATTTTGTGTTTATTTTTTAGAGTTAACCTTATTTTTAGGTCATATTAGTGGTTTTAAATCTACAGTTTTTGTGAAAAAATAAGTGTAAGTTTCAAATTAAAATAAGTGAAAAATTCTAATACTAATAATAAAAAAAAAAGAGTTTCAACGGATAATATTTTTTGATAAGAATTCATAATTAGTGTGCAATCCTTTTCCTTGCCATCCTTCCCCGTCACCTTCTTCTTATTCCTAATGGCCTCAATTTCCACCTGCTTAATGGACTCCATTATGGTATCAAATTTAACTACCTGAGTAGCATATCCCACTTTCAACGCCGCTGACTTTAGAGTCGAGTTCTGAAAATGTGTGTTAAAGTTGCTAGCAACATGTCTCAGGCTATATCTATGAAATACCCGTGGTCTTCCATCATCCCCTCTAAGCCAGTTTGCAATGGCGTTTTTGATACCGAGATGTCAGTTAGAAATTATGCAAATGCCTTTGTCAGGTATCACGTGGCCAATCGTATCTCTGAGGCATTGTAAAAACCACCTCCAACTAGACCTTGACTCACAATCCATAACAGCAAAGGCGAGAAGGAATACCTTGTTGTTAGCGTCAGTTGCCATTGCGACCAACAACTTTCCCTGATATTTACCAAAGAGATGGGTCCCATCAATACTGATAACCGGCTTACAATATTTGAATCTATAATGCAAAAATACGACCGAAAGACCAAAACACATAATGCAAAAATACGATGTCATCTTTACCGGTAGGTTTGGTACGATAGAACACCTGGGTAGTCGAATCCTGATCAATATATGCCATTAGCAACTTTTGCAACCTTTGGTAAGACTCTTCCCAATTCCCAAACATCTTCCCAATCGCCTTCTGTTTCGCATCTCATACCTTGTAGTAAGAAGGCTTATGGCCTTGATATTTCGACTCTATCATAGATCTGAGATGCTTAATTGGGGTAATGTGATCCTCACATAACTTCTTAAAGATGTCTAATGCAATAAAATTACAAGTCATCATTCTACCATCATTCTACACCCCAGTCAGTATACACGTGTGAGGACCTACATACACGGTGACCATCCATAATTCGTGGAGATTGGGCTTCATGACTGCACAGACATACCACTTGCATGACTCATTCACGCATTTCGCACAAAGTTTATTCGTCGTCGACCTGCTGATCATAAAATGTTTGTTTTTATTTAGAGCACAAATTGTTAATACGCGCTGCACCTCTACTTTATTGGCAAAAGTCAACCCTTTGCACAAATTCATCCCCTCTCTCCAAGTAGACACAAATGGTATCTCAACATGTGAAAGATCAACCATGTTTTCTCAAGTATTTGCAAAAAATGACAAGGTAGGAGGTGCGTAGGCAAGGATTGTTTTCATAATGTTTAGGACACTAATAACATTGTCAGTATTAGGTTCACTATCGTCCAATGTCTCATCGTCATCAATATCCCTCTCGAAGTCTCCAAAGTCCCCTCGTTCAATCCTCTCTTCAAAGTCATCTTTATCAACAAGATCTTCAACGTTAATGGCAGTAATCTCATCAACATAGTCATCATCATCATCGGCATGAACATCATCATCCTCTATATGTGTAGAATACTCATATTGAGCATTCGGAACTGTAACTTGTAAACTTGTGGCTGTTTGTTGGATTTCATCATCTGCACACGACTCCAACTGTATGTACAACTCAATGCCACTGACTTCAGGTATTCTCTCCAACTTGTTAAACATGATCTTTACATGTTTATCTGTTTCTATCGCCATATATTTGTAATTAATCTGGTACTTCAGGACTTCATATAGCATACGATAAGTAATTTGTATGTTGTGTACAGCAGGATTCGCACACAATTCTTCCATAACTATCATGTTCAATTCATCAAGGGTCTTCAACCTACGATTAATTTGGGTATAATAGAACTTTATACCCAGCCTTTCAAATGGCAATCCCTTGTTCGCATTGGCATTCTTAAGCGGACCACCGTGGTATAAGATTATATCAATTTCAGGCATTGTAAACCTGTTAGAGTCAAGTTACTATGTTAGTTAAAAAACATTTTATCTACTCAAACTGCACAAAGTAGAAATTCCAATCCATTCAGCGGGTATGAATTTCATTACACATTCTTTACACATTTCATACTCAAATCCTTTTTCCATCATGCTAAAACTAGCCATTTCATACCCAATACAAACAAAAAAAGGCAAAATCCTTGTAAAAGTATACAACATTTTATCATGTTACATATTTACCACATTTACATACTCATTTCATACCCAATACAAAAAAAGTCATTTCATTACACATTCAAAGGGCATGAATGACATACCCATTTTATTACAATTCAAAGAGGAGGGTGACTACTCATTCCATTTCATACCCATTCATCACAATGCATTCACTACCCATTTCATACTCATTCATCACAAAAACCATGCAAATAAATACTCAAAAAATTAACTCTAACAAAACAAAGTTCTATAATTCACAATATTGGTAAGAAACTAAATTATGTTAACTATCTACAAAATAAATAGTCAAACTAAAACCCACACCCAACAACAACCAATACCCAACTACAATGACATTCAAATCAAAAAAACCCTTACCTGAGATATGAATTTGTTGAGAGGGAAAAGCAGTGAGAGATGCAATGTGGTGAGTTGTGAGAGGCAATGTGGTGTGGGGTGAGTGAGGCAGTGAGTTAGTGAGGTTAGTGTGTATGGGTGAGAGCGTGTATGGGTGAGAGCTAGCTCAGGCTGAACATTTTGATCTGCTGCGTGCTGTTTTATAAAAATTTTCCAAGAGAACTCGAGTCTTATAGACTCGATTTCTATGCTAAATTTAAGAAGATATCGAGTTTCTAATACTCGATATCTTTGTGTTTTTTTGCTGAAAATCGAGTCTTATAGACTCGATTTTTATTTGGCAGAAATCAAGTCTTAAAAACTCGAGATCTGTGTGGCCTTTTTTTAATCCAGTTAGCAAGTGCATACAAATACAAAGCGAGTTTGTAAAACTCAATTTTTAAGAGGATCTCGAGTTTCTAAAACTCGAGATGCTATTTTCCATAATCATTCAAAACATTATTTAACTTACTATATACAACCCCTTGACACTGCTACTCTGCACATTTCCCCACCAATAGAAACTAGCTACGTATTAAAACAAAAGTTGAGTCAGCGACTTCACCTCCTGCAATTCTTTAGGTCCTGTACACTATTTTTAACACATGTTTTCAGTTTTTAAATAACATTACATGTATTTTTACACACTTTTTTACCTACACACGTATTTCCAAAAAGATTGAAAACTATTATTTAAATACACATACCAAACAGGCCCCTGGCCTTTTAAAAACATATACTGAAATACACTTTCACTTCTAATTCTACTTAACCGCTTCACCAAAAATTATAAAACCCAAAATTTTCCAAACCGCCCAGCTCTCTTCTCTCTCCCTCTTTGCATCATTGAAGATATTGTTCTTTGCATGAACAAACTCTATGAGATTTTGAACTAACTTTGATCTTGGTTCTAACTTGTTCTGGCTTGTTTCTCTCTTTTCCCCTATGACTGAAGTGGCTGCCAGAATTCAATACTCACCATTGCAACTAACCATGACTGATCAAGGTATGTTACAAAGTTTCATTTCACTCTTCAAAGTATTATTTTCTTGCTCTGTTTTGTCTCTATGTAGTTTATAATACAATACCTTCTATATGTTTGATAAAAATTCCAAGATAAAAATGTATTAAAAGAATGAAATTTTTATTTTTATTTTCTTTCTGTTTAGTTTTCTTGACTATGAGCCCTTGTTTTTGACTCTAGATTGCAGGTCTTTCATTTTAGAATGAGTCTTTAACTGAGACCTTAAGTTCAGTATCATAACGTTGCTGGGTTCCTTTTCTTCTTCTTCTTCTTCTTCTTTTTTCTTTTTTTTTTTTTTTTTTTTTGCATTTGAATGTTGCTGTTGCTGTTGCATTTGAATGTTGTGGTGTTTTTAATCATAGATATTAGAGTCAATGAGGAAGGTGTTTTTAATCATAGACAGTTTGGTAATGTTGGGCAGCTTGTTGTTCCTAAGTACATGAACTGTTTTTGAGAAATGACACTTGTTGAATAGTAGGGCAATTTGTTGGTAATGTTATTAGAGGGCAATTTCTTATTGAAGTTTAAGTCTTGTTTTGATGGATTGACTCTTCAAAAAAATAAGGTGCTCCTTTATCTTTAAAAAAATGCACACAATGCTAAATTCTAACATGTTAGAAAGTTTGTTATTGTCCTATCAAGGTATTACTAATTGGAAGAATGTGTTGGAGTATTATTGTGCTTCTACATTTTGTTCTTTAGTGTTTTATTTTTGTTTTCTGTTTGAAACTTTAATGTGTTTCTAAAAAAGGGATTGTATTTGATTACTAACATTTGAAATTGTATTTAGGAGCATAAAAATTGGACGAATGAAGATACACTAAATGACAATCTTGGAGATGGGACATTTGTTGCTGGTGTTATTGTTGGTAGAGATGCAGAGTGTCTTGGTTTGCTGCTTTGTCTGAGTGAGTATGTTATTCGGGTTTAAGCTTGCACGTTTTTAGGCTACTATTTACTATGCAATGGAGTAGAGATGTTTGTATTAGATATTTGAACTGTCAAGATGTTGAATCAGTGAATGCATTGACAAATGGAAAAAACTACTTCGTTGAGGCAAGATTAATTTTAGTTGATATTAGGCGACTCATTTTAAACTTTGAATCAATTTCCTTTCATGTAGTGTAAAAAAATTTGAAACTATGCAGCTAGTGAATTGTAAAATTTTCTCAGGAAAAAGAAGAGCCTTTGGTAGGGAATTAGAGGAATGTTCTTTCTTTTTGTTAGCCATTGTACTGAAAAATATTTATCAATATATCAAGTTTTTTTTTTACAATGGTTATATTCTAATTTTCCACACCACAAGTTCACAAAAATTGCTTATAATCAACATTTGAAGTGAAAAATACTTTTCATTGCTATTGGTTATATTCAATTGGATAAATAACAATGTTGAACTATACAATTTTTTACTAGAGGATAAGAAGGCGTAACAAAAGAAAATATACAAAAAGGAATGTAATCCAACATTTCCTATAAATAGGCCTATTTTCATTGCCTTCAAAATACAAAAATAACATTTCCTACAGCTTTCACTCCTCTAATCATTAGTTACTTGATTAATCTTCCAACTTAAGTACTTATCAAAAATCTTCCAAGTTGAATACTCATAAGATAACTTCTAAGTCATTTTTGTCTAGGATTTAGTTGTGGAAAACTATTTGAGAAAGAATTCTGCACAAATAGAGATGGACATTTTCTAGTTATTAGTAACAAGGTGATAACTATTGATACAACTAAATAAACATAACTAATGAAGAATAAAAAATTGAAACAAAAAGTATATTTTGACTTAAATGAGTCAAGAAATCGTTACTTTGAAGCATGCTTGTGAAGTTGAAATTTGGAGAAGCACTGCTCCAATAGGAAAAGGGGTTCTACATTCAAATAAACTCAAGCTTAAATGTTAGATATTTTTTTAAATGAACATTAAATTTCACAAATCAATTATTTATTTATTTTCATTTACTTCTACCTGATTTGGATGTTGAAAATGACTTGAACTAATGGTTGTTGGCATGCCTGGAGGAAGGAACACCTATCAAATATTATAAGAGATTAATATGGGATCATTAAAAAAAAAAAAAAAAAAAAAAAAAAAAAAAAAAGAGGATGCAAGGGGCTTAGATCATACTTGATTATTATGATTCTCATCCATGGGTACACTAGATGGGTGCATTGGCTGGCAAAGACCTGTACATTGTGGAGCATGGGTTGAGTTTTGTGGATTAATGACAATTGTTCTAAAGGCATATAGTTTCATAGGATAATTATTATTGATAAAGCAAGTAATATTGTTATTTTCATAGGACTTGTGTGTAGCATATGGTACATGAATGTCAAATATTCCAAAGGCAATATAGACAAGGTAACATATATAAGAAAAATTGATAAGTGCATACAATAAAGGGCAATAAAAAAAAATTATATTCCTGTAGCTTTGCACAGTGAAGATTTACTTGATAATGTGTATCATACAGTACATCATTTATAAAGAGTAAGCACATTTTTAAATCAAAATACTTGAAAGTCCTCCATATAAAATTGTTTAGAAAAGAATCAATACTTTTAGGGGTATGGCTAGAGCTTGTTGGAAGTCCTCTTGTTGACAATTGTTCTAAAAAAAGGAGAGGAAACTATGGGCATTACTCACAACAAAAAAATAATTGAACCACACTACTAGCATTTTTTTTTTCAATATAAAATTTAAATAAAAGAACAAAGATTTACTTGATCTTGTAACATCTTTTAATGGCTTCCTTTTACGCTTCTCCATGTTGCTTTTAAGTCTTGCATTTGTGACTTCTTTCAGTTGCACACTGGGGGGATCTAATATTGGCAAACTATTGAGAGAGCAATTTGTCTTCTCAACATCATCAAAGACAATATTAGCAACAAACCTATTTTCTTTTTCATCACCATCCCTAGCCACATTTAATTGCTCCATATCTTTTTCAATTAATTATATCATCTCTCTAACTTTTCTTTTGCTCATTTCAGTATGTCGAATTGTTGCTATACTTTTTGTGAAAATTTCATAAACTGAGCACATTAATTCGTTACGGCGTGAAGTCACGATAACTCATCATTTGCACCAACTGGTTTTACATGATCACATCAAACACTATCTTTCTTTGCATCTTTTGTCCATTTTTTCAAAATATACTGAACAGGGAGCTCTGTGACATTTTTCACAATAAGTTTTCGCAAAGCATGTCGACATAGTAACCCCAATGTTTCAAAAATTTTATAACTGCATGTAACAACATTATTTGAGGAGTTAAATTGGACAACACGAACCCTCCGGCCACCTCCTTCGATAACTTCATAGGTAAAAGACACTCCATTAGAATACACATCTTGGTGTGTGATCCCCAAGGTAGAAGCAATTTCTAACTCAAATCTTTTGAAAAATGTACAGGTATAAACAGATAATGCATGATCTAAAAGGCCACAATTCTTAACTATTTGAGAAGATGTACCTTGTTTGCAACGAAAATCTTCATCTAACTCTTCCACCCGCATATTTTTTGAAGCTTTCTCATACTCATGTACAAATTTTGTTAGCCTCATTGTTTTGCACGCCATATGTTGAAAAACATTATTTACACTCTCACCCCTTGATGAAGCTTTCATTTTGGCAGAGAAAATGTTATGACTAAAAACCAAAGTTATTAATTCCGTTCCGTTTCGGCCAGAATGGCTGGAAAATACTGTTCCAGCAAGTAAACCGGAATGGTATACCCCCTTGTTCCACCTCGGAACAAATTCCGGGTCATTCCGGGGTGTTCTAGCTGTTTCGGGTAATTTTGGAAAATACCGGTCGAAATTATGGATCCAGTCGGAATGAGTTTCATGTGAAAAAAAAAATCACAGAATATGAGGAAAAATCTTATGAGCCACAGTAGGGGGGAAAAATAAAAGGAAAGAGGAGGAGGTGAAAAGAAAAAAATCAAGAGAAAAAAACAAAAGGAAAAAGAAGATAAAAAAGGAAAAAAAAATCAAGAAAAGCTCACGGTAATGAGATTTATCATTCATGCATGCTTCCTCTTAGAAGTTGGAACCCATGTCTTTGCAAAGACTCCCCTAGAACCCAGCTGAGAAGAACTTTGAGAAGTGAACTTGAGATGGCGTTCCAGACTTTTAGCAAAGTAAGGGGTAGTGTTTTATTTGCTTTATTGAGTTGACCACTAAATCCAAGTAATAAGTAAAAAAAGATGAAATAGTATAAAAAGTAGAAATAGGAAGTCATTGAAAAGACAATCACGTGGGGTTGGTAATTTCTTGGAAGCTTCCTATTTTACAATGCCCAACATCCGTGTTTATTTACAACAACAACAACAACAACAACAAAAACCAACTATTCTGATTTAATTTAAAAAAAAAAAACCATCTAACTATTTGGATAAGTTGATTAAGATTTCTTTTCAAACCTCTCTATTTAGTTCATTAGTTAATGTCAAAATAATTGTAATAATAATAATAATAATAATAATAATAATAATAATAATAATAATAATAATATATTAGTGGGTAATTCCGAAATAGTATAAAACAGTACGCCGAAATAGGTCGGTACCGAAATATTTCATTCCAATAGACAAACTGAAACGGTATTCATAATATTGCTAAAAATTGAACACCACCTTTCCTGATTTTCATATAAGTGCTAAGCCACGTATTGCCCACCAAATTGTAATCTCTAAGTAAGGCATCCCAAGAAAAGTCAAACTCTGATTCTGTCTCACAATTATAAAGAATCTTATTGAATTTACTCTTGAATTCAAGAATCCCATAATGCCTTGGTAAATTTTCTATAGCATTTTTTGAGATATGCCTTAAGCACAAGGATGACATGCATCAGGATACACAACTCTTATGGCATTCTTCATTGCTTGACATTGGTCAGTAAAAATTGTTTTTGGTTTTTGATTTTCCATTGATTCTAAGAATGTTTCAAACAACCAAGTAGAAGAAATAGCTGTTTCATCCAATAAAAATGCACAGCCAAAAAGTACATTCTTCCAATAATGGTTGACACCTACCAATGGGGCACATATCATATTATACTTGTTAGTTCGATATGTAGTGTCAAAACATATAACATCCCCAAAAGAGTTATAATCAATCCTTGATCTGCCATCTCTCCAAAAAAAAAAAATTGTCATTCGATTTTCTTGATCAACTTGAATTGCATAAAAAAACATAGGATCTTCTGCTTGCTTTTGTTTAAAGTGGTCAACTAAACTTTGAGCATCTCCAGCCTCAACATTGATTAACTTCTGCTTGTTCACCACATTATAGCAATCTTGTTTTATAAACCCAACATTTTCAAACCCTCCAGCTTTCTCAACTAAAAAGGAATTTGCGCTTATTGTTCTTATACTCGCTTCCTTGAAAGTTTTTATAACACTAACTGAGCATCAGTTATTTTTCGATTCGACCTTAGAAATGGCCTTTCTTCTGGCTTTGCAAGCTCATGATTATGAGTAGGATTGAAGTGAGTAACCTTCCACTCACCATTTGTCACTGTAAACCAGATACTAGCTTCACAACTAGTGCTAGTTTATAATTTTTTGAACTTCTTATCATCCAAATTGTCACTCTCTTGTGGGAATCCTTCTTTTGAACACACATAGTCTCGTTGTCTTACAACATTTTTTGCATATCTGAGTTTTTGTTTCTGAGCACTAAACCCAATCGTATGGCATAGTCATTGTATAATTATATGCTTCATCCTCATTATGCACCACCATTCCAAGCATAAAGACATTTTTGACAAAATAAATGCCTATGTAAGCTGACAACCTTGAGGAGCCGTCGGCTCTGCAAAGACGGATGGACCCTTCAAGTGACGAGCGTCTCTCTCTCCAGGAACCGACAGGTGTGATCCCCGCACTGACCAACAAAGACCTTTGAAGCAATAAATGACCTTAGACCAATGGAAGAAAAAGTCGGCGGGTCCAGCATGGCCTTGCGTGATCCTCACGATTACTCATATAAGGAAATATCTTGCGTAACATGCACAAAAACCCATTACTGATCCATATCTCCCTCATACGGAAAGACAACCTAAATTTTTGGAAACCCTAAGTATCAAATCTCTTTTACTAGGAAAGATCCCTACTTTGAAGGGATCCTGATTTGCCACTCATTACTATATAAACACCAAACCTCCTCTTTTCTCAGGTACGCAGAAAATCCCTAACTCTCTCAATATCTTCAACACCTTCCTCATTGACTTGAATATCTATGATTAAAAACACCACAACATTCAAATGCATCAGCAACAGCAACATTCAAATGTAAAAAAAAAAAAGAAAAAAAAAAAAGAAAAAAGAAAAGAGGAATCCAGCAATGTTATAATACTAAACTTAAGGTCTCAGTTAAAGACTCATTCTAAAATAAAAGACCTGCAATCTAAAGTTAAAAACAAGGGCTCATAGCTAGGAAAACTATATAGAAAGAAAATAAAAATAAAAATTTCATTCTTTTAGTACTTTTTTTTTTATCTTGGGCTTTTTATCAAACATATAGAAGACACTGTATTATTAACTACATAGAGACAAAACAGAGCAAGAAAATAATGCTTTGAAGAGTGAAATGAGACTTTGTAACATACCTTGATCAGTCATGGTTAGTTGCATGGTAAGCATTGACTTCCGGCAACCACTTTAGTCATAGGGGAAAAGAGGGAAACAAGCCAGAACAAGTTAGACCCAAGAACAAAGTTAGTTTAAAATCTCATAAAGCTTGTTCATGTAAAGAAAAATTTCTTCAATGATGCAAGGAGGGAGAGAGAAGAGAGTTGGGAAATTTGGACATTTTTGGGTTTTAGAATTTTTGGTGAAGCGACTATGTAGAATTAGAAGTGAAAGTGTATTTCAGTATTTGTTTTTAAAAGGCTGGAGTATTGCAGCAGGTGTGGTCGCTGACTTAGCTTTTGTTTTAATACGTGGCTGCTTTCTATTGGTACATATCACCAGGAGGACCACGTCACTCCTCCACCGGGGAGGAGCAAATAATTTCTCGTTCTCCATAGCCTTCTCCGCAACCCTAATCCCAAATTCGGTTGTAAATGAACTTACACGTGGGTACTGCAGAAAAAAAAAAATATAAAAACAAAAACAAACAAAAAAATGTCCCCAAGTCTAAACAATTTTTTTCCCCAGAAGTTTTTTAGCCTGTTATAAAAAATAAAAAATTAAAATTAAAATAGTCGAGTCCAAAAATCTTTTTAAAGGAAAAAAAAAGTTTAAACTAGATTTTTTTTGGGGTGTAGAAAAGAGCATATCATAAAATAGCTACAAGTAACAATTCTATTGCAACAAACTCCTTCCTCATCTAGGGTTAGAAATTTTTCCACCATAGGCAATGGATCATTAAAAAAAAGAAGTTATAGTATTAGAGTTTCCAAGTTTAGATAAAACATCTACACAAACAATTGGCTTCTTTGAATATGTGTTCAGGCGGGGAAGGTGAGAAGAGGTTTCAAAGATAGGTTAGTTGAGCTACTATTCATTAGGACTTTTTTTTTTTTTTTTGGAGAAACTTGTTCATTAGGACTTAAGTTTGAATATAATGATAATTTTGTAGATAAACACATCAATATGAATACAAATCACTTTATACTTCATCAATCATAATTTTTCATTTATTCTTTTTTACTTTACTTATAAAATAAAACCAAATTTTAAATTAGAAAAAAAAAAATTAAAGACATGTTATAACATAATTTTTTTTAATATTTTATATCTCATTAGTTACACTGGAGGAGGAGGGATTTGGAACCTAAATATCATAAACAAACCAAGAGATGGTGACCAATTAAGCTACAAGAATCTTGGCTATCATACTATGATTGAAACCTTTGGTATCCTATACTATAATTGAAACCTTTGGTATCCTATCTCCTCTTTCATAGATGCCTAGTGGTAAATCACCATTATTTATCCTCACACATTTTCCAAGCGGTATGAGTTTTTTCCCATGAACATTTAAGTGCAAAATGTGAAGTTCATTACATCCTTATTCATTGTGTCCTAAACAACCATAGGTATAGGTTAATTTGTCATGTTGCTTCTTGGTACAAAGAAGCCTAATTTCATGGATCTAATGATATCCACTTCCACTCCTTCCCTAACGAATCTTCTCCAAATCATGGCTTTGATTGAGGAAAAATCAACCTCTATGAATTGACCACCTAAATTTCCTATTTTGGCTAGGTTGGCCCTCGACTAGTAGTTTGATAGGAGGCAATGAGCTTGGATACAAAAAGGTATCGAGGAGAATTCTAACTCTTGTAGTTTAAGATTTAGGCTTCATTCTTTCAAAATCAATTGGGATCCCTTGATTGACTAGGGCGGAGGTTGAAAACCTTTTGATCCAATTCATGTTGAAAAAATAATAATTAAGATGTTTTCTAGAGATCTCACCTACTTTAAATCTCTAATTTTAAACCTTAGCAACGATTTCTTAAACGAGGCTTTTGCTAAAAACTTGTCGGAAATAAGCTTATCTATTAGCAATTTCCTTTGAGCAACTACAATTTTGAATTTTCTTGAACAAGTTGGTTAATATTTGTTTGTGGTGTCTCGCCTGAGGAAGGGGGGGGGGCTGGTTAGGTCATTATCTTGCGTTGGTGGTTTATGTATATGTAGTGGGACTGGATAAAGTTGAGTTTTGGTAATATTGGAGGGCAAATACATAGGTGGTAGCCAGTATAGCGAGGGGTAAAAGCATTGTGATAGAGAGGAAGAATGACTCACTTTGAGGTTCAAAGGGGCTTCACTAGAGAGATGGAGACATACAAGATGTAGACTATCTTGCTGCTCTAGGTTTTATACTTTTATAGACTTGAGATTGGATTGTGTAAGTTTGTAAATAAATTCATAAGATATTAAAATTTTATTTTTAATTATTGATAATCTAAATAGTCCACTTCTAATTAAAAAATATATATATAATTTTAAATAATATAGTGCTTGTGAATATAATTTTTATTATTTCATAAAAGAAAATTGTGGGAAGGAGTACCCCGAGGGTAGAAGGACATAATGGATGGGCTACCTGAGATGTCAGATGTGCCCTGTTGTTCGTCAGTTTAGGCCCAATCAAGGTAAGATAGCCAAAATATCAGAGACCGAGTAGGGAATGGTTCGCTCAAGGAGCCTTAGGAGCACACCCTCCTCAAGAGATTGGGGTCCAGCTCTAGAGCCCCTGAGGCAATTATCGAGGAAGGAAGTAGGACGGAGTAAGTGAAAGCAGGATATATCTTCCTGGAGAAGTGCCCATCACCTCCGCATTCAATACTCCCTGCCAAACCACCCTGCTGTATTAAATGGAGAATGATCCCTGAATAGTACTTGCACAGCTTTTACAGCCTGCTCTACCACCACTAGCAAGGCAGTGATGGGACAAGTATCCAAAGCCAAATTTGAGGGACGTCCAAGTGGAAGGCCAGGATGCACTCCTTCCTACTACATATAAAGAAACAAGTCCATCTATTTGGGGAGAGAGCAAAAAAAACATTGGAGAAGAAGTTTCTAGAAAGAGATAGAGAGTGAAGTACAGTAATTGTTGAATAATTGTGTTGTAATTCGAGTTCCTTGGACTGACCGAGAAAGATCTTTTAATACCAAAACTTCGTTCCTTAGCTTTTTATTAAAATATATTCTTGGTCTTACTTATAAATTTCATTAGCCTTGCTAAGGTATCTCTACTTAAGCTTGGGTTGTTGACCCTAACCATCCACCTCTTCCAAATTAATTGTATTGGGCTTATACTAATAGCAGGGCCCTCAAATCATTGGGTCAAGCCTATTGCCAGCAGTTTGTGCCCCCAATAAAAATTATTCAATGTAATCAATTAAAATAATATAAATTCAACTATAATTTATTTATTAATTATTAACATATATTTATGAAATGGTAAAAAAATTTAGTCGTTGTATTAACAAGTTAATCAATTAGTTCGTGAACAAGTTCGAGCATGTTTGCAACAAATATACTTTTAAAAGGGTGTTAAAATTTTCCTTTGAACTTGTCTCTACAAAAGATGATTTTAAATTCCTTTTTCACAAGTTCCACTTTGGCGAATACAAATCCTCTATACCACTTTTTGTGAATCACTCTATATTTCACCAATTACTACTTGCTATGTTTTGATTTTACTATCTTTATAAAATAATTGAAATTTAAAATGGAAATCAATTATACACATGGTAAATAGTGATTGGTGGAATATAGAGTGGTACACAAAAAGTAGTACAAAGGATTTGCATTCCAATTTAGCTCACTATCTAGTTATTATTGCCAAATCAACAACTTGGATGATAAACTAACTCTTAAAGAGGTGATTTTAGGGCTTTAAACTTGTTTAAACAGAGAAAATTTTATGAAAAATGCTATTTTTTTATTAGCGTAAATGCACTTTTGGTCCTTACATTTTGGACCTTTTCTCGATTTGGTTCCTAAACTGATTTTGCTCTTAGGTGAGTTCCTTCTTTTTCACAGTCGTTTTTAAAATGGTCCTTGTCGTCCACCTAGTTACGGAAAATGCTGAAGTAGCAAACGGAATGCACTGTTTACTGATGTGACTAATAAAATAATAGTAAAAAAAATATATTTAACATTTTAAAAAAAGGCCAGCTAAGAAAATTAAAAAAAAAAGTAAATTAAATTTTTTTTTAAAACCTTAAATCTAATTTAAACTAAAATCATTTCTTAAAAAATAAAAATTCATAATCGTTTTAATTCTTTTTGTTTTTTTTTTTTTTTTTGGTTAACCTCATCAGCTTAAAAAAAATCTTCTACACTCTCTACCACTTATCTCAAACTCCCTCTCTCTCTCTTCACCCTTGAGCTACATACTAGAACTTCTATTCTTAGGCCTTCATACACTCACACTAACTACAAGTCATTCACCATAGCTCGACTCGAGCACGACTCAGCCCGACTCAAATCTTTAACCACTCGGTTACATCTAGCCCTTACAGGCATTCTCCAATCAGATCTCGAAGCTTTGGGAGGATGAAGACAAGAAGAAGAACAAGATCTACAAGGTCCCATCATTTCAGGAATGAGTCAAGGAAGCGGCGAGTACTTCTGCTGAGTCAAAATCGGAAGACCACTAACTCTGGCGTACATGGTTCTCGACACTGGCAGTGACGTTAACTGGCTTCAATGTGCTCCATGCGCCAATTGTTACCAACAAGCCAATTCGATTGTTTGTGTTTTGAGATTTTGCCCAAACTGTTCTGGGTTTTTTTTTTTTTTTTTTTATGCGGAATTGTATATTTTTCTGGATTTATGGGTTTGATTTCCTAGAGGTTTCAATGTTGATTATTGGAATTTTTTGTGCTGAGATTGATTTTGAGTGGGTTAGTCAATTGGGTTTGTATTGATTTGGAGAAGAACATGAAGAATGAAGTTCATGTTCTGGGTTAAAGGTTTCTAGGTTTGACATTTTTCTGGGTTAGAGGTTTGATGATTTTTCTGGGTTGGTTTTCTCATGTGGGTTTGGGTTTGATGATTTTTTCATGTTCTGGAGGTTTCGGTGGAGGATAGGGATTTTGTATGAAGTTTTGCATTGTTCTGGGTTTGATTGTGCTCTTGTTTTGGGTTTGATTGTTCTTGGTTTCGGGAAGAACATGAAGAACAAGTTCTTGTGTTCTTATCAAAAAAATAATGAAAGCAATAATAATAATAATAATAATACTAATAATAATAATAATAATTAGATTTAAAAGTTTTTTTTTTAATTTAGTTTGAATTAAATTGAAATTGAAAAATATAAATTATTTTATTTTTTTAATTAAACTGACATGGCTTTTTTTTTAATTCAGAAAATGTTGACGTGGCATTTAAAAAATACCAAATAAAATATTTTATTATTATTATTATTTTATTAGTTGCGTCAACGATTAACATGCCAATAATGCATTTCGTTTGTCACTTCAACATTTTCCATAACTGAGTTGACGGCAATGACCATTTTAAAAACGACTATAAAAGAGAAGGGACTCACCTAGGAGCAAAATTAATTTGGGGACCAAATCGAGAAACAGCCTAAAATGTAGGGACTAAAAATGCATTTACGCATTTTCTTATTGGATAAAATTTAACTACAGTACTTTAGGTGTGGTACATTAGCTTGCCCACTTAAATTCAACCGTATAATTGTAATCTATATCATATTATAAATAATAAAAGTTGAGCTTAGACGCCGTGGTTGCGCCACGTGGTTTCACCAAATTGCAAAAATTTTAATAAATTTTTAGATTTTAAGAATAGACATATACATATTTTTTGGATAAATATGACAAATCAAGTAATGAAAGAAAGTAGTATTTGATTTACAACTATAACAGTTGTGTCTATCTAAAATGTTATCAACAAACCCTAAAATCAAAAAAAATATATATATATATATATATTTTTTTTTTGCCCTTGTCTTTTTCTCCTATAATTTCTAAGTTGATAAAAATTGTAATTTGATTATAATCCAAAATCTTCATTTAATCCTTTTATTATTAATTTATCTATAATTTCTTAAAAAAAAAATTAGAGTATACGATAGAGTAGTTAAACTAAAGTAGTTAAAGTGAAAGAATAGTTAAATAAGGACTCTAAAGTCTAGAGAGAGATCAATTTTAATAGATTTTTTTTTTTGCCCTTATTTTTTTCTCCTATAATTTCTAAGTTGATAAAATTTTTAATTTGATTACAATCCAAATTCTTCATATAATCCTTTTATTATTAATTTATCTATAATTTCTAAAAAAAAATTAGAGTATACAATAGAGTAGTTAAACTAAAGTAGTTACAGTGAAAGAATGGTTAAATAAGAACTCTAAAGTCTAGAGAGAGATCAATTTTAAATCTTTGTTTTTGATAAGGATATAACTTATTAATTTGTTGAAATTTTAATGAGTATGAAACAGCTCTCTGTGTTGACACTGGCACTCTACCAACTAGCCAAGATGATGAAAATCTCATATGCCAGTATGCCATAGCAATTAATGAGTAAATAAAATATATTGTTTATAATATATATATATATATATAAAAGAGAGAGAGATTACCGTTGCCATATATGGCTTTAGTTGACACCATCTTGATCTTGATGAAATTTTTTTTCCTACATTTTTTTTTAAATGTAAAAGGAAAAAAAAAAGATAGAACTTGCATTTTTTTTCCTACATTTTTTTTTTGGTGGATGAATTCGCATCTTATGTCATCTTTTTCCTAATAATAAAGTAAAAAATATATATATTTGAGTTTTACCTAAACTTCTTCTTTTTGTTCATATCATCTTCTTCACAACCTAAAATTCCCACTATATATACACACACAGTGTTTTGGTGTTTTATTATTTCTATTATGTACTTTACAATTATTTGCTAAATTCTTCCTTTCTCCTTTCTGCCCTACCTACAACCTTGCAGGTAATTTCTTTTTCTTTCATTAAATTGAATAGATTTTGTGTATTTGTTGCCTTTTTATTATATATTGATAGTGTCTTAAAATAACCCAACTCCAAGCTCGTCCATAGGGGTAGTCCAAAGAAGGAGTAGAATGACTTAGCCCAGGAACCTCGTCCATATCAAGGTCGCCCGTCCATAAGGACCCTTGGATGGCCTACAAGGACTTTAGGCGTGGTTACCACGTGCAATCTCTGGACGAGGTCCATACACTTATTCCGGAATGCGTATGCAAAATCAAAGTCATTGCCACGAAACCACTTCCAATAACAGTTATGGAACGTATGACCAAATAATATAACTTCCATAGTAGTTATGGAGGTTAACTCCGAACTTTCCGAATTCCTCTAATATAGGAGAAGTTATCAAGCAACTGCTCACAGTTTGCACTATATAAACAACTATCGCCAATAAAAAGGTACGGACGATTTTTCCAAGTAATTTGGAATTCTTAAAGTTGGGAGATATACTGACTTTGCCATCGGAGGGTTTTTGGCCGGTCCTCCCCGGTCACCTTTGATAGTTTGTTCATCTCTTCAGGTTTTCCCAAATTATCGTTATACTAACCATTGAAGCCCGAAGCATTCAGTCTACTGATTTTGTTGTGCATCATCAGTTGGCGCCATCTGTGGGGAAGTAGTTTGTAATTTACAATTATCTTCCTTCAACAAAAGGCTGTATGGTTCGGACAAGATCAAGGGCCACTAGCCCAGGCCACCAAGAAAGCAGGGATGCCTCTAGTAATCCTAACCGTGATCGACAATCAGCGCCCGTCGCTCAACCGCTTTCCATCCAACACATACAGTCAATGGCAACCGCCATGGCGGAGTTAACTCGCCAGAATCAAGAGTTAACTAGAGAGATTCATTTGAGGAGGCAGCGTCAAGAGAGGTTCGGGGAAGGACAAGCCCAGAGTCAGGCCAGGGAGAATGTCGAGCTCGAAAGCCAGTCAAGGGGTACCGTTTCACGAAGGATGCCGCACTTAGAAAGGGAAATGGACCAGATGCGCAAAGCTATGGACGAAATGAAGGAGAACATGAGGAGGGCAAACCCATGGAAGACTTGGTTCATCGAATAGACTCCCCTTTTATGGCTTCCATCAACAGTCATCCCCTACCCGCAAAGTTCAAAATGCCTTCCTTGGACTCGTACGATGGGACGCATGACTCGTGTGATCACATCGCGACCGTCAAAACTACAATGCATCTCTAGGGTGTTCCGGACGAAATCATGTGTAGGTTCCCAACTACACTTAAAGGACCGACACGAGTATGATTCAGCAAAATACCTCCAAATTCTGTAAGTTCGTTTGAAGAATTGAGTAAATTGTTTGTCAACAATTTTATTGGAGGACAAAGGCATAAGCGCTCCTCTTCTAGTTTGCTAACAATAGAGTAGGGGAAAATGAGAGCTTGCAGTCCTTCATTACTCGTTTCAATAGAGAACCCCTGACTGTGGACGAGATGGATGATAAACTGTTGTTGGCAGCCTTCCATAATGGGTTAAATTCTGATTTATTCATCCACAAGCTCTATGAGCAAGAGCCTCAACCATGGCTGAACTCGTCCATTCAGCCCAAAACTTCATGAATGTAGAAGATGCAATCATAGCCAAAAAGATGAAGAAAGTCAAACGAAAGGAAGGAGACATTCACCGTCACCTGGAGCAAGCTCCTCGTCCAAAGAAGGCCCGCACTGGGGAGAAAAAGGATCCAGACAACAAAAAGCCAATCTCGTCCTTAGGAAGAAGCCAGCACTACACGCCTTTGAATGTTCCACTTGACCAGGTGCTCATACAGATTAAGGACGATCCGTCCTTGAAATGGCCATAAAAAATAAAGGGAGATCCCAACAAGCGCAATAGGAATAAGTATTGCCGTTTTCACAGAGACCATGGGCATGACACGGACGAGTGCTTCGATTTGAAGCAACAGATAGAAAACCTCATCAGGCAAGGAAAACTGAGAAACTTCCTTGGACGAGATCAGAAAGATGAAAAATTGAAAGGAAAGCTGGAAAAGACACCGCGACCCCCCCTGGGAGAAATAAGAATGATCGTAGAAGGAACCTCGACAGGACAATCTTTCAGGTCACGGAAGACGTACCTAAAGGCAGTGCAGAACGTCCAGCTCTCAAGACGACTCTCCAAGACAAGGAAAACTGAAGAGCAAGCTATTACCTTTACTGATGAGGATGCTGAGAGAATTCACCACCCCCATGACGACGCGATCGTCATTACTCTGCTTATCGCAGATTATACAACCAGAAGGGTTTTAGTTGACAATGGCAATTCGGCGGACATCTTGTACTACCCTGCCTTTCAGCAATTGAATCTTGGACGAGACCTGCTTCGTCTAGTGAACTCACCTCTGGTGGGATTTGAGGGAATGAAGGTACAACCCATAGGAATAGTTACATTGCTTGTGGTAGTGGGGGCATATCCACAACAGATAACCAAAGGAGTAAACTTCCTCATGGTGGACTGTTCGTTATCATACAATGCCATTATAGGAAGACCAACCCTAAATAGTTGGAAGGCAGTAACTTCTACCTATCATCTGTCAGTCAAGTTCCCTACAGAGTATGGGGTGGGACAAGTGCAAGGAGATCAGCTAGCAGCGAGAGAATGTTATTTGTCCATGCTAGTCATGGATGAGGGAACACAGACAATGAGCATAGAGGAAAGAAAAGTGGTTGCAGAGCCCACCAAAATACTAGAAGACATTCCTTTAGACGAGAACGATCACCAGAAGTTTACTAGGGTGGGATCAAGCATGAGGGATGAGACAAAGCAAGACCTCGTCCGCTTCTTAAAAAGGAATGTTGATGTCTTTGCCTGGAGTCATGAAGACATGCCGGGAATAGGCCCAAATGTCATCACTTATCGGTTGAACGTATGTCCGTCTTACAAGCCCGTTCGTCAGAAAAAAAGGACTTTTGCTCCAGAACGAGACAAGGCTATTAAAGAAGAAGTCCAGAAGTTAACAACAGCACAGTTTATTTGGGAAGTCCATTATCTAGAATGGTTGGCCAATGTAGTGATGGTTAGGAAAGCGAATGGCAAGTGGAGAATGTGTATGAACTTCACTGATTTGAATAAAGCCTACCCCAAGGACAGTTACCCTTTACCACGCATCGATCAATTGGTGGATTCAACAGCTGGTCATCAGCTATTAAGCTTCATGGACGCTTTCTTAGGGTATAACCAAATAAAGATAGACGAGGCCAATCAAGAAAAGACGGCTTTCATAACAAGCCAGGGACTGTTTTGCTATAAAGTGATGCCCTTTGATCTAAAGAATGCAGGGGCAACTTATCAAAGGTTGGTTAACCATATGTTTCGACCACAAATAGGACAGAATGTGGAGGTTTACGTGGACGATATGCTGGCGAAGAGTCTGGACGAGAAGAACCACTTGGACGACCTCCAAGAAACCTTTGACACACTAAGGCGGTATAATATGAAATTGAATCTTAGCAAGTGTGCTTTTGGAGTTTCGTCGGAAAAATTTCTTGGATTTATGGTTTCGCATAGAAGGATTGAAGCGAACCCTAACAAAATTTAGGCGATCCTGGATATGAAACCGCCAGAGAATATCAAAGAAGTCCAATCACTCACCAGACGAGTCGCCGCCCTAAACAAGTTTGTTTCTAAAGCAACTAATAAATGTTTACCATTTTTTAAGGTCCTTAAAAAGGCATTCGAGTGGACGGACGAGTGTCAGAAGGCTTTCCAGGATCTCAAAACCTACCTAACCATGGCTCCTCTGTTAAGTCTGTCCGTGCCTGGTGAAGAATTATATTTGTATTTGGCAGTGTCCCCGCATGCAGTGAACTTAACACTGATCAGGGAAGAGACAACGGTACAGAAACCAGTTTACTATACGAGCCGAGCGCTGAGAGGGGCAGAAGGACGATATCCATGATGGAAAAGTTGACATTTGCTTTGGTTACAGCATCAAGGAAGTTGAGGCATTATTTTCAAGCACACGACATTAATGTCTTAACAGATCATCCACTAAAGAAGGCAATGAACAAGTTGGAGACCGCAGGGTGACTAGTCCAGTGGGTGATAGAACTAAGCGAATTTGATGTTAGATACCAACCAAGGAGCGCGATAAAAGCACAAGTGTTGGCAGATTTCATTGCGGAGTTCACTCTAAATTCGGGAGAAATAGACGAGCCGGACAGAGCCCGAAGATGGGTTATTCATGTGGATGGATCCTCTACTATGCATACAGGGGGAATATGAGTTATCATGCAGTCACCAGAGGGAGATGAGCTAAAGTACAAAGTTCGACTGCAGTATACATCGACTAATAATGAAGTAGAATATGAGGCCCTTCTTAAGGGGTTAGAATTGGCAAAGTCCTTGAGAGCGGAGTCTTTTCTCGTTCATGGAGATTCTCAGCTGGTTATGGGTCAAGTGAATGTGACGTACGAAGCCAAGGGGGAACGCATGAAGAAATATCTTAATAAGGTGAGACGCCTTGTGAATAAATTCAAAGAAGCCAGTTTCATTCAAATCCCAAGGGAAGAGAACACGAAAGTAGATGCTTTCGCAAAAGAAGCCTCGACAGGTGGGGCTTTGGACGACTTTGACGAAGTTCAATATATGTCAAGCATAGATCTTCCGGAGATGCATCAGATAGAAAGCGAAGAAAATTAGACGACTCCAATAGTGGCGTACTTGAAGAATGGAAGGCTACCGGAGGGAAAAGACGAGGCTAGGAAACTAAGAATCAGGTCGGCCAAGTACGTCTTCATAAATGAGGTACTATACAAAAAAGGTTTTTCTCAACCTTATCTGAGGTGCTTAGCTCCAGACGAAGCAAACTATGTATTGAGGGAAATTCATGAAGGGGCATGTGAAAAACTACTCGGGAGCAAGAGTACTAATGCATAAAGTCGTCCACGTAGGATACTACTAGCCAACCATTCAAGCAGACGCAAAGGCTTATGTCAAAGTATGTGACCAATGTCAGCGATTCAGCAATGTCCCTAAACAACCCTCAGAGTATCTTACTCCTATGATGGCCTAGTGGCCATTCGCACAATGGGGATTGGACATTTTGGGTCCCTTTCCACTTGGAACCAGGCAGATGAAGTTTTTAGTGGTAGGTATTGACTACTTTACTAAGTGGATAGAAGCAGAACCACTAGCAAAGATCACACAACAAAATGTTAAGAATTTCGTCTAGAAAAACATTGTATGCCGATTTGGGGTGCCAAGGGTATTAGTATCGGACAATGGATGACAGTTTGACAATGCACTTTTTATGGACTTCTGTGAACACTTTGGAATTCAAAATCATTATTCCTCACCATCCCACCTTCAAGCAAACGGCCAAGCTGAAGTAGTAAACCGATCCTTGTTGAAGATCATCAAGACTCGGCTTGACGGGGCAAATGGAGTATGGCCATATGAATTACCAGGTGTATTGTGGGCTTACAGGACAACAGCAAGGACCCCCACAGGGGAAACTCCTTTTAGACTAGCCTACGGGAGCGACGCAGTCATGCCTGCGGAGGTACATATGGCCAGTCATAGGGTTGTGGGGTATCAAGATGAGAAAAACAAGGAACACCTTCGTCTCAACCTCGATCTCATAGACGAGGTAAGGATGGACACAGAGCAGAGAATGGCAAGGTATAAAAACCTGATGACCAAACAGTATGATGCCATAGTCAAACCCAGGCACTTTAACATCGGGGACCTCGTCCTAAGAAGGGTTTCTTTGGCCACCAAAAACCCTGCCCATGAAAAGCTAGGGCTAAATTGGAAAGGACTTTACAGGGTTATTAACTGCAAAAGGTGAGGATCATACTATTTGGAAGCTCTGGATGGACAGAAGCTAGAATACCCTTGGAATGTCGAACACTTGAGAAGATATTACCAATAAAGGATGACCATGGACGAGCGTCGCAACAGGATAAACGTCATGGACGTTTGAAGTAATTGTTATTTTCTAGTATTTGCTTATTACTAGTGTTTTAAATGTATATTACTTATGAACGAATTCGTGTTTAAACGTTTTTAATTCCCTAAAGGCACTAGCTCTTAAGCATGTGCCATGCTTGCGGACGAATATTTACAAAGTGGATTTTTAAAGTATATATGTCATGTATTTCTGAGTAAATCTGAGTATATGTATGAAAATAAACTAAAGACGAACAAAATCCTTGGACGTAAGGGTGTATCGTCCATAAGTTTTCCTTAAATCAAGACAAAGCAAAAATAAAGCACGTTCGTCCAAATCAAGAGATGAGTTGATGCCACAACTTGGTAACCTAACCATGGACGAGGGATTGCTCAACCCAGTCATGGACGAGGAAATGCACGCATAAAATCCAACAGATATCAACTAAAACAGCCTAAAATTTGGACGAGTCAAAAAAGTTTATTTAAAAAAAAAAAAAAAAACTAGCAACTCGTCCATAGGCAAATACTCGTCCAACAAATAGACGGGGAATGATGTTGAAATCAACAATGATGACACCATTTGTGGACGAGTCATTTTGAATTCAAAGAATGAAAAATTAAGTTGAACGTGGACAGGTCCCTATCAAGGACGAGTCAAAACTAAGATTATTGGAATGCAACCAAATTCGTCCATACAATGAGTAAAGAAAAGATAAAGCAAACATTCATTCACTAATCCAAAAGGGTGGACAACCTACGTCCAGAAAACCCTATGCAAAGTTGAAATAAACAAGAAATTGTTTAAGATATCGTCCTAAAACTGTGAACGAAGTAAGTGTACTTATATTACATCCAGTAGTCCAAACAACGGACCAAATAAAAGTAAAAATACAAAGAAAAATTGAGTACAAAAGTTTTCATTAGGGAGAATCAGCACTGGGGTCGTCCTGGTTACGCTGGGTGGTGGCATCGTCCTCAATATTTATATCTTCTGAGCTCGTCTGAAGAAGGGAGTTTGTAGCAGCAACGCCAAGGTTGAGTTTGATGAAACTGAAGTCAAGGTCAGGGAAGTTCTCCATGGCGTCTATTCTGAAGTCTTCAAACCCAGCTACATAGTTTGCATCCAAAGAATCAGTGTACTCTTTGGACACCTTGAACTCCGCAACCGCATCTCCCTTGGCCTTCTCAAGAAAGGCACTCAACTCGTCATTTCTCTTTTGGAAGTGATCAAGACGAGTGCCCTTCTCAATGACATCAGTCTTCAGCTCTTCCACATGGTCCTGCAGCTCCTTTACTTTGTCTTTAGCCTTAGCCGCCACCTCAGCCCACTTTTTGCTCTCGTCCTTAACCTCCTGTATCCTTTTCTCCAACAGGATCCTCGTCTTGTCCATTTCTGTTGCTTGTTTAGACGCGGCGATGAACTTGGACATTGCCTGTGCAAAATTGTTCTTTAGACAAAGCATAATATAGTATTGGGTAGGAGGAGACAAAAATGAGGAAGTTTACCTTGAAGAGGTCATGAACACCAGAGTGCTCAAAGTCCTTCAACGACATGTTATAGCATGCCGTCACGTCCTGGTTAGTCACAACCCTCTCAAACCTCTCCTAGGCTAAATCTTCATCTTTAATGAGGTTTGAAGAGACTCGTCCAGAAGGCTGCGACGAGGCAAGCACTTGAGCTGAGGATGGCATGTCCATAGACGGGGGATCAAAGGGTTCATCATCAACGTTATGAACGTGGACGAGGGGCTGCTGGGTGGAATGGACAGGAAGGCTCGGTTTGACAACCCCAGGCTTAGACGACCTGTGCTTGGCTCTCTTCTCCTTATGTCAACTTGGAAGGTTCTCCAAGTTGATCTCCTTGGACAGACTTTTTCTTTTATCACCTACTGATGGACGAGGCTGGGATTGAACCCCCTGCACGACTCCCTCGTCCACCACGTAGGGCCTTTGTTTTCTTTCATTGTAGCCATTCCTAAAAAAATAATAATAATAAATATATAAATAAATAAAAATAGTAATAAATAATAATAAAATGATACAATTAATTATTATCAAATTAAAAAAAAAAACTTACGTCTATGGACAGTGAGCTCATGAGCAATAGCTTCAACAGATGGCTCAGGACCTAACCCCCAAGCAGCAAGGCGCCTCAGGCTTACCAAAAAATGAAACGTACTGTCAGTGTACAGACGAGCCTTTTGAACTCGCTCATTATAGAACTTGCTCAAGTGGGGTCGTCTAACACCTACAAAAAAAAAAAGAGTGTTAGACGAGAATAATCAAACTATATATATGAACATATCAGGACGGACAATCTCAAACATACCTTCAAGACGAAGGTTCCCTAACTCTCCTGTGTAGGGACCAAATGGATCCCTGTCAACCTCAACTAGGTTCCCAGCCTAGAAACCAGAGACGAAAAAGAACTCCATCTTCCAGTTCCTGTCTGAGGTGACCAAGGACTTTATCAATCTATAGTCTCCCCCTCTAGCTGTGAATTGATGGAAGCCAAGGGATTGATTAATCTCAGAGGGTTTATAGCAGTAGAGGAACTCGTCCATAGTAAGAGGACGATCCCCCCCAAAAACCTCCCTCCATAAAACTTGCATGGAAACAATTAGCCTCCATGCATTAGGGTTAAGTTGACAGATAGCTAAGCCTAACCTAGTAAGCAACTCCCTAGCAAAGGCATTGAAAGGCAACCTTAAACCCCCCAAGAGGTAAGCCTCATAAATACCAACACCAAAATGGGGCTGGTAACACCATTCCCCACGAACAGGTAACCTAGGGTTCAAGCTATCAGGGCTTTGGTACCAAGCCTTAAGAGACTCTAATCTTTTGTCGTCTATTTTGGACGGAATACCTATAGCACAACTATAAACAATCTCCACGTCGCCCTGAACCGTGGACGAGGGAGCACTGATGCCTGCCCTCGACCCTGACTCAGTTCTTGTCCTAAACTCTTCCTGAAGAACCTCCAAAGGAACCCCAAGGACACCTGATGTATACTCGTCTAAGGTATTCCCCCCACTACTACTGTTGCTACCACTACTACTACTATCACTTGACCCACTAAAGCTACTTGGTTCATGAAAGTCGTCTATGGCTTTTTCGACGCTATTACTAGACGAGGAAAGGACAATCTCAGTCATTTTGTGGGAACTTAAAACCTAAGAACAAGAGTGAGGAAAATACCTGGATCTAAATGATGACTATAGACGTGAGAAACTTCTAGACGAGGCGCTAGGACGAGGAGTGTCAGGGAAGAAAAATCTCAGAAATGAGGGGGGTAGCTTAGGAATTCCACTATTTATAGGCAAAAACTTTAATACCAGAAACGACACAACCAACCATGAGCTGACATGTGGCACACCCTTCGAAAAATGAGTCGACGTGAACTTTCACTAGTGAGATCGTGACACGTGACGAGTTTAAACATTGATATGAATGCACGCCTCTAGAGAACAATACCATGTCACACTTTCCTAGATGAACCACGGACAGGGGGGCAACTGATAGTGTCTTAAAATAACCCAACTTCAAGCTCGTCTGTAGGGGTCATCCAAAGAAGGAGTAGAATGACTTAGCCCAGGAACCTCGTCCATATCAAGGTCGCCCGTCCATAAGGACCCTTGGACGGCCTACAAGGACTTCAGGCGTGGTTACCACGTGCAATCTCTAGACGAGATTCATACACTTATTCCAGAATGCATATGCAAAATCAAAGTCACTACCACAAAACCACTTCCAATAACAGTTATGGAACGTATGACCAAATAATATAACTTCCATAGCAGTTATGGAGGTTAACTCCGAACCTTCCGAATTCCTCTAATATAGGAGAAGTTATCAAGCATGTAGCTGCCCACAGTTTACACTATATAAACAACTATCGCCAATAAAAAGGTACGAACGATTTTTCCAAGTAATTTGGAATTCTTAAAGTTGGGAGATATATTGACTTTGCCATCGGAGGGTTTTTGGCCGGTCCTTCCCGGTCACCTTTGATAGTTTGTTCATCTCTTCAGGTTTTCCCAGATTATCGTTTTACTAACCATTGAAGCCCGAAACTTTCAGTCTACTGAATTTGTCGTGCATCATCATATATAATATGATTTTTATCAACAAATTTTATAGATAGACTGAAATTTTATGTTTGATCACATTTTTTAGTATGTTTTTTAGAAGTCAATATAGTAAGTAATATTTTTGTATTTTTTAATTTCTTATTACATGATTATTTGTTGTTGACATCAATATTTTATTATGGATTTAATTTGTTATGGCTTTTGTTTGGTGCTTTGTTCCATGTAATCTATATTCTTTAATTAAAAGCAAAATTTGCTGTCGAACATGAAATTGGATACGAGAGAATCCATCCGTCCAAATTTCTATATAAGTCTATCTTTACTTAACTCTGTGTTTTTTTTTTTTTTAAGTTCAAAAATTTGGATATTTTTTCATTAATGAATTGAGGTTTTCGCTTAATTTTGTTTTCAACCGTTTTAATTATTGAATTCATTATTTTTTCATGTGTAATATTAATATCTGTGTTTTTTTTATGATAAAAAAAATAATATATGTGTTCTTAAAGGCTAAAACACAATACAATTATAAACATTACTTTAAATTAGGGTGTTATATTTATTTATTAGTAAGTTAGAATGTTACATTAAGTTAGAGTATTATATTTTTATTTATTATTAATTTAGTTTAGGGTTGATATAACTTATAACCATTTGAATGAAATCAACACTAAAACAAATGATTTAAATATCAAAATAAGAAATAAAAATTAAATTTCTTATAAGTGTACAAGTACAATCTATTTTTTTTATCTTAAATTTTGAATTAATTCTTTTTTCATTTTATTTGTTATTAAATTTAATTATATTATCAAAATATTTTTTATTAAGCCGTGCATCGCATGGGCATAATACTAGTAATAACTAATAGTAGAAACGTTTGACTTTTTGTTGACCACTTCTTATTGCGTCATGTGGCTACATAAATAAATGTCACATTAACATTTTAAGAACTCAAACAAAAAACTGCCTTTCATTTGGTGGTTTATGCCAAACGTTTTGATTTTATTAGTTTGGTAGTTGTTTAGTTATCTGTATTTATTTTCTTCTTTTTCTTTTTCTTTTTCTTTGACTCTTTTCCTGCTAAACTTTATGAAAATACTAGCCTCTGAGCACGTGCTTACGCACGTGCTCAAAGGCTCTTCTATTTTTTGGGTAAGGGTTAATTTAAAGCATTTATTATAATTTATGATTACTACATTTTTTTAATCACAAAAAAATCTAGGGGTGTGATGAAAAATTATTTCTCCACACATGATACTCATCACACTCCTAGATTTTTTTGTGGTTGGAAAAATGTAGTAATCTCAAATTATAATAAATGCTCTAAATTAACCCTTACCCAAAAAATAGAAGAGCCTCTGAGCACGAGCGCGTGTTCAGAGGCTAGTATTCCGTAATTATTATCCATTTATGCCAAATTTTTTTATGCAGTAATTAACGTGTTATTGATTGGAAGATGATACAATAATTTAGTATTAACCTTTAGGGAGAGGGAAAAAAAAAAGATCCTTTGAATAAATCTAGTGCATATATTGAAAATGCATAATAAAATTGTAACAATAAAACTACTTACAAAATACATGCGATGACTTTTACAAAAGCTATTATGAAGAAGTTGATGGATCAATGTAGAGAACTGAAATATTTACATCAGGTAAAACTGTAAAATAATGCACTACATCTGAAACATAGAATAGGTGAACTTATTAATATTATGCTGGCTACAGTGGAGAAGTTGGTGGAACAATGCTATTTGTTTCACATTCTAATTGCTTTCCAACAACATTTGCCATGAACCTATGATACAAAATGCATTAGTTTGTGTTACTAATGGAGACTTTAAAATGTACATAATAATGATAAGCACAATAAACATCAAGCATAAACTTGTAAAATGAAATATTTGAACTGACCTTGTGACGATATTGCATAGCTCCATGTATGTGAAATGGTTTACTTCAGCTTGGTACTTGAAGAACTATCATTTAATTACCAAAATTTTTTTTTAAAATTTTTATAAAAACTATGTAATTTTTAAAAAAAAAGTAGACGTGGTAATGATTTGTACCTGCTTTATCATCGCATCGTCCTTGACTCTCATTTTCTGTTTGTCTTTACTATTTTTGGGTGTTGAAGTTGCATCGTCCTTGGTTTTTTTTCTTCGTATCTTTTTTTGCTCTTGGATGTTGGAAACCACATTGTCCTTGATTTTCATTCTCCGTTTGTCTCTGTTGGCATGAGTGTTAGAGATCACATTGTCCTTCATTTTTCCTTTGTCTTTATTCTTATGGATGTTGGAAACCTCATTGCTCTTGACAGTGATTTGTTGTTTGTCTTTGTTCTTGGAACTTCTAAATGAAGAAAAAAAAAAGGTTTGTATGTTAAGATTATCATTTAGTTACTTTCCTATGTTTAAAAATAGCGTAACACACATTTCCAATTCTCGTGACTCTAAAACTCGTTTCACTTCTTTCCAAAGCTCTTTCTTGTCAGCTCGAACAGTAAATCCCCAACCAGGTGAATAAATTTACAATTTTCGAACCTAATCCATACACAACATGACATTTTTAATATTTATTTTGATAAAACAATAGAAAGTGATGCTGATTAAAGATGTCATTAAGAAGAAATATACCTTGTTATCAATGGCCTCCATGTTCAATATTGATTGATCATCCTTCCACTTCTCCCAATGAGCTGTAGGAATAGCATGCACTCCATTATTTAGCATAGTGGACTCAATCCTCACATTTGAGTTGGGCATCCTTCTGGTTACCAATTAATTGTATATATAAAAACTTCAAGAAATGAAATATTAAAACGAAGATAGCATAACTATTAAAATTTGTAAATTATTAAAATAAATCTATATGTAAGACAGTTCTTTTCAATTGTTAATAATACCTATGATGAAGGGAACAAAACATCTTTACACACAATATTTCTTGTGTGAACACCTTCCTCCTCAGGTATTCTTCCTTTTTGCACCAATAGTTTTGTGGTGGATTGGGAGACTCCCCTTAACAACGCTACATATAATTGGCCATGACTAAAAACATGATCAGGAAGATAAATTCCATAACATAAGTAAATAAAAGTTAAATTGAAAATTTTATGGCAAGAGATACACGTTAATTGTATAAAACCACAATTGAATTTTGAGATTTTTTTTAATAAAGTATTAAATGGTGCTTTAACCTTAACAAAAGGCTAATACAATTGTGAATTAATGATTAAAAGTATCTAGAAAAAAAAGTGTATAAAAACTTCATGATTGTTTGTTGAGAAGAAAAAAAATATACTATAAAGTATTATTAAAGGTGGTATAACAAAAACCCAATAGGAATAATAATGAACTTTTATTTTAATTCGTCAATGCTGTTCTTCTAAATTTTTTTATTGAACTAAAGTACACTAAATGTAGTTTAAGTTCATAGCAGTAGGAACAGCATCCAAATTCACGTTTAAGTTCAAATTCACATTTCCTCTTTTTTCTTTTTTTAAATCTCTTCCATATTTTGGATTTCCAAAAAAAAAAAAGACTCCTACTATAAAACCTCTACTATAACTTCTCCATTCATATCCTTATATTTAGGCACTAACATATCTGATTTTGAAAGAAAATAAAAGGCTAAATTTTAGGGAAATTTAAAAGATTAAGGTGGGGAATTGGTGTGACCCTATCCTTATTTAAAAGTTTATCAAAAAAAGAAAAGCTACTAACATGTAAATCTAAGTTTGAGTAAATCTAAGTAGATTTAAAGATAATAAATTTACTCATGCTATCTTTAATAATTTTAGACTTACTCACTTTTTTGAGTAAATCTAAGTAGAGGAAGCATTTAGCCTTATTACTTAGTTCTTCAGGAAGATGATGTAACAGGTTCTTCACATTAACATCTTGATGAGATCATTTTGTGTTATTACATGTTTGGCACCTGGAATGACATAATGTTTGGCACCTTGATTTAAATTTTGATTGAAAGCTACTTGTTTAAAAAAATCCCATGTTCTATCCATGTACTATTTAAATTGTAAGGGCGACAATTTAAACCCAAGTTAGTAGTACATGGGGTGGTGAGAAGATCCCCCAACAACTTTGGCATCCAATTCTACACTAATTTTGGAAATTTCAAAGTTAAATGCTAAACTAAGTTCATCTCTGAGGGCCAAAAATTATGCCATAATAAAAGAGAACTTGTGCGGCCAATATTTTTAAAAAACATTTAACTTAGGTTCTCTATACCTCCAGCAGTAGCAAGCCGTGAGTTTCATAAAATAGATCTATATGTGTTTAGTTTATGAAATCTTGTTAGAGGAGGTTTCTGAGTTCATAGTAATGTTGCAGGAGATACACGTTTCTTTTGGTGTTGTTATTGTTTTTAAAAAAATTTAATAACATTTATCAATTTTTGTTTAATCCAAAAATTTTGTTTTTTAGTCCTAAAAGTTAGCCACTTACTACACATCCATAACAAAAGTTAAAAATAGTTTAAAACTGAGAAAAAGGTATGTAACATTTTTTATGAAGTAGTAAATTAATACTTATGGGAAAAAAAAATTTAAATTGAATTTGAGATAGAATTATACAAATGATAAATATAGTTTCTATTACAAAAGAATTTTTTTTACAACAATTTCTTAGATAACAACGACTTTATGTGAGGTTTAATACATATAATAATTCTTGTAAAGTCTCTCACCCGAACTTATCTAACATTCCATTCCAATGACTCTTCAATACAATCCAAAAAATTTGTGCGCACGTGAACCTGAGAGAGATAAAAGAATTAGGATTAAACCAAGTATTAAAAAATAAAACTTTAATCAACAAACCAAACTTAGCGTGTGTGTTATTAAAGATAATAGCATAAGTTTGTTAGAGTTTGTGTTTGATTAAATTTTGATGAGATCATTTTTCCTGAAAATTATATTAAATTTGTTCAAAATAAAGATAAAGATTTTTTAGAATTTAACTCTATCATGGACTCCTTAAAATCTTATTACTACATCATCAATGAACCAAACAGAGAAAAATATTTATATAAAAAAATGGGAAAAGGAACTGAAAAAAGAAACCTAAATTTAAGGATTCCTACTATTGAAAGTATTAAAAAAAAGAAAAAAGAAAAGCAAGTCTGAACGTGTGAAAAAAAAAAAAAAAAGAAAAGAGAGAGGCAAATTAGTGTGATATTATGATAAAAAATGGTTAGGATTTATCACATAAAAAAATGGAAATAGAACGTGCAAAGGAACTGAAAAAAGAAACCTAAATTTAAGGATTCTTGTTGTTGAAAGTATTTAAAAAAAAAAAAAAACAAGTCTGAACGTGAAAAAAAAAAAAAAGAGAGGCAAATTAGTGTGATATTATGATAAGAAATGGTTAGGATTTTCCTGAAAATCCTATTAAATTTGTTCAAAATAAAGATAAAGATTTTTTAGAATTTAACTCTACCATGGACTCTTTAAAATCTTATCACCACATCATCAATGAACCAAACAGAGAAAAATATTTATATAAAAAAATGGGAAAAGGAACTGAAAAAAGAAACCTAAATTTAAGGATTCCTGTTGTTGAAAGTATTAAAAAAAAGAAAAAAGAAAAGCAAGTTTGAACGTGAAAAAAAAGAGAGGCAAATTAGTGTGATATTATGATAAAAAATGGTTAGGATTTATCACATAAAAAAATGGAAATAGAACGTGTAAAGGAACTGAAAAAAGAAACCTAAATTTAAGGATTCTTGTTGTTGAAAGTATTTTTTAAAAAAAAAAACAAGTCTGAACGTGAAAAAAAGAGAGAGGCAAATTAGTGTGATATTATGATAAAAAATGGTTAGGATTTATCACATAAAAAAATGAAAATAGAACGTGAAAAGGAATTGAAAAAAGAAATCTAAATTTAAGGAATCCTGTTGTTGAAAGTATTAAAAAAAAAAAAAAGGCAAGTCTGAACGTGGGGAAAAAAAAAGAGGGAAGAAGAGATTTAGAGGAAAAAAAAAACCTTAAATTCCTACCCCTAAAAAGTTTTTTTAAAAAAAGCGTAAATTCTTTAAAGAAGATACCAAATACCAATTTCTTCAAAATCCCAATCTCGCTCACAACAATTAACATGCTCCTTAGTGATTGGCCTCTCTTTCTTGGCCTTGACACATAGCTTTTTAGTTATTTCCTTAATAACATGATGAAGACAAACTTGATTCTCTAAAAAAATAGCGTAAATTTCAAAAAAAAAAAAAAAATAAACCCAAAAGAGAGTTTGCAAAAAGAAAAAGAAAGAGCCTTACCAATACCCTTTCTCAAGAGTCAAGAAGCCAGTTCAAGCATAAATTCTCTTGTTTGAAATTTCTATGTCAAGCACGGCCCACAGGTAATAAGCAACCACCAAACACCTTTAAATCCCTAATACGAAGAAGGAAAAAAAAAAGTGAGGAAGAAGAAGGAAATAGTAGTTAATCATTTAAACTCAAAGAAAGCCAATCATAAACAAAAGAAAAGAAAACAAAGAGAAACTTGCAAAAGATAGAACCTGAAAATTTGTTGGAGTCTCTGACAGTAAATATCTGTAATCAAAAGAAAAAGAAAGGAGGATGTAGAGTAAAACTAAATGTCTTCAATATGAAGAAGAATGAGAGATAGAAAGTGAGATAGGAATTGCAAAGCGTACGTGAATTTGTGGGTCTTAAAGTGTAGGAGTTTTAATTTACATATTTATCTCCGTTAGTTGAAAACTTTTAAGTGGGCATGATGAGGGTATTTTGGGCATAAAAAATGAGGAATTCAAACAGGAGAAGCCTCTTAAATAGTAGTATAGATAACCAACTGCCTATAACTTTAGATACAACGTTTCACTCTCTTGGCTAGTAGTTATAAATATACAATATTTTTTATATCTCTCTCTACGAATTTCTTTCCCCCTCTCTCAAAAATTTATTTCCTGTTGAAAACTTTGAAACAAATTTTTCCAAAAAAGTTTTTTTCCTCTTATTTGCAATAGGACTTCTCTTTTCGGTTATGCCAGCCAACAAAGCGCCGCCAAATCAACTTTAAAGGTCAGATACCTTTTCTCATATGTATGGTAAAGAAAAATTGGGTACAAATTAATTAAGACTACAGGTGAATTATAGGGGTGACAATAGGATATATCAAGTAGTATAGTATTTGTATCAAAAACTCATAGAAATAAGTGAAAATCATCAACTAATGACTTAAGAAAATCAATTGATTCTATTAAGGAAAAAAATCCACTAAATGAAATTGCCAAATTACGCCCATCTTAAATAGGGGTGTCAATTCGGGTTAGCGTGTCGGGTTCGTGTCATGTTGAGGTAGGGGTATTCGACTAAATGGCTCAACCCTAACCCGACCCATTTAATAATCATGTCAGGATCCTTCAACCCTAACCCGACCTGTTAATAAGGCGGGTTGACCTGACGCAACCCATTTGACACGGTTAATAAACGAGTCGTGTTGGGTTGACACGAATGTAACACAACCCATTTCAACCTACATAATATTAAATATAATATCCATCTAGAAATAATTTTTTTTTACATCCCAAAAAGCAGTGCATACACTTCATTTCTTCAACCCACATTCAAAATAATATAATTCAACAAAAATATAACATTCATCTAGAAATAAGTTCTTTACACTCCAAAAAAAGTGTAACACTTTAACCCAGATTCAAAATAACATAGTTTAACAAAAATAAAATAACATAGTTCAACAAAAATATAATATCCTTGGAACTCGCCAAATGCTAAATATCAATATTAAAAGAATTTGAGTAAACAGTATTCTAATCCTGACTATGACCACGATTATCATCCATAGATTCTTTGTTGATGTCCAAATTCATAACATCTTCCACAAGCTCATCCAATTTCATTTGTGCAAGTTTAATACCAAAAAAATAAAAATAAATAAGTATTAGTAGTGTTACAAAATATGATCATGCCTCAACAATTTTATAAGAACTAAATAATAATAATAATAATAATAATAATAATAATAATAATAACTAATGAAACAAATAAGAATCTATGGATGCTATGTTATGTGAGTTAAACGGGTTGTATTAAGTGGGTCATTTCGGATTTGATACAAATAAATTGGCGTGTCAAACGTGTCTATTGCGGGTTACGCGGGTTGACCCGCTTATGACCTGTTTCTTATCGTGTCGCTTTCGGGTCGACCCGTTTATGACCCAAACCCATTAAGGCCCAACCCTAACCCGAAAAAATCTGTGTCGGGTTCGTGTCGTGTTCGCGGGTTGGGTCGAACATTGACACCCCTAATCTTAAACCCCAAACCAACAGATACATTGAAAGATTCATTTTTTTTTTTTTTTGAAGACCTGAACAGCACCTTATCACCACCATGAAATCTATCAGATGTTGACATGAATTCTTCTGCAAAATATTTTGACAAAATAAAATAAATAAAATAATAAAAAAGAAAAAGAAAGGAGCATGGTGAAAACGCAATGGTTCTGCAAGATCTTTTGTAAAAAAAATAACATGTAGTTGTGTAGGATTGGGAAAATAAAGATATGACATTTTGAAAGTAAAATAAATAAATGTGTGGGTGAGAGTGAGAGCAATTCAAGATTGAAGTAAAAAAAAAAATAACAAAGAGATAAAAATGAGAGAATTTGAAAAAGGTGGAGAAGAAAAAGAAGGGAAAAACGGAATGTACTTGTGCCGTTGAGCAATTTGAAAAGTATGAGGAAATTAAAACTTTTTTTTGGATAATAGATGTTAAAAAAAAAAAAAAAAAACTCCAAAATGATAAAGATGAGAGAATTTGAAAACAGAAGAGAGGGAAAAAAAATAGGAAAAAAAAAAATAGAAGGGAAAAAGGGAATGGACTTGAGCAATTTGAAAAGTATAAGGAATTTAAAACATTTTTTTACCAGCTACTTTCCGAAGCTCGTATCACTTACTTTTCAGTGGATTTGATATACTCTTTGAAATTATTGAATAATTTGAGTTATCTATACTATTATTTAAGGGGCTTCTTCTATTTGGATTCCTCATTTTTTTAGTTCAAAAATACCCCTACACTCCTATATTTAAGCAGAGACAAAACTAAAGGACAATCCGGTAAAAATGCAACTCTAACTCCCACTAAAACATGGCTTAAAAAATAGGACCACTCTTCTGTTATTTTTTAAATTTCTTTATCCACATGTAAATTAGATTTTCAAAATAAAAATTATATATATATATATATAAAATCTACAAAATAGGACTACTAACAAAAAAAAAGTGAAAAAAATAAAAACTCTCCACAATCACTTTCTCTTAAAAGAACCATCCCACCTTCTAAAAAAAAAAACCACCCTACGGTTTTTTTGTCCCTACGAATCAGTGGGCCAATGGAGCAGTAAAATTCAAACCTCACATTCAAAATTCAAGTACACTCCTAAGCCCCCCCAAGCAGTTACCTAAACTTAAAAAAAAAATCTTATCCACTAACTATTTAAGGGGCTTCCTCTGTTTGGATTCCTCATTTTTTTAGTTCAAAAATACCCCTACGCTCCTATGTTTAAGCAGAGACAAAACTAAAGGACAATCCGGTAAAAATGCAACTCTAACTCCCACTAAAACATGGCCTAAAAAATAGGACCACTCTTCTGTTATTTTTTAAATTTCTTTATCCACATGTAAATTAGATTTTCAAAATAAAAATTATATATATATATATATATATATATATAAAATCTACAAAATAGGACTACTAACAAAAAAAAAGTGAAAAAAATAAAAACTCTCCACAATCACTTTCTCTTAAAAGAACCATCCCACCTTCTAAAAAAAAAAAAACCACCCTACGGTTTTTTTGTCCCTACGAATCAGTGGGCCAATGGAGCAGTCAAATTCAAACCTCACATTCAAAATTCAAGTACACTCCTAAGCCCCCCCAAGCAGTTACCTAAACTTAAAAAAAAAAAATCTTATCCACTAACCAATTTCACTCCATATTCTAGACTTAAAAACCCCGATGATGTTGCCTTTTAGAACTTTTAAATTTGTTTTTGTAGTTTTAAGGAACTTCACTTCAAGGTAAGAGGGATGCTCTACTTATTTCTCCAATTTCATGATTTTTTCTTCTTCTTGGGATTTTTGTTTCTAACGACAATTGCTTTTTTGGATAAATAATCCATGTTGGATGCAGATCTGTTTTATTTTCCCCTATTCTTATATAATATAGCCAGGTTTTAGTGGTAGAGTTAGATGATGAATTTTTCTGTCTTGGAACTAATACATTTTTTTTTCCAAGTTTTAGTACTCAAGGTGCAAGACAATGGTTCTATCCAGGAACTAATACATTTATTTTCAAGTTTTAGTATTCGGGGTGCAATACAATGGTTGCACTTGAAGATGCTATGGTTCTTGGAGGCTTTTTACTTCTTGGGGAGCCTGTGACTGGATATACTAGAATTTGTTAAAGATTGTGGAAGAGTCAGACATGAAGCGATTACAAATGTCAAGGAAAAGTTGAGGAAAGCCACATATAGAGGTTGGATAACTATTTCTTGGAGGGTGACGAGTGAGAGTGAGTTTAATTTCGTTACTCATTATCTTGCACTTCAGATAAACATCATAAAAAATAACAAACGTTTTTGTTTTAATTGTATGATTGTATCTCAGTTTGAGGATCACAAAAAGAATACTATTTTAGCGCTCTTGGCCCTTCCTTTCTTGGATAAAATGTTATTGTAATTTAAATTTTCAACGAACTAATCAAGACAAAAAAAAAAAAAAAAAAGAAAAGAAAATGAAAGGATTATAATTTTTTTTCTTTCTTTCTTTTATCTAAAATTATATATCTATCTTTATTAAGAGATCCTTAGGTATTTTGTGATTGAAATAATTATTACATTTTTCAATAAATAAAAAAAAAGCTTAGGAATGTGATGAAAAATTATTTCACCCTACATGATACTCATCACACCCTTAGTTTTTTTTTTTTTTTTTTTTTTTTTTTTGTGATTGGAAAATGTAGTAATCTCAAATTGTAATAAATGCTCTAATTGTAATAAATTGCTTTTTTTTTTTTTTAATATTTTCAACAACAAGAATCCTTAAATTTAGGTTTCTTTTTTCAGTTTCTTTTCACGTTCAATGTAACCACCACTTGCAATCGGAACATCAAATTGAGATATTTGGTACCCTTTTGGAAGGTCCGGGTAAAAGTGTTGTTTCCTATAAAACTTTGAGTTTAGAGATAACTTGCAATTCAGTGCAATACCCAGTTTCACCGCCAATTCAATGACCTTTTTTCTATTTTCCACGTTCAGACTTGCTTTTTTTTTTTTTTTTTTTAAATACTTTCAACAACAAGAATCCTTAAATTTAGGTTTCTTTTTTCAGTTTCTTTTCGCGTTCTTTTTTTTTTTTTTAATGTTTTTCCTCTATTTGGTTTATTGATGATGTGGTGATAACACTTTAAAGAGTCCATGATAGAGTTAAATTCTAAAAAATCTTTATCTTTAGAGTATCAAAAATCTCTTAATTGTTCAGTTACTCCTTTTTTTTTTAAATCTTTTTTATAGATCCTTAAATCCTAACCTTTTTTTTTTTTTATCATAATATCACACTAATTTGCCTCTTTTTTCTATTTTCCATGTTCAGACTTGCTGTTTTTTTTTTTTTTTAATACTTTCAACAACAAGAATCCTTATATTTAGGTTTTTTTTTTCAATTGCTTTTCACGTTCTATTTTTTTTTTTTTTATAAATATTTTTCCTCTGTTTGGTTCATTGATGATGTGGTGATAACATTTTAAAGAGTCCAAAGATGTTGAGCCCGGGCAGTGTTGTAGCGGATCATCAACGACATGGTTGTTAGCATTAATAGCGGTGAGAGAGATGGAAGGGAGTCAGTGACAAGCTATAGTCATTGGAGTAGATAGTTCTTAGTTTTTAAAATTTATGTTAATTTTTCATTTTAAATTTGTACTACTATGAGCATTCGGTTTAATTCTCAGAAATACTATTACTCCATTTGGAATTTGGAAGTTTGATTGATTATTTGATTTTGCTATGAAATTCAAGGCATATATATATATATATATATATATTTTGGTTGCACCTACAGTATAGCTATGGTTGTTGATCTGTTATTTGCACGTAGAGAAGATGATTTTTTTCTACTACACAGATAGAGATTAGGATTTGAAATCAAAATGTGTCACAAAAATTCACAACTTTTTAAGAATATTATAACAATAAAAAATCAAAATATAAGAGAGTAATATTACTTTTAAATATTAAGAAAAAGATAGAAATTAAGTTAATCACCCTAATTTTACTACGTCTAAGTTAATTGCCCAAATATTTACCTTAAATCAACAAAAAAAACCATATTATTAGACAAATGCATAAACCTCAAATTGGGATGAATGGAAAATGATGATAATAAGTTTTTTTAATATACTAGCTTCAGTACACGCACTTCGAGCGTGCGATGAAGCTCTTTATTTTTGTACGAAAAAAATATATGATACTAAACCAAAAAAAAAAAAACAAAAGAAGCCTTTTTCGGATATGGGTTAATTTAGATCATTTATTACAATTTTAGATTACTACATTTTTCAATAACAAAAAAAATCTAGGAGTATGATGAAAAATTATTTTTCCACACATGATACTCATAACACCTTTAGTTTTTTTTTTTTTTTTTTTTTGTAATTGAAAAATGTAGTAATTCAAAACTATAATAACGAACAACTGCCACCATAACGAACAAAGAAAAAAAGCACTCCCTCTCAGAGAATCATGGAGGGCGAAGGTGAAAGATTTGGAGTTTTTGGGAGAATCTTGAAGAAAGCGAAAAACTTTTTGAACGTGTTTAAAATTACTCCTCCTCCAACCGTCGATGCCCCTCCTCCAATCGTCAATGCTCCTCCTCCAACCGTCGATGCCCCTCCAATCATCGATGCTCCTCCCCCAACCGTCGATACCCCTCCTCCTCCAACCGTCGATGCTCCTGCTCCAACCGTCGATGCCCCTCCTCCTCTAACCATCGATGCCCCTGCTCCACCAACCGTTGATGCCCCTGATCCTCCAACCGTCGATGCTCCTGCTCCAACTATCGATGCCCCTCCTCCTATCGTTGATGCTCCTCCTCCAACAGACGCTTTGCCATTGATGACGTGTCAGAATACTTTCGTGGGATAAGTCGCAATTTATTGAGTTCATCAGTAACAATCGCATCCAAATGCGAGATCGTTAAAGGGTTAGCAAGCGTGAACTCGGCCTATGGGAATCTTGCAGATAACGTCCAACTCTTGAGAAGACGCAGTCGGAATGCAGACTTGAGGAACCTGTGTGGTGAAGTTTACAGAGATTATTCTGTGACAAAGGTTTCCCGTCAAGAACATGCAACCACCGAGCGTCAATTTCTACAGTCCAAAAAGATCGAACTCTCTCATTGGGGGGACAAGAGACGCTCCTTGCGAGTCGCAGCTCAGGAAAGCAATCAACTTCGACGTTCAACAAGGATCAGTGCCATTCATCGTCCAATCAATAACACGTTGATTATTGCATAAAAAAAAATTGGCAAAACTGGATAATAATTACGGAACACTAGCCTCTCACGTGCGTGCTCAGAGGCTCTTCTATTTTTTGGGTAAGGGTTAATTTAGAGCATTTATTATAATTTTGGATTACTACATTTTCCAATCACAAAAAAAATCTAGGGGTGTGATGAGTGTTCTGCATTTTGGATGAAATACTTTATTCATCACACCCTTAGATTTTTTTTGTGATTAGAAAATGTAGTAATCTCAAATTATAATAAATGCTCTAAATTAACCCTTACCCAAAAAATAGAAGAGCCTCACGCGCATGCTCAGAGGCTAGTGTTAGATTATCTACGTTATTTTCTATTACATATTAATAACTTATCTCTCAAAAAAACTAATAACTTAACAATACTTATTATGGAGGTCCTACTCTCATTTTTAGAAAAACAACTGCAAACTCTATTACTACCACTCTAGGTTTGTTAACAATTTCTTTAGTTTTTTTTTTTTTTAAATATATATATTATTCCTATTGCATATGATTTTTAAGTATTGGGAATGATTATTATTTTCATGTTTAGCATAAATTTTAGGTATAACAAATTTTTACAGATAGCAAAGAATACCAAATTATTGGTGTTGGACTTATCATGCATTATTGGTATTAGAATTTGTTTCCTATTAAATTGTAACTTTTATTTTCAATTGATCATAATTTTAAACAAAATGAAAATTTAAAATTTTTGTACGACTATTCCGTGTATTGCATGGGTTAGCGACTGGTGTGTCTAAAAAGGGAAACAAAATTTAGGAACATCTTTTTATACTCTGTATCTAACAATTGCAATAAAAACTATTCTCTCTTAAAAAAAAAAATCAAAGTCAACTATGTGTTTTGTTAGTGAATTTATACTACATGGTTATATTTAATTGTTAACTTAATGTACTATCTTTGGAACTGAACCATCTAAAAGGAACCTAAAGGGTCAAAATTGAAAATTAGCATTGTTTTTCAAACAATATAATTAGTAGGCACTGTTTTCAAACTATATTTTTTACTAGCATCTCGAGTCTAAGAGACTCGATTTATAAGTTAGAGACTCGATTTTCTAGGCTAAAATGGGAAATTAGCATTGTTTTTCAAACAATATAATTAGTAGGCACTATTTTCAAACTATATTTTTTATTAGCATCTCGAGTCTAAAAGACTTGATTTTGGGCCTATAAATCGAGCCATTAAGACTCGATTTTCATGGTCTAGTAAGTCTGATGGGCATTTTTTTCCATGTGAACAACACTTGGAAATCGAGTCTTAGATTCTCGATTTCCAGAATACTAAAAAAAAAAAAAAATTAAGCACTCAGAAATACTCAAACACCCAGCAGAGACACAAGAAACAAAGAGACAAAAATAAAGGTAAAGAAAAATTGATCATGGAGAATAGCAATTGCTGAAGCCGATTTGCTGAAAAATCGACCACAGAACAGAAGAGGAAGACGAATCAGTAGTGGCAAAATCAAAGAGAAGTACCACCTTTCCAATTGGCAAAATCAACGCAAAAGAAAAGAAACCAATGTCCAGAAAAGAAAGAAGCAAAAGAAAAAACCCAGAAAAATTGCTTAATATGAAACATATCCTAATTTCTAGTCCAAACCCAGAAAAATCTATTACATCAGCAATGTCAAGATTAGAACAATGGCATGTAATGTTTTACATGGAAGACCCAAACAGAGCCGAAGCCGAACGCTTACTCGGAATCTCCGAGAAGCTCCTCCAAACCCGAGATCTCACCCGTTTGCGCGACTTTGCGATCTTAGCCCAAGAAACTGAGCCGCTCTTGGACGACTCAGATCAGCTCTTGGACGGCTCAGATTAGATCTTGGCTATCACCGACATCCTTTTAGCCGCCGAGAAGCGTGTGAACAACCACCACGATTGGCACCGACGTCCAACCCAGCCGAGAAGCGCATGAACAACCCAACCGATGGCCACCGACGGCCACCCACGCCCCACAGGCACGCCGAGCTGAAGCCACCCACGTTGACTTGAAACCCACCCACTTCGATTTGAACCCGACCCACGGCTCCTACTCTGATCTGAACCTGACCCACGCTGGTCAGCCACGGCGATCTGGGGTTTTTTTTGGGTTCTTCTTCTCCTTCGATCTTCATTTTTTCCCCTATCTCTTTCTTCTCTGATGATCATCTTTTGGGTTCTTCTTCTCCTCCGATCTTCATTTTTTTGGGTTTTTCTTCTCCTCCGATCTTCATTTTTTTGGGTTCTTCTTCTCCTCCGATCTTCATTTTTTTTTCCTTATCTCTTTCTTCTCTGATGAGAAAATGGTGTTCGCGTAAAGGGCATATATGTTTAAAGGAAATCGAGTTTTAAAAACTTGATTATTAGGTGTACACCTGGAAAAAATTGCCACATCAGACTTTGTTAGACCATAAAAATCGAGCTTCTGAGACTTGATTTATAGCCCAAAATCGACCCTCTTAGACTCGATCTTCATTTTTTTGGGTTCTTCTTCTCCTCCGATCTTCATTTTTTTTTCCTTATCTCTTTCTTCTCTGATGAGAAAATGGTGTTCGCGTAAAGGGCATATATGTTTAAAGGAAATCGAGTTTTAAAAACTTGATTATTAGGTGTACACCTGGAAAAAATTGCCACATCAGACTTTGTTAGACCATAAAAATCGAGCTTCTGAGACTTGATTTATAGCCCAAAATCGACCCTCTTAGACTCGAGATGCAAGTAAAAAATATAGTTTGAAAATGGTGCCTACTAATTATATTGTTTGAAAAACAATGCTAATTTCCCATTTTGGCCGATTTTCCATGGTCTGAGTATGTCTGATGTGGGCATTTTTTCCACGTGGCATCTACATGGAAATCGAGTCTCTAACACTCTATTTATAAAATAAAAAACCTACCTCTATATCAGATAACACTGTATCTTCATTTCTCTATCTTCATTTCTCTCTCGCTTCTCTAACACTTCCCTATCTCTTTCTCTAAAACTTCTGTATCAGATAACACATCCACAAAGAAAAATGAAGATAAAATTTTTTTTTCCTGAAGCAAAGCAGAGAAAAATGAAGATAAAGAACACCCATCTCCATCCTCATCATCTTCTTCTTCAGCGATTCCATGCCCACCCAGCCACCACCCATCAAAACCACCGATCACCTTCAATCCACGGCGACCCACAGCTAGCCACAACCACCGACGGCCACCCACGCCCCACGGCCAACACCGATCTTAAGCCACCCACTCCGACTTGATCTTCGACAGCGATCTGAACCTGACCCCTAGCCATGGGTAATGAAGACCACCGATGGCTAGGACCACGCCGAGCTGAAGCCATCGACACTGGCTGAAGCCACGGCGATTTGGGTTTTTTTTTTTTTTTTTCACCTTCTGTTTCTAGGTTTTTTTTTTTTTTTTTTTTTTTTTTTCTCTCTCGATTTTGTTTCTGGGGTTTTTTTTTTTTCTCTCGTTCGTTGTAGGTGGGTGTTTTTTTTCCTCTCTCTTTCTTCGGTTCTTGTCTGATTTTCTTCTCTGCGCTGGGTTCTTCTCTGATGAGAAGGTGTAAAAGTTGTGCTGGGTTGTAAATCGAGTCTCTAAGACTCGATTTTTATGTGGACACCCACGTGGAAAAAACACTACATCAAATATAATTAGAACACTAAAATCGAGTCTTTAAGAGTTGATTTATTGCCCAAAATCGATTCTTTAGACTCAAGATGCTAGTAAATAATATAGTTTTAAAACGGTGCCTACTAATTATATTGTTTAAAAACTAATGCTAATTTTCAAATTTGGCCAACCTAAAGGTTTCTCCAAAAAAAAAAAGGAAAAAGAAAAAAAAAAAAGGAACCTAAAGATAGCATCTTCAAACTGCAGTGTATTTTTATTTTTTGGCTGAAGGAGTGGGAGGAGCGATGAAGCAGCGAGAGTTAACAGTGGTATTGTGCATAATATGGGCAGTGAGCCTTCTTTATGGCGAGATGTTTGCATATTGGGTGCCATCTCTCTGGGCTTGTTCCTGGCCTCATCATCATCTCAACTCCAAATCCACGGTACTAGTACAACTACTTCTTCTATCACTTTCCTTTCTTTCTCTGTGTTGTACTGTGAATGTGCAAGTCGAAAAAGAACGCCCCGAATTTGTTTTTATCTGATCTGAATTAAACCCATCTAGCTTGTAGCTATGTATGTTTAATTTGTAATTTTAAAACGACATAACATGGATCTGAAGCGTTGTAGCTACATGCCTTTTTGGTGTGGGATCTCTATTTGGTTGTTTCTCTCTCCTCTTGAAACATATGAGATGGGAAGAAGAGGGAGCAAGATTCAAGAAACTCTGTTTCCATGGATAAATTAGGAAATCTGGCCCCTGTTATTTATGGAATATATATATATATATATATATATATATATATATTTTGAAGTTTAAGAGCATCCATAATGTGTCCCACTACCTTAAATTTCATTGAAGAGTTTAATTTCCAATCTTGGCACACGTAACGCACTCTACACCCGGAAACGTTAATTAATTAATTTTTTTTTAAATGTTAATGGGCTTAGTTAATAAGTCTGTTTTCCCATGCATGCCCAATTTCCATTCCAAGTTTTCCGATTATGGGTAGGAGTAAAAATTTTATACTAAAGCAAATTAGATACAAATATGGGTCAATTATGACAAGAGCCTTGGAGCTTAGTGATATTGCTTGTTCTCCTTTATAAGGAGAACTAGGGTCTGTGCTGTAACCTTGTGCTGCAATGCCCTTGAGTCACATGGGCTACTAGGTTGGTTGAGGAGGTGCTAGTCACATTTGCACTATAACTCAAAAAGGACTAGTAAATTTACAATTAGAGCTCAATTTTTTAATTGCTTATATTAGAGTTCGATCAAGTAAACACTTGATATGGGATTCTATGCACAGCTGTACAACACACATTTACCCAATCAATCCACATAATTCGGGGTATCACAATGTTGTTGTACCCCTGAGCCACATGGTGTTACTGGGTTGTCTTTAATACCATTTGTCATAACTTGAGGAAGTGATAGCCACATTTGTGCTTACCCTAAAAGGCTGTCAAAGTACAATTAGGGCTCCTTGTAATCACTTGGATTACTTAGTTTCACCTAGTAAACATCCAATTTGGGACTCAACACTCACCTGCTTACCACACACTTATCCAATCAATCCACATAAGTTGGTATCACAGATGCGTTGACTATATTTTAATCACTAAGCAATGGAAGGAAGAAATTTTATTCATTTATAAGGGATGACAAAATTCTTTCTTTGAGTCTTTCCTCTGGGGGCTTCTTTTTGCTAACTCTATTAAGAAATGCTAATAAAAATTTACGTTTTGGATTAGAATCTTTGATCTAAAATCTTAATATTCTTCATCAAGTGAGACTGCAACCCTATCCTTCAAATATGAACGTGAACATCTAAATTATACATATATGAATACATAAATACATAACATATAAGCAATGGCATGCAGGTATGTTTTGGGTTAGTTCTGCCAAAATACTAACACTCTTTCTACTTGCGAGGTCAGATGGACGAAGTAGGATATTCTACTGACTACGTAAAAGTTGTTGTTCTTACTGATCCACAGGTGAATGTTTTCTATCCTTGCAAATTTACATACATTTGTGTGTAGAGATACAGGTTTACGCGTGCATGCATGCAAACACACACACACACCTATTTGATTGTAGATTTTTTAATCTGTCTTTTAGAATAATTCTTCAATGTAATTTCTTAGGAGTAGTTTGTGTACACCTTTGTCCATGATGGATCTCCTCATCAATAAAAGAGACCATTTTCAAAAAAGAAAAAACACATATATTGATGTGAAAGGGCGAGTGGCTTCATCATTCATTAATCTCTTATTAGTCCTACAAGTACTTTTAAAGTCTGAAATTTTATTTCTCCCATCAACTTGACAGGAATAAAAGAAGTATTTCAAATTTCTTGAGTTACATTAATGTTATTGATCATCCTGCGATGCACAAGAAAACCATTATATGAAAACCAGATAGGATTGCCTTGTTGAATCGGCTGAAATGTGAACTGGTACAATTGATTCCCTTAGATGTTCTATCAACTGCACTGGTCGGTTCACTGGTTCAACCAGTAAACCAATGAACTGGTTCCAATTTTATTCCTAAAAATATAAAAATTCATATATTTTAAAATTTCCCCAAATGCTTTAATATATCTTGTATTCTTTTAGTCTCATGAAGGTAACAAATATATTCGTTATATTTGGCATCAAATTATTTATTTATTCACTTGGTATAGTTATGGCACTTCTAATTGTATTAAATTTTAATAAATATAATATTAAGTCATCATTTCAGTTGGTGGTTGATATGGTGAAGTGCTCACCTTTTTGGTTCACTTATGGGTTTGCTTTTTAAAACATTGATGTCAATTGCTTGTCTGCTTATCAACACACGTGTGAGTACGTTTATGTTATTCTTGTACATTATATCCTAATGTATATTTGTTACCATTAACAGCTTATGGATAAAACCTCGCTGGGTCTTGCTCCAAAATCTCTTGCTCTTGAGATTGCACAATTCTATGCCGATTTGTTCATGCGCAGAGCTTTTTTCTCATCTATCGTGCCTTTCAAACCTGATGTAATTTTGTTTTTGGGTGATTATTTTGATGGGGGACCTTATTTGTCGGATGAAGAGTAAGATTTGGAATTTTTTTTTGTGTCTATTTGAAAATTAAATTGGCTCCAAACTTAAATAAGATATCATTTAGATAAATTACCTTAGGAGATGATTTTACTATTCAACGTTCAAAATTCATCTAGAGGGTTATAACAAAAATAGGGCAAAGAACATGAGATTTTTTGGTGGATTGAATGCCTGCTTTGGACTTTTATGATAATGAGTTTATTGGACATGTAGTTTGTTGTTTGTACACTTATGCATAATGCTTCTGTTGGAATAAATTATTCTATGAATATTAAGTACTCTGCAAATTGCTTTAATTTGCTTATTCTTCCTTTTCTTTATGCCCAAACATCGACTTGGTATTTGCTGGCCTCATTGTATTTACACAAATATTTGATTTTCAGATATTTCTTTATCTTAGAGTGGCAGAGTTTTTATGCTATTTTCTTCAATATTTGATGTTAGTTTCTGACATGGAATGCCCTTAACATTCTTTGGTTGATTAGATGGCAGGAATCTTTAAGCCGCTTTAAGCACATATTTGGTCTGGATGCACAAGGAAGATATAAAAATATCCCAGTTTATTACCTTCCTGGAAACCATGATATTGGCTATGCAAGTCTTCACTATCAAAGGCCAGAGGTATTTTCAGTGGGTTATCACTAGGCATAGACTGCTCTATTTTCTAGGACTAAGCAAGCATTCATCCAGTGTGCTCGTGTGAATTATAAAATCAGTGCATGTTGCCATATGAAAATGAGGGAATTAAAGTAGATCCCCACAATACAAAAGATCTAGATTGAGAATGCGACTGCAATGGCATCTGATTTATTATGAAGAGATTTGACAACATATGGAAAAGTAGATTTTCATCAATGGGGTAGTACGTAAAATTAATACTTGGAGTATGACTCTTGGTTTCATTTAACAAGTACAATATATAGCTCTTTATCATGAATTGGAGTTGGCCTGTGTGTCCCATTCATGTATAATTGTATCTCATATGTTGATAATTTCTGGTACGGATTTCTGGATCTCAATCACTATGTGGCTATCTACAAATTTTGCATTTGAGTTTGTCTATGTAGTTTGGTTTAAAAATTGATGAGCTCCATTGTATTTATTATGTTCTCTTAATTATTATAATGGAAACTATCACAAATTCTGAAGGCTATCAATGCACTTGCTGGTAATGTCAACACTTTATTAAAAAATGGTTTCCTTTTTGTTTATTTGTGTTTACTATTACGCATATACAGGTTATCAAGCGCTATGAAAACAAATTTGGGATGAGAAACTACCAATTTACAGTTGGAAAAGTGGATTTTATTGCTATTGATGCCCAAACTCTTGATGATAAACAAAGAAGCGGTTAGTGATTTGTCAAAAGTCATATTTCTACTGTTTTCTCCACATAAATTTGATTTAAAAATGTTATGAGATTAGCATAACAATATAATTTTAGTCTATGGAACTGTGGATAGTTTTGTAATGGTCTTATTATCTTCCCAATCAATTTTAATAGTGTCAAATATAAGCTATTAGATAATAAAAATCATGATTTGCTAAATGATTTTGTAAATAGATTGAAGTTTACAAATATGAACTTGTATTTGGATTTTAATGCTTTGCTACATGAGTATGTAAATATCTCTAACTCTAAGTATTTGCAAAGAAAATGAGAAAAGATTATACACTGATGGCAAAAAAAAAAAAAAAAAAAAAAAAAAAAAAAAAAAAAAAAAAAAAAAAAAAAAAAAAAAAAAAAAATTCAAAAATTCAAGATGTTTCTTGGCTGATCTTCATATTTGTATTGAGCTGTTACGTTCTTGTAACTCTCTGTTTTAGTTTACATTTTAGATCCAATAATGGTTGCAAGTTGTCATATTTTCAAAACATTGTTGCATAGGTAGTGTGCTTGAATTTTTTTTTTTTTTTTTTTTTGATGACGTAGGAGAATTTCACTAAGATTAGTTGCAAATCACAGAGCATACTGTATAACAATTTTCACTGTTAATCAAACTTCTATGGGCAACTAATGCCAGAACCAGTACCGGGTAATCCAAGGGCCTTTCTCTCTTGACGGGTTAAGCAATTTATCCTCTTGCCCAGGAGGCATGCTTGAAAACCAACATTTATTGTAAACAATTTTACAACCCTGGTGCAACATGGGTCCCTCAGTTATGTTGTTGTCCCCATAAATTTTGATTTAAAAATGTTATGAGATTAGCATAACAATAATAATTTTAGTTTTTGGATGTGTAGATAGTCTTGAAACAGTCTTATGATCTTCCCAATCAATTTTAATAGTGTCATATATTTGGACTTGCAAAAATGGAAGAATGTTGGAAACTTTGGACTTGCCTGTCCAAATCTTATAAGAGTAAACTACCTTGGAATTGAAACTCTTTTTCTACTTCTCCCACCAACGCCCTCTCCGCACTATAGCAGGAACCAAAAAAGAACAGAAAAGAAAAAAGGGTGGGTGTGTGCATTTGTTTTTAAAAATTCCTCTCATATTGATGTGTCAATGGTTTTCCAAAATGTCCCATTCATCAGTGACATATACTCTTTTTTTCTATCACTATACACCTTGATGTGTAAATGGGCACATCTAATAGTCTTGCTGCAGAAAGAGAAAATTATTAATCTAATGTTGCATAGTTCTTCCCCAACCCCTTAATGTTATCAGTTTAAGTATGCTTAGCACTGACTAGAATGTTACCTATGCATTTGTTCAATCAATCTTCTTCCTTCTTTATTCATATTCTCTTCCTATTCTTTTATTTTTTATTTTTCGTTATTAAAAAAAAAAAAAAAAATCACAAAGTTGATCTTCTGCCATACTGAAACTCATAGGATGATACATTTTGGACATGTAGGACACTGGTTTCAATGAGTGTCTTTCTGACTGGTTTATTTGGCTGGTTTGAGAGTTGGTCTGAAAATTGAATTTGTGCTCAAAATATATATTTTAAACATTGAATGGGATTGGTTATCTCAAGACTAGACATTTCAAGATGCCTATTTGGTATTTCCCTTGCATATTTCAGGTAAATACACATTTGTTGACTGCGTGAAATTTAAAGTCTTTTTATCACCGTGCCTGTTGTTGATCAAACTATTAGCATTGTACTTAGCATAGTATGCCAAAGTATGATTTGATTAATAAGCTCTTAAAAATGGCATTGGAACCTTGTGTAACTGGGGCATTCTGCTTTATATTGCATGCAGAATAATAATGTGATTATGACAATATTAGATATGTTTGTAGTATTTCTTTTACTCCTTAAGGTATTTAAGTACTAAGGGATATGAAAATATAATTTTACAGGGCGTCCACAAGAAGATTTGGCTTCCCCAACATGGAATTTTGTCAAGAATGTCTCCATGGGTATGTACATGATATTGACTTATCCTTTTTTATTGATAAGTTGGAATTACCAATATAGAATTAAATCATATATATTTTGATATTTTGTAGATGTTCAATTGAATCCAAGGGTTTTATTGACCCATATTCCGTTGTACCGGCAGGATTGGACTTCTTGTGGTCCACACCGCGGTTCCCCAGTCATCAACCAGGTATTGCTTTGTCACATTTGGAGTAAGAAGTCTCAGTGAAATTTACTTTCACTAATAGTTATTGTTATTGTTAGTGTTGTTGATAAAACATACGTAGGGTTATTTCCAATTAACCCTTACTTAAAAACATATCATTGATATATATATATATATATATATAGGTATACATGAGTTTACTGTTTTGCCCCTAGCTTTATACCCATAACACTCCCCCTCAAGTTGGAGAGTATATATCATATAATCCAAGCTTGTTACATAGTAAACTCAAACGAGTTTTACATAGAGCTTTAGTAAACATATTAGCAATTTGCACTCTTGTAGAAACATATGGAGTAGCAATTACACCATCTTCTACTTTCTCCCAAGTAATATGACAATCTACTTTTATATGCTTGGTTCGCTCATAGAACACAAGATTGGTGGCAATGTAAATTGCTGCTTGATTATCACAATACATAGTCATAGGCAGCTTTACAACAAATCTTAATTCCTCGAGTAAATGCTTAATCCACATAAGCTCACATGATGTGTGTGCCATGGCTCTATACTCGGCCTTTACACTAGATCTCTACACTATATCTAGCAACAACAGTTTGTTTTACTTCTCCAAGTAATCAGGTTTCCTCCTAGAAAAGTACAATACCCAGTAGTGGATTTTCTATCTGACGGTGATCCTGCCCAATCAGCATTAGTGTAGGCTTCTACTCGTAGGTGACCATTGGTTTTATACAAAAGACCACGACTTGGATGTGCTTTAAGATACCTCACAATTTGAACAACTGCCTCCCAATGTGAAAGGCGAGGATTTTTAATATACTAGCTCAAAACACTAACTGCAAATGATATATCTTGGCGAGTAATTGTGAGATAATTCAGTTTGCCAACCAGACGACGATATCTCTCAGGATTAGATAATAGCTCCCCTTGATCGTCATACAATTTGACATTAGGATCCATAGGAGTCTCCATTGGTTTAGATCCTAACAAGCCAGTTTCTTCCAAAATATTCAACACATACTTTCTTTGTAATAAACTGATGCCTTCTTTAGATCGTGCTACCTCAATACCCAAGAAATAACGAAGTTTACCCAGATCCTTAGTTTGAAAGGAATTTTGAAGGTATCTTTTCAAATCATCAATACCCTTCTTGTCATCACTAGTAATTATAATATCATCAACACATACTATCAACAAAATCTTTCCTCTTGCAAAGGTACGATACGTGAAAACACAGAGTGATTTGAGTGGCAATGTCGCAATACAAACTTTAACACTACTTCACTGAAATTACCAAACCAAGCTCTGGGAGATTGTTTAAGACCATAGATGGCTTTATGCAACCTACACACTTTTCTAGACTCCCCCTGAGCAACAAACCTAGGTGGTTGCTCCATATACACCTCTTCCTTCAAATCGCCATTCAAGAAGGCATTTTTAACATCTAACTGAAATAATGACTAGCCCAAATTAGCAGCCAAGGAGATCAAAATCCGGACAGAAGAAATTTTAGCAACAGGCGATAATGTCTTGGCATAGTCGACATCATATGTCTGGGTATACCCTTCGACAACCAAGCGAGCCTTCAAACGCTCAATAGAACCATCAGGAAAATGCTTTATAGTATACACCCAACGACAACCAACAATAGTTTTCCTTGGAGGGCGAGTAACTAAAAACCAAGTAGCATTTTCAGACAGGGTAGACATGTTTGCCTCCATAGCAGACTTTCAACCAGAGATGGAGATAGCTTCCTGATAGACTTATTAGAGTCCGTTTGGTTGGAAGGGTGGAAAAGTGGGAGGATAGAAAAGATTTTAATTTCTCTTCTTTTTGTTTGGTTGGGAGTGGAAAAATGGAGGGATGGAAAAAGTGAGTTTGTATATATTTACTCATATACCCTTGTTAAAAAATATGATGACCAATTAAAACAAAAAAGTGACAAACAACTAAAAAAAAAGCAATCACCCAATTTATTAAAAATAAAAGGCGAAAAACCTATTTTCGTTCCTACATTTTCACGCGATTCCCATTTTGGTCCCTAACTTTTTTTTCTCACCGCTTTTAGTCCCTATCCTGAAAAACGCATCTCGTTTTCGTCTCTGTCATTACATCAGAGATGGAAAATGCACACGTGGCAAACGGAGTGCACTATTGGTACACTAAAAGCTGACGTGGCCATTAAAATAATAATAATAAATGTTATTTGGCATTAAAAAATGTCACGTCAGCATTTAAATTAAAAAAAAATTAAAAAAAGAATTAAAAACTAAAAATCACATGAATTGAGATCTAAGTGTGTCTTGAACAAGAACAACAAAAACACAAATTCAGATTTAAGAACACAAACCCAGAAATTTAAGGAAAAAAAAAAAAAAAACCTCCAAAACACACTGAGATCTGAGAGTGTTTTGGAGATGGAGGACGAGATGGAGGGTGCTTTCCTTCTGGATGTTGTAGTCGGCGAGGGTGCGGCCGTCCTTGAGTTGCTTTCCGGCGAAGATCAGCCTTTGCTGGTCCAGGGAGATTCCTTCCTTGTCTTGGATCTTGGCCTTGACATTGTCGATGGTGTCTGAGCTCTTGACCTTGAGAGTGATGGTCTTGCCGGTCAGGGTTTTCACGAAGATTTGCATCTATCAAAAACAACAAAAAAGATATAAGATTCCGATATGATGTCGTTTAAGATTTCATGACTTGCCATATAAAATATTTTCCAAATTCAACAGATTATATCAGATAAATCAAAAGCAATATATAGAAACAAATATAAATTTAGTTTTTTTCATTTTCCATACAGATCTAACGAAATTAATTGGAATTTAGTTTTAAATAATAAATCTTTCATTATATTAAAAAAGTAAATTTGATATAAATCCTCCACTATAATCAATATTTTTAAATACTGATCTGATCAAATCAATTTGTTTATTTTCAATTTTGGAGGGTTTTTTTTTTCCTTAAATTTTTGGGTTTGTGTTCTTAGATCTGTGTTTATGTTCTTGTTGTTCTTGTTTAAGATACACTTAGATCTCAATTCATGTAATTTTTGGTTTTTAATTCTGTTTTTATTTTTTTTTTAAATTTAAATGCTGACGTGACATTTTTTAATACCAAATAACATTTATTATTATTATTTTAATGCCACGTCATCGTTTAGTGTGCCAACAGTACATTCGGTTTTTCATGCGTGCATTTTTTGTCTCTGATGTAGCGGCAGGGACGAAAACGAGACGCGTTTTCCAGGACAGAGACTAAAAGTAGTGAAAAAAAAAAAGTTAGGGACTAAGTGGGAATCGCGTGAAAATGTAGGGACAAAAATGAGTTTTTCGCCAAAATAAAATTCATGTTCCAAAAAAAATCATGTCTAGATAAAAAAAAGAAAAAAAGAAAAAGAAATACAAAACAACTATTACACAAGAAAAAAAAAAAGTAACATCTAGGAAAGAAAAAAAGAAAAAAAGAAATTGGTAATGTGCCCACCCACAGCCACAGCCCAGGAAATAAAAAAAAGAAAAAGAAAAAAGAAGAGGCAATGTGCCCAGCAAAAAAAAAAAAAAAAAAAAGGAAAAAAGAAAAGAAAAGAACGGAAGTGAAGTGAAGATGGGCATTTTTGTCCATTAAGTAGCCCAATTTTCTCCTTTTAGTTTTTTCTCAATTTTGGAGAGAGAACTTTTTGGTGGGCCTGAGGAAAAAACACCTAGGCCCACTATTTATTTTTCTTCCTCCTCACTCAACTAAACACACTCAAAAAAGTTTTCCTTTCCATTTTCTCTCTAAAGTTTTTCATCCACCTTATTTCACCTCAAAACAAACACACCTTAACAATAGTAGAATTCAAGGATGTGGTAAAAGCATGGAGAGATGAAGACAAGTGACCATAAGAGACAAATTGAGAGAGTGGATTAAGGCTTTTTGAGTCTCTGAGATCAGACTCTCTAATACTGCTCTCAACGTATTCGCCAACACCTTAGACAGCAACTTGTAAATACTGCCCACCAAGCTAATAGACCGGAAATCCTTAATATTGACAGCATTAGATTTCTTAGGAATTAAAGAGAGAAACGAAGCATTTAGTGACCTTTCAAAAACAGAGTACTTGTGAAAATGCTTGAAAACAGCCATGACATCAGCCTCCACAACCCTCCAACATTTATGAAAAAATGCCATGGTGAACCCGCTCGGACCAGGAGCTTTATCCCCCTCCATCTCTGCCAGAACTTGGGTGACTTATTCTTTCGAGAATTCCCTTTCAAGGGACAACCTATCATCCTCCCCAATACAAGCAAAATCCAACCCATCCACAGTTGGACGCCACGTGTTTGTCTTTGTATAAAGATTCTGATAAAATTGGACAACCTAAGAGCGTACAGCAGAAGCATCCTCATATAATACACCATCAACCTCAACTCTGCTAATGAGATTAGCTTTTCTATGAGAATTTGCTAATCTATGAAAGAAGCGTGTATTGTTATCTCCCTCCTTCACAAACAGAGCATGGGACTTTTGTCTCTAGAAAGTCTCTTCCAAGGAAGCTAAAACTTTGATCTCACCTTTAACCTGAGTTCGGCGAGCTTGTTCCTCATGCAAAAGGCCCAGAATATCTTCCTTGGCATCCAAACCCAATAATTCCGACAGCAAACTCTTCTTAAAAGCCAAATCACCAAATTCCTCCTTATTCCACTTTTTAAGGTCTTCTTTAAGAGCCTTTAATTTCTGAGCCAATACAAAGCTTGGAAGAAATAACCGCTCCACCACTGTTGAACCTTCTCAACAAAACCCTCAACCTTTAACCACATGTTCTCAAGCTTAAAAGCGCAACGCCCCCTACCCACACCACCAGTTTCCACCAGAAGCGGACAATGATTAGAAATAACATGAGGAAGAACCCTCTGGGACACATTACCAAAATGGTCCTCCCAATCTGCAGAGACCAAAGTCCTGTCAACACGGGACTTAGACTTCGGTTCGGAGTCCCTAAACCAAGTAAAAGAAACCCTTGTAATGGTAAATCCACTAGGAAATTACTCTCTATGAAATCCGAAAAAGCAAACATGGTTGGACTGAAAGAGCCATAGCCAGGCCTCTCGCAAGGATATCTAATAACGTTGAAATCACCATGCTTCGGTCTTTTTATAATAAGATCAAGGGTACATCTCTCTCTAGCTTCCCTTGGAAGGGGATTTGGAAAGTCAAGGTTCCTAAAAGGGTGGCTTTCTTCTTGTGGACCGCAGCCCATGGTCGGATGCTTACCTTGGATAATTTGGTGCTTCGGGGCCTCCCTTTGGCAAATAGGTGCTGTATGTGCTGCTATTCTGTAGAATCTGTGGACCATCTTTTTATTCACTGTCCTGTAGCTTATTCTTTGCGGGTGCAAATGTTACAAGTTTTTGGGGTTCAATGGGTCATGCTAGGTTCAGTGGAGAGTTTGGTGTTTTGTTGGAGTAATTGGTTTGGGAAATTTTCTTTGGACATATGGAATATGGTTCCTGGCTGCTTGATGTGGGTTGTTTGGATGGAAAGAAATAGGCGCTCTTTTGAGGCCATAGAAAAATTGCTTGATCAGTTACAAGCTCTCTGCTAAAGTACTCTTTTTGAATGGGCTAGGTGCTGGGGTTCCTCAAACTGTTCTTCTACTCTGGAGTTTCTTACCTCCCTTAGAAGGGCCCCTTAAGTTTCTTTTTTTTTTTTTTTTTTTTTTTTTTTTTTTTTTTTTGTTGCTTTTTGTGTTCACCATCATGAACACCTTGTATTTGATGCTTTCACTTTTTCTTCAAGTTTAATATAATTCTCGTTACTTATCAAAAAAAAAAAAGTGAGAGGTAGGATGAGAGGTACAAGAACGCTTACCTTTGTGCATAGAGCCAGGATTAGGAGGCGGATCACTAGATGGGGAAGAAGTTTGTGTTGGAGGTTTCTGCCAAGAATGATACGCCGGGAGTGGTTTTTGAGGAGATTTAGTGGGAGACACGTGGTAGGAGAGGAAGACAAGGAGGAGAACTGTCACTAGCAACCGAAGGAGAGAAATAAGATTGAGATTCATCAAATGTGACATCAGCACTAATGAAACGACAACGAAGAGTAGGTGAGTAACATCGGTATCCCTTTTGCGCATGAGAATACCCAAGAAAAACACATTTAATGGATCTAGGATCAAGTTTGTCACTTCCTGGACCTAAGATATGAACATAGCACACATCTAAAAACATTAGGAGGTAGATGAATCAGGTGATAGGTGAGAACAATATGAGGGATTTGACTTCCTAGAACAGTGGAAGGCATACGATTAATCAGTTGATAGGTAGTGAGAACATCACTCCAATATGATTTTGGAACACGCATATGAAGCTTTAAGGCACGAGTGACCTCTAACAAATGATGCATTTTGCGTTCAGCAACACCATGTTGTTGCGGAGTATGAGGACATGAAGATTGGTGAATTATACCATGATCATAAAAAAATTGAGACAAAGATGTATGAAAATATTCATGAGCATTATCAGACCGAAAAATATGAAGTGAAGCATTAAATTGAGTCTTGATTTCCATATAAAATGATTTGAAAATTGAGTACAATTCAGACTTTTCTTTCATAAGATAAAGATAGGTGACTCTAGAATAATCATCAACAAAAATGACAAAATATCTAAATCCTAATAGTGAGGGTGTGTTTGTTGGACCCCAAATATCAGAATGAACTAAATGAAAAGGACTACTAACACTACTCTCATGCCTAGAGGCAAAACGCACTCTATGGTGTTTACCCAACTGATATGCTTCACATTGTAAGGACTCAATTTGACGACACGACGGAACTAATGACTTCAAATTCTGGAGAGATGGATGACCAAGGTGAAAATGATGCTAAAGAGGCGAGATAGACAAATGAGAAGCCACTAAAGTGGAAGAACCACGCCAATCCAGGTAATAAAGTCCACCAGTTTCGTGCCCTCCACCAATAATCTTCCTCGTCTTGAGATCCTAAAAGATACAATGAGTGGATAAAAAAGTGGCAGCGCCATTCAAAAGCTTAGTAAGCTTACTAATTGACGAAAGATTAAAAGTAAAATTAGGAATATATGGACAGAAGAGAGAGAAAGATTAGGATTGAGATTGACAGTGCCTAAACCAGAAACTGTAGTGGCTAAGTCATCTGCCAATGTAACATTGGGAAGACTACTAGATTGCTCAAGGTTAGAGAGTAAGCTTGAGGTACCTGTCACATGATCATTAGCACTCGAGTCAATGACCCAAGGGTCCTGAGTGGCAAGACAAGCAGTGGAAGTACCTTGTTGGGCCAAAGTAGCAGTAGAATTAGACCCAACAGGGTTGGAATGTAGAGATAGGAGGCGATTGTCCTCTTCCTTAGGAAGAAAGACTATTCTAGCTGGTGGAAGTGACTCTGAAGGCGGTTCTTCAACTTGAAAACTAGCTTGGTGAGTCAAAGGTTTACCATACAACTGCCAACAAAATTCTATTGTATGATTCTCATCGTGACAATAAGTGCACTTATGAAGACCATGTCCTCTACCACGACCTCCTTGTTCACTTCCACGACCCCCTTGGTCACGACCTCCACGACCTCGACCTCCACCTCCACCTCCACCTCCACGACCACCTCTATTACTCCTCATATAAGTGGCAAAGGAAGATTTATCATTAGAAGGTAATGCATTAGTACTGGAGGAAGGGATAGTACTAGAGTCAGATAATGTGGCCTGTCAAAGTCTACCAGAAATTTCACTCAATGAAGGGAGGTATGGACTTGCTAAAATTTGTGATTTTACTAGATTCAAACTTTTAGGCTAAGTTGCACCAACACGGACATGGGTACGGATACGACACGGCTATGGACACGGGGATATGGCAATTTTTAAAAAATAAGGATACGACACGGTGTGGATACGGTAATTAAATAATTAATTAAATTTTATATTTAGACATTTTCTAATATTTTTAGACATAAAAAATAAACAAAAGCTAGAGGAGTGGCCGGATAAAAAATTACAAAATTCATTAAATAAAGAACAAAGCCCAATAAAATTTTGAAAAGAGTGGTTGACAGTTGACACTTGACAGCATGTATTTAGTCAAATTTTAAAAATAAAGTATAAACAAAAGCTAGAAGAGTGCACAGACAAACCATTAAAAAATTGATTAAACCCAATGAAATTTAAAAATGAGTGGTTGAAAGCATGTATTTAGTGATTAACAGAATGCAAGTTGTCAATCATCTTCAAAGAGACCAGAAGACTCTAGAGTTCAAAAGAGAAAAGAAAACTGCAGAAACAACAAATGAAAAAAACGCAGAGAAAGAGAAAATGCGGAAACAGCAATTGGCAAAAATGCAGAGAGAGCAGGCGAGTGAGACTGAAAAGAAGAATAAGAACAAATAGTGGTGCAATCTCAATGTCTGAGGTTGAAGCTTCATCAATGGTTGTGCCTGTAAGTACCAAAAAGAAAAAAAAAAAAAGAAAAAAAAAAGAAAAAACTCTGAATCAACTAAACTTGCGAAAACCGTGTCCATGCCGTGTCGGAGAGGCGAAAAAAAAAAGACATCGCTTGGACACCGGAGTCCGGCAAGTCTTACCGGTCTCGGTGCCCAACACGTGTCGAACACTAGTACTTTGCCAAAAATGGCGTGTCAGTGCAACCTAGCTTTTAGGCAATTCAAAGAGGAAGCGAGCAACATGCATAGAATCTTGTTGTTTCTTCAAAGTTTTAACATCGGAGGATTTGAGCTGATAAATATTGAGTTTTTCACATATTCTTAAACTTGTTATAATAGTCCTCCAAAGACAAATCACTCAAGCTCAAAGAGAAATAATTTTGATGAAGATCATAATCCGCATCAAATTGTTAACACCAGAGTAAAGTTCCTTGGCTTGTTTCCAAACAAGTTTAGCAGTTGGTAAGAAAACCAAAGTACAACTAATCTTAGACTCCATGCTATTCCACATGCAACTCCTAATTTGTGCATCTTCGGCTCTCCAATCAGCATATTTAGAGTCCGTAGACACAGGGGGTTCTTGATTCACATAATCGAATTTCTTTCTACCAAGAAGAAACACTTCAACTGCTTGAGCCTATTGTGCATAATTACTCCCATCAAGGCGAATGGAGGTAATCGAAAGCATATCAGGAGATAACATAAAATGCTGTTGAGCAGCACCTTTCAAATCCATAACAAAAGAAACTTAGGTAAAAGAACCAACAAACAGTGAATAAAATAAAGCCAACGGACCTGTGGAGAGCAACTAAACCAGAGAATCAACAATACAATTAAGCAAACTCAACATCAACACTCAACAATCCCAGCAACCATCGAGAACAGCCAACAACCATGACTATTGATGGCAACCAGAAAAAAAAGAAGCTTATAAACTCATAATAGGCAGAGAAAAGATACACCAGAGAAAAAATAATGGAGCCCTCGACTGACAAATCCAGCGGCGGAGCGAGGATAGAAGCAGCGGCTGGTGGCTAGTATGTGTTGCCAGAGGGAGGCGACCTGAACCGGGACTGAATCTCGGTCAAGTGATGGCGATATGGTGCTGCGAGACCAATGAGGTTGTGGCAGGTGGGGTTAACGGCGGTGGCTATGGCTTTGATTCCATGTTGTTGATAAAACATATGTAGGGTTATTTCCAATTAACCCTTACATGAAACATATTATTGATACATATAGGTATACATGAGTTTACTGTTTTGCCCCTAGCTTTATACCCATAATAAGTAAACATAGTTGTAAAAACGTGAATCGTAGAATGATCTTTTTTTTTTTTAATCGTATCATATTGTGTACAGTAAGATACACAAACACTTTAAAATTAAGGCATAATTATTATAAATTTGGAACATATTCAACTAATGACTAATTTAATCATCACTTATGTAATAATATTTAACAAAGTTGATAAATAATTCAATTTAGAATATATCTTTAATATCTGCATTAAAGGTCAAACTCAAAAGTTATAATACATGAATAAGCCAAAATAATATATATATATATATATATATTTTTTTTTCTCATCATTTGGCCTAATCAATTTCATCTCCACAGTCCAAGTTAATGTTATCATCATTTTCATCAATTTGCAAAATAATTTCTTCATTGACATCTTTTGGTCCATCTTCTTCTTCATCATTTCAAACATCTACTTTCTTTTCTTGTTCTTCTATTTCATATGTAATGGTCTGATATGAATACGATTCGTACGATATGCATCTATGTATTGTACAATTCATGAGCATGGTCAATGTATCTATGATTCAATACTTTTATGGTTCATACGATAATAACTATGATTAGTACAATTTTTGTGGAAACTACATTGATAGGGTAAAAAGTTCTACCAATTTTTACTCCACTTATAGTCGCTGTTAGTAAAAATTTTGTGGCATTATAGTAAATATCATTATAATATCATAGCTTCAAGATTGAAATGCTGATATATTCCTGTTGGTTCTTGACCTTATAATATGAGTCTGATTTTTCATGTCCAGCGGGTCTCGCGTGCTGTTGATAGTCAAGAAATAGCGTAAGATTCTTGTCTCACTTCTCTGAAATGGACACTAAGAATTATTTGAAGCTGTAAAGTTGGGTATTCATAATTGAGGAGTCCCACTTGATGGTTGGCCCAATAATACAGGTACCAAAATTATGTCTTTGAAGAGTCATCAAACTGCCTGCTGGAATTAATAAAGCCTGTAAGTTCTCTTCCCCCTCCTTGTTGCGTATTGGACATAATGATACAAAGGTGGGGTGGATACACTTGCCAAACCTCTCCTTGATGCCCCCTGTGCATGTTTATTTCTGCCAGCTCCATGTTGGCCCAAGTGTGTCAGGCCCGTTCCTGGAAAGTTTCAAAGTACTTTCTGTGTTTTGGAACAATTCAGATGACTCCATCATTGAAATGTCATTGCTATTGGATTGACTGGAAAGGACAAATAATATAAGACAAAAGAAGAAGAAAAGATTAAGAAAGAAGATATATGGCAGAAAAATAATTTTTTGAAAAAAAAAAGGAGATATTTAGGGGAGTTAATTTCACTTGTGCTTATACTCTTACTTATCAATAAACTTTTGCTTATAATGTAAGGCCATTTCAGGTACTCATTTTATCTGGTCACGATCATGATCAGTGCACAGTCAGCCACAACTCAAAATTTGGGCCCATAAAAGAGGCAAGTATTGATGTTTAATCTTTTGTTATTTTTACCCATGGTATGACGTTTATTTGATGATACTATGCAGCAAACTGTAGGGACCATAAGTTGGCAGATGGGAAACTTATACCCATCTTTCATGCTATTATCTGCTAGTAACTTTACACTTCCAAATGCATCCCATCCAGAAGAAGCAATCTCAACTCATCTGTGCTTTCTTCCAATGCAAACACACATCTACATATGGTAACTCTGAGTTGACTTGAGAGTAATAAATACATAATAGAACTTGTCAGTTGACATTTGTTCTTAAATCTCAGTTGCTGAAAATGTCAGGTATCTTTCACTATTTGTTCTGACCCTTCTTGCCCTCCTTTGGCCTACAAGTGGCTTGACTGTTTGGAACCATTGTAGCAATTTAATAGTAAGTTGCAACATTTTTGGAGGTGGAACAAAGGAGAAAAATGAAGATGAGAACTGTGAATATGAAATGATTTGGGATGCAGAAGGATCGATGCATCTTGTGAAGAAAGCTTTGAATGCCCCAATTGCTAATTTAAGTGAAAGGGGTTTGGTAGAAAGGTGCTTTCTGCTCTAATTTCGTATTATTTTTGGTAGAAATATATATTGCACATGGTAGGCACTCAGATTATGTCATTTGATTGTATGTTATATAAAGGATCTATAATTCCCGTTTGGCTTTATGGTAGAAAGTAGATCTTTAATTGAAAAGCACTGTGGTGTTTTGTGTGTTTGTCAAATTAAAGTGAATGGTGCATTTAAGTTTTTGATTTGCATGAACAGTGAATTGAGTTTGTTTGGTTAGGTGTTTTGGGAGCCTAAAAGTGCATTTTAAAACCCAAAACTCCATTTCAAAATAGCATTTCCTCAAATATTTTCAGAGATGCTTATTTTAAACCCAAAACACCGTTTAGCAACAGCTTACCCAAATGCACCCGGAGACCTTTTTCCTAAAAGCTCCAAATTTCCTAAAATCTGTTTTCAGCTTGGACCTCTTAAAGAGCTTCTGCAGTGGGTTCCTAGACATTCCAATTTTCAGACATACTCTATAGTCCCCTTAAGTTAAATTGAGGTAGTTTTTCACTTATTTGTATAACCATTCTTTGTATTTGCCTTTTCATATTAAAGTGTATGACTTTTTGTAGCAGGGGTAATGCTATAATGCGGCCGACAGCTAAGAAACATATCTCTCAGGATATAGAAGCCTCTATGAATGTGGACTTGGGTGCAGATGTTGATTCTATGTTAAAAATGACAACTAGAACAAGCAAATCAAAGACAAAGATCGTGATTCAGAGATTGGTGCGGACATTCCGAATGCTTACTATCATTGCTGCAGTGAATCTTCCTCTCTACATGATGTTACTTTTTAAGGATTGGATTGACTAATGAAATCAGCAAAATTTTTTTTTTTTGTTCTTGTTCTTTATATAGTTGCCTCTTGAGTCTTAATAGCACGCGAAATTTATTAGCTTAAAATTTTTGAATCCCACTTGTGCGCTTTTCTTTATTGTCATTGAAATATTGGTGTCATTTTATATCATCCACCGAATTATTTCGTGCTATTGATTCGGGTGATAATTTTTTTTTCTTTGATAGTCTTTTGCAAGACATGTTATTGATGTCTATATCCCTTTTCCACTCATTCCAAAAACTAATTTGGACGTTATTGTTGTTTCGTCTCCATTTTCATGAAGCTAATCTTTAAGCAAAGTAGCCGCTAAGACACTAAAGGCTTTGTGTGAATAATGGAAAACATAGTTAAGATGAAACATGATATGAACTGCACTGGTTGTAATAGACCAGACTTTCGTGCTAGTTCTCCGCTATGATCTTCCTAGCTGGTAATCTATTTATTATTACCATTATTATATATTATTTAATATAGGAGCTTTTTTGTTTTTCGAGAAACCAGACCCGAGAGCCTGTATTATTGCAGCAAGAAAAAATTATAAAGAGTCAAGTGTGACTAAGGAGGCTATATCAGCAGGTGAGGAACCAATCCATACCTGTAGCTCATTGCCAGAAACAGCTTTTCTGGCTAAGAAATGGGCGAGAGTTTTGTCTATGTGTTTAACGGGAGAGAAAATACAAGAATGAAAACTTGCATCTATCGTAAGAACATCTTGTAATACATGACCATGCTCTGGATTCATCAAATCCCTACCAACGATAGTCTTGATAATAAAACCTCAGAGCATCGCGTTCCACAGAGCACTCCAAGATACCCAACTCTTTAGCAAAGAAAGAGCCCTTCTGCATGCCGTAGCTTCAACTAAAGCCGGGGATGAAGGAAGAGGAACCCGTTCTGTCATAGCACTGAGCACACCACCTGTGGAGTCTCGGATAACAATCCCAAGACTAGCAGCACCCTGAGAATTGAAAGGAGCCCCATCGAAATTTACTTTTACACGAGGGTGGATGGGAGAAATCCATCTTACAGCTCAATCCATCACTTTTTACTGGTGAGTGGGATTAATGGTCCGATCTTTTGGTAAGAAATATTCTTAATTTAAATAAATAAACTATTTTATTTCTATTTTAACTATAGTGCCATGCCAGACCCATAGCTATGTTCCTTTACACTAATTGATTGATTGTTCCTTTAACTATAGTGCCATGCTAGACCCATAGCTATTTTAAATTAGGGCTCTTCTTCAATTAATTGATTGTTCCCATGTTGGAGTCCTCAGTCCTTCAATTAAAACTCAAATGAACCGGCTTAACAGTCGATGTGGGAACTGGGAAAATGAAATCTCCCCTTTCCCTTTCTCGGCTATTTCTTGCTCCTTCGAATCCAACCTGCCTTCATCTTTGTCCCTTCGTCTCTTGCCTTTTCTCCTAATCTGCCTGTCTCTTGGCTCTATCTCTCTTCACCAAACCAAATCATGTTTGTCCAAATTCTAACAGTTCGAAGATGAGTACGCTTTAATCACATGTAGTGGAGTTTTGCTTCTTAGGTAGCATGATTGTGTCATTCCAAACTCCTTGTTTCATCACGAGACCTAGAGTCAAAGAACGAGACAAAATATAAGAGGCATCACTCAAGAGTTTAGCAGGATTGCTACCGAAAAAGAGAAGGCCAAATAGCACAATTTAAGCACAATTTTAGGAAAAAAGCACCCCGACAAAGTTATTTAGTCATGTAACACATTTTTGGAACTCGAGTTCCTAGCGACTCACGTAGAGTTCAGACTTCTTCGAACTCAAGTTTGAGTTGGAACTCGAACTCGAGTTTCAAAAATGTGCTATATAACTAAATAACTTTGTTAGGATGCGTTTCTCCTAAATTTTGCTAAAATTGTGCTATTTGGCAAATTTCGCCAACAAGAGAATGTCTTGGTCAAGTTTATGATTAGCAATGAGACCCTCACAAAATTTTCTAATAGATGATTAGAAGAAGAAAGTTGGCAAGAGAAAGTCTTGGAGCGTGCCATTGAAGAACAAAGGAAATTGAGATTAGTTGCAAACTTTCAGAGTAAAAACAAGATGCAATGAAACAAGCGGCAATGGAAGTTGGTAAAGTAAAAAAGAAAGTACTTATTGAGTTTGAAATAGACAAAAAACCGCCAAATCGATCGTTACTATTATATTAAGTTTCGGTGGCACAAACAAATGATTGGCCTAGAAATATGTCAAAGCATAATAACCATCAAGGTATTAATTAAGTATAAATAGAAGTCTTAATCAACATAAAAGGACACCACGAATGAGATAAACAAACCAGAGAATTTACTCAGAGCACAAATATCAAGTAGCTTGTGATCAAGTAGTTGTTTAGGCCTGTACAAAGATTTGTAAGTTTATATCTCCTTGTACATGATAAATCAAAATACTGCATAATAAGTAATTAAATAAATTCTCATCCAACACATATTTGGATTTGATGAGGATTTATTTAAACAAAAATCATATTCAAATTCAAAAAATCGTAATTAACTATGATTAACAACACATGCTTCATCAGTAATATTCTTGTTGGGTAATAATAATAATAAGACATTCTTTATTCAGTATATTTGCTATTTGTGATTGTGACACCAAAACAAAACATGTGCTAGGCTGCTAGTAATTCAATTGTCCAGTCAGTGATAGCCTTAGCCTGTGTTGTGTGCGAAAGCGAATGGGCATACGCACAGAACCTTAACACAACTGCATTGCTTGCATTGTGGACAAGCCTTGTAGCAGCCCGAAACTCCATTAGGGCAGGCTCCTACAATGTAATCAACTGTTGCCCTTCCTTCACCGCCCATCGGCCCATCTGCAACCAACATTTTTTTTTCCTATTTAGTAAACATCCAACTTATCTAATTTTATTACAAACTAACTCTTTTCCAGTAAATTATACTCATCAAAAAAAAAAAAGAAAAGAAAAGAATGAGGACGGATCCAGGGGGGGCCTAAGGGGGCCCGGGCCTCCCCGGGCCCAAAAAAATATTTTTTTGCAGCTAATTTTTTTTTTTTTAAAAAAAGGGCTTGGGCCCCCCTTGAAATTTTGCTCTGGCCCCCTTAGAATTTTGCTCTGGCTCCCTCCCAAATCTCATGAACCCAGCCCATCACCAGCCAGCCCACCAGCCCATGACCCGTTTAAGTGTTAAAAAAAAAAGAAAAGAAAAGAAAAGAAAAGAAGAAGCCCTTAGCTCTTGCAAACGGAGAAACAAGAGACACGAAAGAAAAAAAAAAAAGAAAAAAAAAAAACAAAAGGAAAGTGAGACTCAGTGAGAGGCGACACACAGGGAGAGACCGAGAGAGTCATAGAGAGAAGAGAGTACTCAGAGACAGAGAGAGTGAGGGACCCACGCCGCCCGTCGGCGAGACCTACGCCACGAGAGAAGACCCACGCCGGCGAGACCCACGTGAGAAGACCCATGCCATGACGGTGACGCCGTGAAGCACGCGAGAAGACCCATGCGAGCCATGCCGGTGAGACCGCTCCACCCACTTGCTCGATCTGCTCCAGCCTTCACAAGTATTTACATTTTACTCTATCTCTTGCTTCAAATTTCAAAACCTAATAAAATGTTTGTGTTTGTGATATGAGAATCTGAGATTCATAGAAAGTAGAAACTGTGCTTGTGCCTTGTGCCTTGTGCCTTGTGATTGTGGACTTGTGGGGTGTTTCATGTTTGTGTTTTTTCTGATTATGAAATGTGAATTGAATCGGCTGCTGCCTGTGGTGTTTTTTTTTTTTGTTTGGCTTTGTGACTCTGTCACTCTGTGTCTGTGTGTGTGTTTGTGACTCTCTCTTCTGTTATATAGATAAGAGATATAGAGAGAGAGTAGAGATTAGTTTTTTGAGTCAACAAAGAAAAAAGTTTTTTCTTTGTTGACTGGTAGTTGGGCATAATAGGGACAAGGACAAGTGGAGGTGGAGTTGGGCAACGGACAACAAGTGACAGAAAAAAAGAAGAAGTAAAGTTAAGAAAAGTTTTTGTTAGTTGTGGAAGCTGAATAGATTTGTCGGTACTAGTGGGATTCGTTGGGTTAGACATAAATAAAGGCAGACCAAACATAAAGACATAAATAAAGGCAGATCAAAGACAAAAAGAAAAAAACAAATCATATAATATGGACAATTGTCATACAAATTTAAGAAAATAATGGTGATTCTTATATGATTATTATTTTATTTGTAGATCATGAAAAAATCAACTACAATTCTTGATTTTTTCAAAAGAAAAGGTTTAACTTCAAATTCTTCCGATGTCAACGTGGAATTGTCAACAACTAATGTTGCTATTGGATGTGTATAAATACTTGGTTGATAGTTTATAAATACTAATGTTACTATCAAATTCTTGCTATTGGAATTGCCAACAACTAATGTTACTATCAAATTCTTGGTTGATAGTTTATAAATACTATATGGATGCGTATTTGAAATTTTTTTTTTCGCTTATCTCTAGCCCCCCCAACTTAAAATCCTGGGTCCATCCCTCTATCATTTTATATATGTAAACTAAATTAAGTGTTGCTGTATATATTAGTATGTTTGACACCATTATTATTATTGTAACTCAAATGGTTCAAATTCATTGCGCAGAGAAAAGGAGAGCGGCTAACATGACGCAATGATCAAGAGGACGACCAAAAAGACCATTTGGTGTTCAACCTTCTGCATATCGTTTTAGTTTTACTTCACTTGGAACTGTGATCTTTATGGATTTTGCTTACACTGAATTGGTGGAGCTTCTTCTCCCAATATTTATATGCAAGTACATTTATTATTTTAAGGTTGAAGAAATTCATAAATGGCAGGTGCATTTAATTTTAATCTACTGCATGATATGTGGAGATTCTAGCCTTTTGCCCTGACTGGGAAAAATATTTGGCATTATGCCCCTGTTTTGAAACTATATAGGGGCGTGCCCCTGTTTCAAAACTCGGTCACAGAGTAATCGAGTTATTTAAGTAACTCGACCACTTTGAAGCCGAGTTCTAGGCAGGTTCTCGCCACACTGGCCCTCTAGCGTGGCTTTTGGGCAATAAAATATTCCTGCGTAACTGTTTGGAACTCGGCAATAGGGAAACCGAGTTATATGCAAGATGTCAAATTCCCTGTTTGCACGTGAAGCTGAACCCGATGAATGGGAAATCGAGTTATTAATGTAACTCGACTCTATTGTAATCGAGTTGTTCTGCTATTTACTTCCCACACCCACAGATCAGCTTCTCATGCAACATTACTTTATACTATCCTCTTCATTTTCAGATCAACTTCTCCTCCTTTTCTGAAATTTTTGCTGGAAGTTGGTGTTATCTCTCTATCATTTCAGGTGAGAAACTCATTTTCTTCTTTGAAATACTTAGAGAATTTTATTGTGTAGGTTGCATTAGTTGTACTTAGGCATTGTCTTGAATGTGTGTTATATGAGTAGATTAGGGTTATATTAGTTGTTTGGTGTTGTTTGATGCTATAAGAGAAGTACAATAATCTATAACTAATGAATAGTCAATCTTTAGATTTGCAAAAGTTGAATGTACATAGTCATTATTGGTCAGACATTAACAACAACAATTTGTATTGTACACAACGTGTAGACATTAACAACAACGTCTAATGTTTATGGTCAAATGTGAGTGTTAGTATTTCATTTTGAGCATGTAACAGTACACAAATTTATGAATGTGTTTGTTGTGTACCATCTGATGCAGCATTACATCATTTGATGTTATTGTATTCAGCGTTAATGTCTGGTTCTGGCAACCCACAACTCTATAGGCCTCATGATGTGTTCACTGCTATGGGTCGTTGCTGGGTATTGGAAGATGAGTTTAGCTATCCAATCAATCCGAATTTGCGAAATAGTGCTTACGTTCACAATACCATGAGACAGGAGTGGGCTTGGTTATTTCGTGAACAACAAATGTTTTATGATGAGTTGGTTGGTTATAAGTTGCCAGTGCCTCGGCGACTCGCATCGCAGATGCCTAGAGACACGATCGAGGAACTCCGTAAAGCATTGAACTGCATAAGAGAAGAAAATAATCGAATGAAGATACGTCTTAATCAATATCGGACCCAAGTAGAGATTCGAGAGTCAGTGGAGGGAGGGTGGTACGAGCACGCACAATTCATGCAATCACTTCTTGCTGATCCCATTTATCAGTCAGATGTGGAGATGTCAGATGAAGAGTAATTCTGTCGTGCTGTAATTAGACTTTGTTGGAGAACTATTTTGCTTAACTATGTTTTATATGTATGTGTGTCACTGTTGTTGCATTTGAACTATGTAAACATTATTATTGGTTGTGAGGAGCATGCACGTTATTCGTAATCTAGATTATTCTCACATAACGCAAAAAAGTTTAATATTCCCACACATGATATTTTTCAATAAGCATGTACAACATAACGGAGAAAACTTAAAATAACTTACACGATGCCACCAATATGCATGCATTGAATATTGAACAGTAACGCTACTAACATTATTAACTTAACTGCAGACATAACACACACACACACACACACACACACACACACATACACACTATATAGGCATTCACTCAGATAGGTAATCCTCGTAGTTGAGGACATTATTACGTTCCGTCGGAGTGTGTTTTCTGTTGGTTGCCGCTGCTGCACCTACGACATAATATAGAAAACTTAAATATTCTTACACGATGGGACCAATATGCATGCATTGCATATCGAACACTAACGCTACTAACATTATTAACTTAATCCGTAGACATAAGACACACACCACATAGGCATTCATTCTGACAGGTAGTCCTCGTAGTTGAGGACATTGTTACGTTCGGCCGAAGTGAGTTGCCTATTCGTTGCGGTGGCCAGCTCTTCCACCAGTTGTAACATGTGATACCTGGACCTACGGAGTATCATAAGATTGTTCTCTTTCTATATTGTAGTCACTACATGCTCATATTGGTGCATGTTTCACCGTGGCAGTGTGAGCGAGATACAATCAACAAAAGGCGCTCCGAGTCACACAAGATTATCGTGCAGAGCATTGGACTCGTTTACGCGAAAGTCCCACTCCCACCGCAGTCCGGCATAGTATTCCCTCTCGTCGGAATCTCTCTCCCTCCTATAGTTATCTGGAAAATGAGGTAGCATCCAATTGCGCATCGACATTAGAAAACGTGACTTCAAATCGGTATGTAGATGTTTTGCAAGAGTAGATGTAAATGGGACTTCGGTATGTGTAGATGTTTTGCAAGGGTAGTTGTAAATGGGACTTTGTATGCGTTTGGATACCACTTATTTTGCTGAAAACTGAAAACTGAAAAAAAAAAAAATTTTTTTACTGTTTGCTACAGTAAATGTCACTGTTCATTGGCCTAGAATCACTGTTCATGGCCAATGAACAGTGACACATGCGGGCTTAAAAAAAAAAAAAAAGCTGGAAACGCGGAAATGCAAACGCGTTTCCGCCCAATGCAAACAGACACTTTATATAGGAGTTTCGCAAGGGCAAGTATTCACGTGGATGTGACTATATGTAAGGGTAAGTATTCACGTGAATAAAGATGATATGAATCGACAGTGCATTGATCAGTGAGGTGTTAAGGAGCACATGCAAAACTGCGAACTTAACTTGGTTGTACAGTGGCGTCTGTTGGTGCATGTGGTTCACTGAGGCAGTTGTTTGATATGGCTATCTAACAAATGCTACAGTAGCGGGCTGGTGATGTAAACTGCAAAGCAGGTTGCCTATTTATTCACGTGAAGATTATTCAGCATTCCTGTGGTTCATCTGACATGGCTTGACGAGACAATGCCGAGCTGTGTTAAATGTATCATAAACAACTTTTCAGTGATGCTCTGCATCCTTGAAAACGGTGCATTGCAAAATGATGCATATTTGTGCATTGACGTGCATGTAGGTGATATGACTAGACAGGGTTCAACAGTGCGAACCTATTGAGCAGCACATGTAGCACTGCAAACATCAGTATACCAATGGTGGACATGAAAACTAAGGTATAAACTTTGAAGGGATGCTCTGTGTTTTCATGTGAGTGTGGATGGGTAGTTGTGGTCAGGGTTGAACAGTGTTGAGCTATCCACTATAGCTACACTCACTACTCCCTATGGTGGTATTTGGCAAGTGGGATTGAAAAAAGTTGATAACAACATTTGGTTTTGTAATGGTTGGTAGGATTTCTTTGAATACCATTTTATCTGTTATGGTTATTTTTTAGTCTTCAAATATGAAGCAAATTTAAGCTTCCATGTTCTTATATTTGATAAGATTGCCATTGAGATTCAACATCCACCCAGCAAGAAATGTAAATTGGAAGATCATTAGGTAGAATATAATAGACTTAGATGAAGATGATACAAACATATCCCTCAGATGATTTTCCCACAAAACATGAAGTCAGAGAAAAATTTGTTATGAAAAAAGTTTCTTCTACATAAAAAGGAAGAAAGAATGAGTGGCTAGTCTAGTTTGGATGAGTCTATATGTAATATATCTATATAAAGTAGTACAGTAGCATTCTTAACTTACACGGATACGGGAATATGATACAGTGGCTCACGGTGTCACATATATGAATTATTTGTATTATTGAATCATATCAGCCCATGGTATGTGTGGTTTGAATGAGTCTGTATGTATTGAATCTATTAAATTTTCATACAAGTAATGTGCAATAAATCTAAGTTGGGTGATGACATTATGTGGGTAACATTTCAAATTACATAGACAGAATATTGGAAACATAAACATATCTAAGGTAATTAAAATATTACAAAGTAGAGGACATTGTCCAACCAAAGCACAATAATGATATGTAGCAACAAAAGAACAGCAGGGAAAACATGAGCACGTGACTTCATATACACTTAGCCAATCCATTGAAAAACATTGCAACTTATTGACATAGCAATGTAATACATTACCAGTTTCATGTCACGCATGGTGGAAGGGAGTATTATCTTGAACAAATGTGAGTGTCTACACCTCGATTGTGATGGTCCTAGTTGGGCCACACTCTACTTCGGTGTGTCCTTGCTTTAGGAGCCATATGGTTTTTCTATCAAAGAGTGGTTGGTTTGTGTGGTTTGGATGAGTCTGTATGTATTGAATCTAAGATGTTTTCATATTAAATTTTCATATGTACCAACAAAGAATAGAAGGGAAAAAATGAGAAACTGATTTCATATAAACTTAGCCAAAAGTAATGAACAGTTAATCTTTAGATTTGCAAATGTTCAACGTACATAATCATGGTAAGTCAGACATTAACAACAACATTTTGTATTAACAACAACGTCTAATGTTCATAGGTAGAAATTTTTGAAAATCATCATTGCTTGAATCTGAGAAGTCTGAAAGATCTCTTTCATCATCTAATGCAGTAATTTCATTAATAGACTTCATGGCTCGCTCTTGCACCTTCCCCTTTAGATGCTTCCTAGCTTTTTGGATTGCGTGAAAACGGTCTAATCGCCTTTGCATTTGATTGTTCTCTTTTTCAAGACGAGCAAGTATGTTAGCAGGTTCATCTCTAGGTAACTCAGTTGAGAGTGCCTTCGGAATTGGTAACCCGTGCCATCGACAATACACCTCCAACTCACACCTCTTCTCGTATAGAGTTGACCATGGTGGTTCTGCTACGGTGAACTCTGTTGCGGTGGTGGTATCTGTACTTAGTTTTGTAGGTTTGCCGATCATGATATGCCTGACGCTTCCAAGACTCTCGTACGTGTATATTGGCATATTAACGAAATCTCTCTTCTGTCCAACCCATTTTCCTCCATAGTGGTCTGTGTATGTCTGTAGTTGTTGATTAGCTGGAATGTGTGATGATCCACATGTTGAAGTAGACCCAAACTTGTTTCGCATTTTACGATTTGACGTTGAGGCGTTGCGACTCATAGCTTAGACAATCTACGAAGTTACTGGAGTAGAAATAAGATTTGGCATTGTGGTGCATATATAACCTCATTCCATGGTCCCAGCATTATAATCCAAAGTTATTAGGGCTTGTCATGTCAATACAAGCTGGAAAAGCACTATCCACACAGGATACGTCTTGTTGCCAATGTCACGTGTCTAGCTGAAGGTAGGGACCACACCAGTTTAAATATGAAATTGGTGTCTAATTTTCCTCCATCTGTCTAAATGTAACTATAGCTTTATTTTGTTCTGGATTGGTTACATTTAAATAAAACCCGTGATAGAAAATATTGATGCTCTTTTTAAAAATTGCTTTCTCTCACTATATGTATCGACACCCAAATTAAAATACATCCATACGAATGTTTGAAAAAACAGTAGAAATCCAGTCTGTTTTGAATTAGCAATTGTTTAGATTTATCTATTTAATTGTGGAGCTAAAGAGGTTGGTTCCAATAGCTACCAATTATATATTTGATATTGTAACTAAAACCTGATTTTGTTTTTCATTCTTTATTTATGCTTTTTTTATTAAATAAAGCTTGCGAAAGACTTTACTTGAAATGCTCTTTTTAAAAATTACTTCCTCTCATTAGTTGGTAAATAGTTTAGTTGTGGTCACTGTTGGTTCTGTACCCTTTTCTTTTAACTGGCCTCCTTCTCACGCCACATCTCTTGATTGATAGATTTAGTTGTGCTCACTATTTTCTAAGTTACTGTTTTCTCAAGTCTCTCATATAGGGTTTCAATGCATGATGTCTAAATCATTGTAGGCAATGGAATGTGTTGCAATTGTCATTGGTGGGGGAAATATCACCTCACAAGTAAGCCCAAAAAACCCTTTCAAAGTGACAGAATTTCCAAAAGTGCTCGTGGGGAAACTTCTTTCTACGAAGTTATTCTCCACATTATTATGTTAAGATAAAATTAGTTGTCCCATGAAAGAAAAAGATTTTGATTTTTGTCTTTCCATGGTCCAAAACTTTTTCAGTTTAACTCTGTCTATTTTTATATCAAATTAGTTAATATTAGTATATATTCTAATGGGGGCAGCATAAAAGAGTTTCTAGCATGTGCGTAATATATTAGATAATTTATTTGAAAACTGATTTAATTAAAAAAAAAAAAAAACAAACACCTCCAGCAACCGGATCTAAAGGTTAGGTTGGAAGATAGATAATTTTTTCCCAATAATTTTACTATCTTCTGGTATTTTTTTTCACCGTTCATCTACTAATTACATTGGGTAAATCCTTTATCTGAATTGATCGAATATGCACATATTATAACTTTTGCAAATTTATTTTAATTATTATTATTTTATAAAAATGCATGTATAGAAATTTAATTCTTAGATTTTGCTAATAATTGTTTATTTGATAATATGTTTTGGGTGGCCGACATTATAATTTCTACAAAGAATATAACCTTAATAGCGAGGGAGAATAAAAAATTTATCCTAATTCTGGTTCAATTAATCATTGTTAAGTTTTATTATTTTTTTTTAGTTTACGTTTTTTGGTGTTTTGGCCCCTCCATCATTTCATTTATGATTATTCCTATAATAAACTAGTTGCTAATCTGTGTGATGCACGGGATAATTCAATAATAATCATATATGTTTAATTTGCTTGAAGGTACATTGATAATCAATTTGCAAAAAAAAGAAAAAGAAAAAAAAAAGTACAATGAAACCCCTAATTGACGAAACCCCGTATCATCAACGATACTAAAAGACTTAATTAAATTCAGTTGGATTTTAGTTAATAGGTGGGGAAACTAAAGCATACCCCTTGTGTTCTAGGATCTGGGTTTATGTTCTTGTGGTTCTTGTTCAAGACATACTTAGATCTAAATTCATATGATTTTTAGTTTTAAATTCGGTTTTAAATTTTTTTTAATTCAAATTAATAAATTAATTTCTTGAATGTAAATGCTGACATGGCATTCTTTATTATTAATTTAGGCCACGTGGACATTAATTTAGTATTATTTATTCCTACCGTTTGCCACGTTAGCTTTCTCCGTTTCTGATGTAACGGTAGGGACCAAAACGGGAAGCATTTTTCAAGATAGGGACTAAAAGCGGTAAAAGTAAAATGTAGGGACTAAAATGGGAATAGCCTGAAAATGTAGAGACTAAAATGTGCTTTCTGCCGTATATTTTTATCTATATCATGGAAAAAAAAAAAAATAAACGTTCGGCTTAGACGCCGTGATTGCACCAAGTTGCACGAGTTCGCGGCTACTTCAATATAAAAGTCATCACACATTGTGAATATGGTCATATTATCATCAAATTAAAACCATTTTTGCTGACCTTGAAGAGTACAACTCCACCACTCATAATATCAACACATGCATCGTGTTGTGGATTTTATTGTGGATTATTCCATTTATCTTTCGTTGTCTCACCAAAAAAAAAAAAAAAAAAACCATAATGTATCTAATTTACTCTAAAAATATCCCTTCAAACCACTTTGGTTCAATTTAGGTCATTCGGTCCAATTAGATCCATTTCGATCCAATTTCAACCACTTCAGTCCTTTAGGTCTACTTAAGTCCATTCGGCCCATTCAGTCCAGTTTGGTCATTCACTCTTTTTGGTCCATTGTAGCCCACTTCGGTCCCTTGGGTACACTTTAGTCCATTCGGCCTTTTGCTCCATTAGGTCCACTTTGGTGTTTGACATCCCAGTCCATTTGGACCACTTCGATCTATTAGGTCCACTTTGGTGAATCTGGTCTACTTTGGTCCAATTCAAACCATTTGCTTCAACTCGGTCCATTTGGTCTAGTTTAGTCCAATTTGTCCACTTCATTCTAATGTTCCCTAAACAGACACTGAGTTGTTTGTTTTAAGCATGCCTGAGTTAAATTGAGTCTAGAACAATTTGATTGAATTAGTAACTGATATGAATTTTGTGTAGTTTCATCCTTATTAATAATAAAAAACAAAGGTGCATAACATATCCAATTTCATTCGTAAATTTTGAAGCAAAGTGCTATTAAAAGTCACGTTAAAACTATTAATTAAATCTCAAAAATTAAGTTAATATAAATTATAACTCGAGCCATAGTACTCGTAAAATAGTCTTTTAACATAAACACTGAGTTTGCGGGACTCACGTTCTTGGTAGTTTGGAGAATACATTATTTTTTTCACTAAAGTTTATATGAAATTCGTATAACATGCACGCTAGATTCTTTATTAATTGTTAAAAATAAGTTTGACACTTCAAATAAAAATTATCTAGAAATAAATAGAAAGTTAGAATGTGTAATGTTTTGAATAAACTACATAAAAATTAAGGATGACAAACTACATGTTTGTGAATATACAAATACTTGAAAATCACATTAAATAACTTTCATATAATCTACGGAAGCTACAAAAACTACTCTCCTCCCTACGCTACAACCCCTACTTCCCCTGTCTGTTATGTATTGCCAAAGGCAATCATCAAGAGTCGGAGGGTGGAGGAGGTGGAAAAGCATTCCTATACTTTGAGAAATCCGCTCTCAAAGCAGCAACCTCAGCAATGAGCCCATCTAAAAGCTGTCCATAAGCTGCTTGAGTTGTCATAAAGGTCTCCATCATAGCACGAAGAAAGAGAGGAGGAGGAATAGTGGGGTCCGCAGCAGCGCTGTCAACATGTACCTCATTATCACCATTGTCAGCAACAACAGTCATGGGATCAACAGGACTTTCCTCTGCATGAACATCTCCATCCCCATGTACTCGAGGTCTTTTTGATGAACCAACACTCAGTCCAACATTCTTCTTTTGTGCACTCCGCTGTTTGAGAAAGGCGGCTCCTATAGGGGCTGTGATATGGATCAACTCTAGGGAAGGATAGTTTTGTAACTGTAAAAAGTTTAAAACCCTATAGATGAAAACTGGAAAGAATAGAGCATGCTTCTTACACTTGCTCTTATGCGCTTCAGCAAGCGTTTGAATGAAAAGGGAAGGAAAACAAATGGAGGCATCAGTAACGAGGGCGTACAAAAAGAAACACCCCTCTATAGGAATAGTATGGATATGGGAGATAGGGAAGATGTTGTGACAAGCTATCCTAAAGAATATATAATTAAGCTCTGTTAACTCACTCGAGTTAATTCTTGGGTCAGATCCCCATGTCACTGATCTTCCGCAAAGAAGAGTCATAACATCTGATATAGGAGGATGCTCTGAGTATGGGTAGGTAGGTCTACACACACGAGGTACATTAAGAGCATCGGATACCACATTCTTAGTTATGACAAAACTTTGACCTTGAATCCAAGTACTCAGATTATCATCAGATTGAATATGGTGATTGGAATAGAACTCCCTAATCAGGGCAATTGAAGGGGCTTGTAAATCTTTAGACAGAGACAACCAGTTCCTACACTGTAGATTCCTATGGACAGAAAGAGGTAATTCATCTAGATTGATTTGTCGTTCTGGCCAAATATTTCTATACTGAATTACATTCTCAAACCTTTGCTCATTTGTAATTGTTTCAAACCTTGTTTCATCAAACGCAATTGCAGGCTCAGATAAGGAGGTAGACACTCTTTTGGCTTTGGGTTTAATGGTTTTAGACTTTTTTAGAGCCATAACTAGGATCTATAAAGAAAGAACGAAAGCAGAACAACAAAACCAATATTTAGAACTGCGTTAGAGACACGTAAAAACAATGTACATATGCATGAGAAAAATACTACATGATGCATGGATACAATACTGATCGAAATGAATGAATTCATTTAAACTCATCAATTTCTTGGAAATATATGAACATTGACGCATGCAGTCAAGTTATAAGAATACCTGGTGTGCGAATCCACACTGCACATTGTGCAGCGGGTGTAAAACCGGTGACTAATAATCCATCAAACTTATAACTTGACTGCAGTCAATTTTAGGTAATTATACCCAATTCAACATAAACCCAAATTCCATGAAGAAAAAGATTGGCTAATGAACCAACATGCATACCCAGATGCGAAACATTTGAATATAAACGATAGAGAACGTGTCACCAACATGCATACACAACAACCCATAAACCAATTCAAATCAAAACTACTCATATTCATCAAAATTCCCAATATGAAGACATGAACTCTAATTTCCATGTTTTTCACAAATCATGTTCTTCAAAGCATTAAAGTGTAGACAACCTATTAACAACAGATGTACAAAATCAACTCATTCCATATCTCACGTCAAAACTACTCATCAATAAAATCCCCAAATTTCATATGAACACATGAACCCGAAATTCAATGGGCTTTTACAAATCAGCTAATGTTTATGCAGTTAACTATATAAAAATCATATGAACAACATTCACACGTAAAAACCCATCAACCATTTCAAACCACAACACCCAAAATCATGAAAATCCCCAAAATTTGAATGCAGAATTTAGAGGGAGATTAATGCAGAATTTTCTAAGAAATTTGAATTGGAAACAAGGGTAAAAGAGTCTTACTACAGTTGAGGATTGATCTTTGCAGCGTGGGAAGTCAATTTGAGCGTGACCAATCGAATGCAATTGACGGGGTGCTTCAGTGGGGTCTCGAGTGTAGCAGTTAAACAACAGAGAAGAGCAAAACTTAAAGGTGGAGAATCTACATAACTCGATTGAAACAAGGTCGAGTACTATAATACTCGCCCTCACTAGTACCGAGTTTTAGTGGTCTGACCGACCAATTACCAATCAAGTGATTGTAAGGAGGGAAATGAGCCACAGTACTCGACTAATTAGGAATCGAGTTATTTAATTATAACTCGCTTCCTGTAAAATCGAGTACTAACTCAATATTAACAGTAGAATAGTACTCGCTATCTATAAACCTGAGTTTTATATTAGACCGATCGCACAGCGATCAACGACCTATCGTGTTTTACAGAGAAGTTTGGTTGGACAGTTGAATGAGCCGTAGTACTCGAATATTTAGGAATCGAGTTATTTGATTATAACTAGCCGCCTGTAAAACCGAGTACTAACTCAATATTTAGTATAGTACTAGTTATCTGTAAACCCGAGTTTTATAAATTAGACCGATCCAACACCGATCAAAGACCTATTGAGTTTTACAGAGAAGTTTGGTTAGACAGTTGTATTTTTCGATGGGTCGACGCTTGGTTCGATTGACGAACCATAGAACTCGAGTACTTTGTTTTCGAGTTATCTACTCGCTTTTTCTGAGTCTGAGTACTATGTGCGATATAGTATTGTACATTACTCGGTATCCGTATGTTCGAGTTATATAGAAAAAGACTTTACATGAAATTGTTGTCAGCTGTAGCTCAGTTTTATGAATACACCGGGTAGGTTATGTTTATTGGATGAAGAAATGAAGCACTTGTGCATATTGCAATAAATAGACTTGTTTCTTTTGAGATTGGCCCTACTCTAAATAAATCATACATCAAGTTCTAGAAGCTGGAAATCATACTAAACAAAAGGCAGTGGTAGTAATAATATGAAAGCGCAGGTAACTAAATTGTTCGCTTGACCAGCTTATAGTCTTACCCCATCTAGTACATAACATTAATGCCATTAACAAAGTGCATGCCCACATAAGTACATAACAAAGTACAGAACTTAGTATCAACTTCCAAGCAAAAAATGACCACTCTGACTTGTCCATGTGTCACATGCCTGTTCAACTGCTGTCGTTTGGGTGCTTTATCAGCCGGTAGGGATCATCCTGGCTGCGCAACGTACGTCCATTATCACCCATCCACCTTGGCTGCTGTACCTACTGTAAACAGTTCAAATATGTTATGTACACTGGACCTTATATAAGTTATTAACAAGCAAAATAGCCACAACAATGCTCAGACCGATCACCACTTACTACAAATAATGTAACAAAATTATTGAACAACCTAATTTCACGATCCTGCAGTGACCATCATATTTAAATACCCATGCATTCACACCAACATTTGTTTCATGACTGAACTACTTACTATTGCAATAGAGAATAATTTACTACTTTGTCGTTGTTAACAGTCACGTAACGATTTATATGACAAAAGTTGTTAAGAAATGGAAGCTTTACCTATGATGCAGCTCCACCGCTCGTTGACTCCGTATTTCGAGTAGGACATGTTCTACGGTTGTGCCCCTCTTGGCAACACAACCAACATCTTGACTTTGGTCCATTCTCGATCCAGAGGGAGCTCGGTAACTCCCTATCATCCTCGTCCATCTCATTGCGAATTCGTGTCGACTTTGGCCGACCTTTGTTTCGGATCAATCGCGGGTTGGCCATCACTACTCTAGTTTCTTCTGGTTCCGGCCATGCTAATCTGTCTTTCAACGGTTGGAATACCGGTTCGTAGCTGTGGTACCTATGAGTCACACTATAGAAAGGATCAATAAACTGTTGCGCATCATGCTTATACTTAGCACAAATTGCTATTACGTGTGAACACGGGATCTTGTACGCTTCCCATTTCCCACATGTGCATGTCATACCCCGAAGATCAACCTTATGCGTGTGTTGTCTGCCCCCATTACTCAGAGGATTACCCGGTGTGTTAACCTGATATAACTGCGCTTGTGCGCACATCCGTGTCACCATATGGTCCTATGCTTTCGCTTGATTTTTTTCAAACTTGTCCATGGCATACTTGCACCATTCTTGACCCGCTTCCAACTGATCTAGAGTAAGATTACGACGGGCGTCAAAGTACGAGTTCACTTTGAAGAAGGTGAACCTTACCATTGCTGTTATTGGCAAGCTGCGTGCACCTTTCAGTACTCCATTAAAGCACTCCGATAGGTTGGTTGTCATTGCTCCATATCGACGCCCGCCGTCGTGTGCAACTGTCCACTTTTGTTTGTTTTCAGCTTCGAGGTACCTGTGTGCAGCCGGCTTGACATTGCGAATTAATTCTAGGGTGGCTTCAAACTTTCTGACTTGATTCGCACTTGCTGCCCTCCATACTAAGTTCTTCAACTCCGGAATTTTCCATTTTGTGTTAACATTGTTGGCTACATGGCGAAGGCAGTACCGGTGATGGGCCTTGGAAGGCTGCAACCAAGTCATACTTGTGTCATCAAAGCATGCTTTTATCCCCGAATGTCAGTCAAAGATAATGCAAAGATTGGTCCGGTCCGTAACAAATCGTGTCAAGCATGCCAAGAACCATCCCCATGTTTCCTTGCTCTCACTCTCAACAACGGCAAACGTGAGAGGATAAACCTCGTTGTTAGCGTCCGTTGCCATTGCTATCAACAACTTCCCCTTGTACTTGCCATAGAGGTGCGTTGCATCGATGCTTATCACCGGCCTACAATGCTTGAACCCTTCAATACAAGGACCAAAAGCCCAAAAGGCACAATTAAATGTGCAAGTTCCCAGCACACCACGGCTGTCGCACTTCAACTGTGTCACTGTGGTTGGATCTGCATCTTTTAACGCTGCCAGAATTCGAGGCAATTCTGCGTATGACTCATTGAAATCCCTGTAGATGGCCGCAACCGCCTTCTGCTTTGCATCCCACACCTTATAGTGAGACGCCCAATGGTCGTGCTTCGTATGCAGAAGACTGCGCAGGGTTGCTATTGTTCTAGAAATGTCTTCTTGGACGTACGACTCAAGTGTGATGGCAATGAACTTTTAATCCATCACCCTTCCATCATGATCCACCTGGAGTGATGAGCAACTGTGGGGACCGTTACATGTTGTCATCATCCACATCTTGTGCCTTTTGCTACAAATAGCTTGAACTGACCACGGACATACATCGTGTACACACTTTACAACCAGTCTCCTGGGGTCTGACTTTGTGTACTTAAATTTCTTATTGAGCCCCACAGAGAACATGATTAACGCATGCTGAACCGCAACTTTGTTCTTGAATAGCATCCCCTTGCTCGGTTCGTCCCCTGGTCGCCAACACATCAGACCTATTTCTAGGGAAGGTGATGGTCATGAATGTTATCCCATGTGTTTGACGTGAACCATTCGGGGTTAGGGTTCGGATTGGGGGTAGCATCTACATTGTTTTCAACTTGTAGTTCATCTAAAAATTCTGGATTGTACTCCGGTCCATCGTTATCAATGAACTCCTCGTACACATCTCGAGTGTCATCCATTTCGATTGCCTCGTCCAAGTAGGTTTGGTTATGTTCATTTCCATTAGTATACCTGCGACCCTCACGGGGGTGGATAGACCCTAACACTTCAGCGTCTTCAATATTGTCTGTAGTAACCGCATTGCTTGGTCGAACGTTGTAGGGTAAACACATCTCCGCTGTAACTGAAGGGTACGTAATAATTACAGGAACTGATTCTTCCTGTCCAGCTCTATTGGCACACTGCGAAGCCCCGTTAACATTAAACCCAACAGTGTCAACAGTTACATACAAGTCAGAACCTATGAATCGCGGTGCCCACTTTATCACTCCCCACATTATTGACACATCATCATCGCATTGTAACTGAATTGAATTGTAGAAAACTTGGGTACCCACCAGTTGCTGAGGAGCCCGAAATACAATGGAGATGTCATGGAAATCCTTCTGTAACCCCAACGTCGACATTATCTTCCGTTTCAGTTTTCTCATGTGTATCCCACGTTTCACTTCAACAAGCTTCTTCTTGTGGTTTGGACCTCGGTATGATAGCCCATGCAAGTCATTAATATATGCCTCCCCGTCATAGTAAACGTAGAAGTAATGCGGACTCATAATGGACCTGAACCAGAAATAGTGATAAATGTATCATGCTGTGTAATATTGTGAAACCATAGGCTAACTATATATTCCCTATACTTGGCTGTTCATGTAGGTAAACAATTCTAAGCAAATTGTGCTAAAAACCCCATCTTCGTTATCATAAATTTTAGGCGAGTCATAAGGTGTTTACTCGCCTAAAATTTACAATTGTTACCTTCTAAATGATGTAGTTCATCAGATTGAAATCATCGAAAATAAAAATGTGGGCACACTGTGTTTGGGTTTCATGTAGGATATTGTTAAACAAATCAGAATTCAGAAGCATTGCAAATAGGGGAGATAATTCGTACCATACAACATATACCACATGGATTCTCATGTTTAAATACCCCCTATTGAACACCCACAACATTCAAATAGCCCATGTATTATCATAAATTGTACCACATTATTATGTTCAGATAACCCCCACTGAAGACCCACAACATTGAAAGAATTTGTGTTATCATTTAGACATAGCACATTTTTACGTTTAGATACCCCCACTGAACACCCACAACATTCAAAGAATTTGTGTTATTATAAATTATACCACATTATTACGTTCACTGAAATCATTGAAGACCCACAACATTCGAAGAATTTGTGTTGTTAAAATTTGTTATCAGTTTTTACCTATAAGGTGAGATGTTGACAGAACGGAGAAAATGTAGAGAACAGACAACTGTGCTATATACTGAAGCTGGTCAATTGAGCTTGAAACTGGCAGTAGATGTTGTGACACAACAGTCGAACTCTGGGACCGGTCCATATTCAGAAGGCAACTGGGGTTTGTGTATGGCAAATGGTCAGTGGTCCCAAGGAAATGGAGGAAATGCACATGGTACTCGAATTTTGGTAAATTGCTTTAAAATAACTCGGTTACTCAGAAGCCGAGTACCATTAAAAGTCCGTAAGTTTAGTGGTGCAAATGGCTGTCAACTAATATAATTCGGCCCTGAGAAAATCGAGTATTATTTACTTCACCTAAGACAGGTGGGCAGCAATTATAAAAACTCGTCTTTCTCACAGGCGAGTTGTATACGTTCACTGCAATTATAGTGGAGTACCATACTCGACCATATGGAAGTCGAGTATTATACCCTTCATAAAGGGCAACTTCCTCTCATTCTGGTTGGGGTGTATGAGCAGAAGAAAACAGTCAGAAACGGAGAAGAGAAGCCTCCTTTGCTTCTGAAGGTAACATGCCCACATGTTTTATACTTGTGATTAAATAATTTACCACTATGGTTGGATAGCTTATGCAACTGTTTGTCAGATCTTGAAAGAAGCAAACGTCAAGGTTGTTGTAGTCTACTGGCAGCTGTTGGTAAAGCGACATGGTACATGTTTATCTAGTAGCTCAAATTAGAAACTTGGTAAGTTCTAACCCCAGCAACACCCTATGCAGTTTTCACATACAATGTTGTTCTATGTTCCTCTTTTAGGGTGGCAGATACTATGTAGTTTTCATTGGTCGTGCTCCTCGCATATACGACAATTGGGCAGAAGCAAGTAGACAAGTTCATAAATTCGCAAACGCTGAACACAGGTCATTCAAAGATCGATGGGAAGCAGAATCTGCATACACAGAGTTCATGCAACGTAATGGTAGGAACGTGCAGTATGGTGCTTCCCCATCATGGGCATCTCCTACCCAGAACTCGGCATCAAGCCCAGGGGGGACATCTCAAAGCGAAGGAACTAGCTATTGCGATGGAGATGTTAGGAACAGATTGTTGAGGTATCAATTAGATGTTGCCATTAAGGAGAGTGACCACGCAAGGAGGATTGCAACCTTGAGTACTAACATGCTCAGTGAAGTGGTAGCCCATGTTATAGGGGATGATGAAGTTCATGATTCAACACGACAAGGAGGCACAAAATGAAGGCGAAACTATGGCTCCTGCTTCTGGCATACCTATATCAAGTAATACTAATGACATGTGTTTTTATGCTGGCTGTGCCTCAAGTTTGCACTACAGATGGGCTAAGATGTTGTTGAATTGCATTTTCATTTCCCTTTTGAACTTTAATTTGGAATCTATCTTAGACTGTTGCCCTGTAATTGCTTGTATTGTTGTTAACATTGGCTAGGAATGAAACATGTGATTGTTTCGGACTTTGGATACCAACAAGTACTTTCTTTATATCTTTTTTGCTTTCGTCAAAAAATGCACTTGTTAGGAACATAATTCCGACTATAACGGGCAATTTGAAAAGCCATAACGCTAATGTATTATACCCCATGTCTTTTATGATTCTGCAACATGAATTGGAGCCATCTTGGAACATAAAATCCAACCAGGAAATGCACCACTTAGGAATGAAACATGTATGGGCATTTGCCAAACTGTTTCATTACGTAATATGCAGTTATACACATATGGAGCTTAACATATTGAAATGTACATTTTCATTGCAGTTAAAGATATTTGCGGTGAATATGAATGAAGGAGACTGGTCAATATACGTATATTATATGCTAGCATTGTCTTTGCTTCTTCTTCTTCAGGGCAGAATGTTATGTATCATCTTTAAAGGATGCCAACACAAATCATATTATGGGAAAAGTTAAATTAAATATTAAGGAAAAAATGTTTTATATCATTGACATGTTTTACAATTACCACGTGTTAACTTAAGTGTTAATATTTGTAAGTTGTTTCGGCAAAAAAAAAAAAAAAAAAAAAAACAACAAACAAAGGGTTGGCAGGAAATGAATTTAAGTTTTCCTGAAAAATTTCATATCTGTTTTGCATACGCATATTGTTCCACGTTCAGAAGCAATTGTGCATACTTGTACAAGTGGTTAAACGTTCAGTTTGGGTAGTTTTAACGGTTCCTATAATTTTACTTTTACATATTCATCTACTTTTATTTTAAATTTTATGGCAAGCAGGAAAAAAAAAAGGTTTCATTTAGACATTCATAAGTATAAATAATGACATTATGATTCATTTTATAATAAAAATGCCATAAAAATATTATCTACGCATATTTATCTTGTACGGTTGTAAATTTATATATAATTTTGTACCAATTTCTCATCTACTGTAATTTAAATATTCATAACTTAAGAATGAAATTTGTACACAAGGTAGTTAAAACAATCACACTCTTCCAGAGCCGAGTACCATTATACGGGTCATCCCTAACACGACCTGTTTATTAAACGGATAACCTGACACGACACGTCTAATCTGTTTAATTAGTAGGCGATGTTAAGGTCGACGAAAATAACCTATTAACAACCTGTACTCGATTATGACCCGAACAACTTGTTCAATTAAACATTAAACTTAACTCAAATAACCTGTTATCAACCCTCATGCATCTACATTCATAATTCAACCATAAATCAAGTAATAAAAATTAAAATAATAACAAAAGAAAATAATTCCCTTATTCCTTGTCCAAAAGGTTCCACCCTCCATACTATCAAATTTTGTAATATGTCAAAGTTCCATAATAAATAACCAAGATTATTAAATGGCATCCAAGTTCCACATAAAGTACTAAAAGACATTACACATTAAGAGGAAATAGTGACCCAAAATGATTACATGGCATATCAAAATATCCTTCATGGCAAAATCCAGACTTGACCATCCAAGTGCCATATCAACAAGTAGAAGCCATCACTGATTACCATTGATGGATTAGAAGAGATTGAGGGTTCTGGACTCAGAGGTGTCTTCCTTGTGCTCATCGTTATTGATATTCATGGTCATTTTATCTGCAGTGAGCTCTTCCAATTGTGATTGTGCAAGTTCTACATCAAATAAATTTAATGAAACATCAAATTTGCCATGTATGCATCATAAATACATTCCTATGAAATTTGTGTCACTGTGGGTAATCCAGCAATTGAAGCAATGCATCAATTAAATAAATAAGTCATTCGCATAGTCATTCACAAGTAATAAAATTGTCGTGTCTACTGTCTACCAAGTCTGCCACAAAAATCTATAAACTATTATATTTTGAATATGCATGAATATAATTTATTCCATCATGCATCAGTTGTGCTCAATTTATTCCATTTAAATTATCTAAATACATATTCTATATGTTCTATTTTGATAACTCAATTCCTCTGTTGACGGAGAAACTTTTCCGTTGTGTGCAAGTTTTCTCTACACCCTTTCATGATTAATATTTAACATACATATTGCTTTTGTTTTCTCTAGTTTTCTCTACACCCTTTTATGACATGGGAAATCCAGAACCTTTTTGACATACATTCAAATAATGTAAATTGTACAACATTCAAATTGGGATTTAAATTGTACAACATTCAAATAATGTAAATTGTATTATCATAATTTGATAATAATTTGTATTATCATAATTTGTTTTTAAAAAATCATCATAATACTTAGAACTCATTCAGCCAACATATAAATAGAAAATACATTACCTATATCTGCAACTGTAGAAACAGGAATGCTCAATGGCACCTCAGATTTCCTTGGACATAACTCCAAATGGCACTTCAAATCTCTAGGACCATCTGCTCCAGAAGCAATAAGTTCCTTTCCACACTCCTTGCTGTGGGTAGACATTTCTTTGGACATTGTCAGAAGCAGCTGAAACCAATGCGAAACAGTTGAAGTCCTCCTCTTGTAGACCTTCACATTTGTCTTATTATTAGACTCAGTCTTGGCCTTCTTTGGCGGAGGAAGTGCAGCCAATTCCCCTGTTACTTCATGAACTTCAACTTCTAATGCAATGGCTTTTCCTTCACACTTAATGTCAATAGGAATCATCTCATCACTTTCCATCTAGACCAATTTCAAGAAAAATTATTCATAAGGAATTTAGTAATTCTAAGAAAAATTATAGAATGAAAAATAAATTTAAAATCAATAGATCTACACTGAATCTACAATTAGTACTATTAATTACAACATTACAGTCGTTATGGATCTTCAATTATTTCATTTTAAGATGATGGAAATAGGACAAACTTGAGAAGCATTACGAAATCATAGACCAAAACGTACTGGCATTGATAAAATCCGTAATGCAGACCTAGGGAAAATAGATAATGAAAGCACAGTGGTGTTTATTATACTTTATGTAATATGTGGTTAACCTGATTATCTAAAAAAAAAAAATAAAAAAAAATAAAAAAGAAAAAACCTACAAACATCTTTAACAGAATAAACAAACGGATCTACAATTATTTTTTTTTAAGATGACAGCAACAAAGAAACTTGAAAAAAAATCTTCGAGCAAGACCCAATTATTTTAAACTTGCCTAAAAAACAAACAAACAAGTCTACTATTACTACTAAACAATGAACATGATAATGATTAACACGGTAAATAAAATCTACAATTACAGATTCATTTCATTTGTAAGAAAACAAAACAAGTATATATAACATATATACCTTGCTACTAGATTCGGTGGTTGAAAGCTGAAGAAAAAGAACAGAGCGCAGCCACGGTTTTGAGGAGAAGATAAATTAGAGGGGTCGGCTAGGGATTTGAGGGGGTGAGAGAGTATAATGTTCTGAGACATGGGAAGGCTAGGGTTTTGATAGAGAGGCGGTTGGAGTTTTGGGGAGAAGAAGAAGAGTCACAGACCGAGTAAAGGATGACGGCGAGTCACAAAGAGACACATGATTAATGCAGAATTGAGAGTTAAGAGAGGGCTGACGAGTTCTGAGGGATTAACATAGTAGCTGTTAATTGAGAAGAGGATAATCAAGAAAATTTTGAGATTTGCATTTGTTCAAGAAATACTCGACCACAAGCTAGGCGAGTTCCAAAAACTCGCTTCCTAGAAAGCCGAGTACATAGTTGGTAATATAAAACAGTACTCGATGGAAATATAACCGAGTATTTTGTTTGAACGATCGCCAACCAATCAAGAACCAATCGAGATTTACAGAGAAGTTTGGCTAGACTCATGCATTCATTCGATGGATCGACACACATGTCGACTGATCTAAATACTACTGATCAATACTCGCTACTTCCAAACCCGAGTAGTATAGTAGTAACTTGATATCAGGAAACTTGAATACTAAGACCAAGAACTCGTTGCCTAGAAAGCTGAGTACAAAGTGGTCCTGAATAGGTATAGGGGGTTACACAGTACTCGATTTCTTTAAGACCGAGTTGTTCGACCGAGCACATATTAATTGCATAGCAAACGAGTTTTACAGAGACATTTGGCTAGACTCATGTGATTCGATGGGTGGAAACCCAGTTCGACTGATCCACAAACTTCTCATCAATACTCGACCACCTTCGTATCGATTTTTTTAATTATTACTCGCTTTCCGGAAGACCGAGTACTGGTTAATATTTTCACAAATATCAACAATTAAATTCATGCTGAACCCAGGTACAACCCCAAATTCATGTATACTCATTTCAAAATTTGTAAACATATTATTATTGTGTATTGTTAATTAATACAATACTATGAACCTTAAAAATTTTTTTAGTATAAATACTTAATCATTGTTAACAATACTTCCAAGCAAAAAATGAATACCGAAAAAAATCTTCCTGACGAGATATTGGTTAAAATCTTTTCAAAAGTAGGCAAAGATTCGGCAACACTCATGGGGAACATTAAGTTAAGGTATAAAAAACTTTATTTTAGTTTGTATGTATTTATTTATTCCCCTCTATATAAATTATCCACTCTATTAATTTATTTATTTTTTATTTTTTCTTACTTAGTTGCAAACGCTTCAACCAATTAACAGAAACCAACGTAGTCCTCCAACAAATTCAACTGACTCCATTCTTCAATCATCCAGATCTACTAAAGCAAGCAGAGAAAACCCTAATTTTTTAGTGTTACGAAGCTAAAAATCCCGATGCGTTACTGATAGTGGGAAGCTGGCAATACTTTTTGAATGAAGAACTTGATGAAGGGAAAAATTTAATTGAAAAAGCTCTTCCATGTGGCAAGTTTATTGCAACTTATATACAGGGAATCATGCTACTTTGTGAGTCAAATCAGGGTGGCATTGATAACCTTTTGGAAGTTTTAAAGGATGAACATGGGAAACATTGGCTTCGAAATTGCCGAAATATGCTTCGACACGTAGTTGCGGGAACCACCCTGTTCCAAATCCCGAACTTTCAAGCATGCCATAAAGTTGGAATGGGACATTGGAACTGAAATGAACCTTATCCTCACGGTTATTCAGAATTTGTGGTTACTTGCAAAAAATGCTCAATCAACCTTGAAATGTGTAAGTTGGTGAATAGGCTTCTTAATTGTGTATTGTTTTAAATTTTCGCTGCCATTGTAGCATCACTTAAATAATAAGATGCAAAATTCTGTTCTTATATTAATTGCTTGTTAAGCTTTAGAAAAGTTTTACAATTATGATTTCCTTAATGCTTAATCGACCTTGAAATGTGTAAGTTGGTGAATAGGCTTCTTTAATTGTGTATTGTTTTAAATTTTCGCTGCCATTGTAGCATCACTTAAATAATAAGATGCAAAATTCTGTTCTTATATTAATTGCTTGTTAAGCTTTAGAAAAGTTTTACAATTATGATTTCCTTAATAGTGTGCCAAAATAAACGACTATCGATTGTGGGTGGTGCAATCTTGTAGAAAAATATATGTTTTGGATATATGTAGAAACTTTATTAAGGTACTGTGTGTGCTTAGTAATGTGTGGGTGGTGCCTAGTACTGTGATGAGATGTGCCTCTTGTGGTGATAAATGGTGCGTGTACTTATTAGATATTGAGGCATATGCAGTGCAGGTGCATGATGTAAAGCTTAGTAACTGATCCATAAACCCGAGTTTGTTAGGCAGTTGTTTGTGGTAGTACTCAGATTGTAATTGTATATAACCCCCAATTTTGGGATGATAATAAACAAGTTGGGAATCATTTCCATCATTACTCTCCTTTCTCTATCTTTCTTGTTCTTACTCTATTGGAGGTGGTTACCCTCGAAGTAACCAACATCTCATTCATTCCATTCTCCAATTCTTGCCATTACTTTCTTCAACAATCAAGCTCTTAACAAACTTCAACACTGGCCTTTAGTAGCCACTTGTATGATTCAAAAATTGTTTTGAATGGAAGTATTTTGCCTATGCATAATCTTATTCATTACACTTCAGCTGTAACTTGCATCCTTGTAAAATTTGTGAATGTAATTTTTAGGTTCCATGAATGTGCATATTTTTAGGTTCCTTTTGAGTGAAATAATAGCCTTGTAATCAAAGTGTACATTTTAATAAAGCTTTGTTTAGTTTTGGGTCAAACTCTCCCATCAATTTGTGACCGTACAGGCATCATCGAAATTGTTCAATTTGAAGCATTACAAGAAATTATAAATAAAAGGCACACAATCAATTACATTTTATTACATTCTCAAACCAATGTCAATAAAAGAATAACTATAGTTTATTACATTCTTCTTGGTTTGTACTCTAAATCCATGTAAAAGTTTTTGTAAATGAACATGAAAACTAACCAAGTATCAAAACTGAAGAATACATTCAGTGTTTCATTGATATTGAAAATTAGCATATTGACAGCAACATACTTGGCTTCAATGCTTCATGGAATGCTTCAAAACATATTTCTGGCAAGATACATTGAACTTCATTGCAGCAATGGCTAATATATTATCCTGCTAATAAGATATCATACCGACATAGTTATTAGTTATTACTCCATATAATCGTTTTAGAAAATAAATGGGGAATTAAAAAGTGCATAAACAAACCCTTGTTCATAAGCTCAGTTGTGCCTAAATCCAACTGCAATTTCAGCTTTATTGTCTAAATTAGTACCATATTTGTATAACATAGAAATGCCCAAGTAGAATTAAAGTTAATAAATGAATACCATATCTATATAACATAGAAATGCCCAAGAAGAATTAAAGTTCAACTATAAATATTTGACAATTTTTTAGTAAAAGAAAAATAGCATCACTAAAATTTCAAACATTCTTTTGAACCAAAATAGCATCAGCAGAATATTTTGGAAATCCTTAACATATAAACTTCAAAATTTGGGCTAAACTTGTTAGGCATGATTGGTAACAATTCAAGAAACAAAAAATGCAAATATTTTCCACAAGAAACCAAAAGAGCCACGGTTTATATCTTTAAAATGAACTACAAGAAATAAAATATATTATCCACCAGCAAAATACCCACAGTTTATTAATTACCTTCGTTGGCTTTTAGAATAAAGGTGTGGCTAATCTGTTGGAGCCCGGTTAGGGTGGAGACAGGAGAGGTTGTTCGACTGAAACTGGTGATAAGCACCTCCAGTAATGATGGTGTGGGACTAAAAAGATCGGTCCCAGCTGCGCTTGAGAGAACCAGAAAGATCTGAAGCAAGAGAGAGATATCGCTTTCTATTTGTTTTTATCGAAGACACCACAAATCCATTCCACTAAACTACTTGCATCACCAAGATGTAAAGTCTTATCCAATGACCTTACCAATTCCCTTGTTACTAAATGTTCAAAACAACTCCCCTTCACCCTTCTATTTCATATTCAACTAAGGCTGTGTTTTGGAATGATCATCATTTGTTGGATTGTCCCAGTATCAACACTTTGAACTTAGGCTACATAATCAATATGGACATTTTCATCAAGAATTATTTTAGATTTTGCAGTCTATGCACCTGATTATTCCTCTAGCAATGGAATGTGTTCATATGTAAGTGCCCTATAAACTATGATCACCCAAACTATTACATATGTAAGTGCCCTGTAAACTATAATCATAAATTACAAAACAACTCTAATGAAATGTACCCAAAAAGAGAAATGTAATTGGGACAGAACACTTATCCACACATAATATACAATGGAAGATATTAATTAATACATTTCTGAGAAACCTTTTGTTAGCAAAAGGGAAGAAAAGAAAGGAATATTATATTGGCTATCAGGTGCAATAACAAGCAATGTCCCGAAGTGATATAGTTTTGAGTCTTAAGGCACAAGGTAGTAAGTAAAGAAAGAGGAGGTAAAATGTGTGTGTGTGTGTGTGTGTGTGTGTATAGCCTTAAGTCGATTCCTAATGCCTATAGGTAGCAATATAGCTTAGAAAACCAGTTGTGCATAACAAATCAAGAATCATTATCCTAAACTCCCAAACACTGTACCTCATTACCTACCAAGAGCCACAATTTAATTAATACAATCAACAAGTAAACCAAACTCATTTTTGTAAGTTATTGACAAATAGAGGTCTAATTCCGATCACGTTCAACTAGGCTCTGCCACACACAAATGCAATCGTCCCTGTCATCCTTTTTCAGTCAACAAGATAAAGACGTAAATAGCATATTACCCTGCCTAGTCCACTTTCAATTTACTCCCCAATTATCCTCATTTGTTTCAAATTTATCCCTTCGAAATAGTCTACAGTGAAAACAGAGACACAAACCAGCTTTTCCTCAAGAAAAATAAGTTTCTTGCTTTTACTCGAAAAACGCTATACAAACCCGCTGCACTTTAATGTATGTGGGCACACTTGTGCATATTTGTTCATCAAAAAGATAGAAGTGGATGTTCCAAAGGTTTCTTCCTTTACAGCTAATGACCAAGAAAACAGGGGAGGTAACACTCAAACAGGGGAGAAAACATGAATGCAAGACACGCGGCTACCCCATGGAGCCCACAAGCATACCAACACGGCCAAAGCAAACCCAAAACCCCAGAAACCTAAACCAAACCCACTTTGAAAATGGTTTGAATTCAGTTGCTTAAAAGTAACAACTTCCTTTTGTAGCGAATAAAAATCCCAACTTATTGACATGATGTTTTCGACTTCTCTATCAACATGATGTTTTTCAGAAACGTCATGTTAATTATCAAAAACTAAACCACAACAACCGTACATATAATAATTGCAACAGATATTGGGTAAGGTTTTACCCCCACATGCTCCACATCATCAACAGCTCAACGATCTTTTCGTTTCCTCACAGCTGCCTTGGCCGGTCTCGTCTTACCTAAAATTGAAAGCAGAGCACATTACTTGCATGCACACATTCCCTAATAGCCAAAGCAGAGTTTAAAGAGGGACATCCCATGTTTGTACTGTGTACGGGTATGTGGATTATTATTATTACTATTAATATCATTTGCTGTTATTATTGTTTGGACTAAAAGTAGTGTTTCTACACCACGTGTTTGTGAAAAAACTACCATATACACAACCGTAGTCATTCACAATTAATTCACAATTATTGATAATATTAGATGCATTTAGTCTGACTTGTTTTTTTTTTCCAATGAAACCCCTATTAGGTTGACATTAATGCAACATTTAACGGGATGGAAGCCTAAATGAAGACAATCTCAACAACTGTGCTATATATACATGTACATTTGGATTAAGTTCTACATCATATATATGAATGTGTGCATGCTTCTCAGATTATTGTTTATTTAAATAACATTAGTTTAAGTTCACAGGGAGTGCATGGTATTTACCGTCACCGATCCCGCAACCAGGGGGATGTATGTTAGTGCGGAGTGAGCTTCGCAACATGGGTACCCGCTCAATATTTTCACTCCCTAACAGTTCAATCTGTGTAGCTGGTTCGTCAGGGTTAGAAAGTGAAGGTTCTTGGGTGGGCTCAGGCTAAACTATAGGTGGGGTCGTTCGGCCAGGTGTCGGTACAAATATACAGCCACCGTCGTGGGCAGAGTCACTGACCAATAGGGGAGACAGCCGCGTGGGTAGTGGGGATCGAGGGCCGGCTTGAGCTTGGGTGTCGAGTTTTGCATTATCGTCATGGCCAGCAGTGTGGGATGGCTGGGCAGCAGCGTCAGATGTGCACCGCGATGACCCGGCGCCATCCATGTACATGCCCCAATCGCCGTCAAACGCCTCATCATCTGTACCAAAACAGTTGTATTTATTAAGATGACAACAAGGGATTGAGTCAGAATAAATAAAGAAGATGAAGAAATAGGTTTGCATGTCTTACATTTCAATACATATATATTTTTCTTAGGAGAAACAAAATAAATAAAGATGATAAATAAAGAGTCAATAAGATTTATAAAAAGAGACGTTAGGAACACATAAGCCTTTAGGGATTAAGATTCTCTATATTTTAAAGAACAGGAAGATGTCATTACTTGTTACCTTATAATGCAAAGTGACAGTACACACATATTGTCACTACTTGTTACCGTATAACACAAAGTGACAGTATAGACTTATTGGTATCCAACAAAAAAAAAAAAAAAAAAAACAGTATCTGATAAACAACTTTGAAGTTTTTGTTTGTTTGTTCTTTTTTGTTACCTTATAAATTTGAAAGTACTACTACTAATACAATACACACAACCTTTAGATATAAAGTGCGATTTCGTAATACACATCCTGTATAGGGTAAAACAACAAACAGCTCTCCCTCTTTCTTCTTGGACACTTGGACTGGACTCATCTCTACTACATACAAAGTGACACTATTATTTGAAAGATTTTTTCCCCTTTATTGTATGAAAAGAAAATATAGATACCATATCCTAAGAAAGAGTATAGAGCATACCCTTTAGGATGTCCACCCTTAATCAAGTACTTTGTCTCTTATCAGTTAAGATTTCTCTTTAAATTGTAGGCAAAATTGAATTTAATAGTTTGGGACAAAGTGCTTATTCCCACTGGTTACGGACGATATGCTTAGTTTTAATTTTTCAAGTTTGGCAGAACATTGTAACTCATTATACCACAATTACGTCCATCTTAGTGCAAATTAACCCTGAAAACCACTTACCAAGCAATATATACTTTGCTACTATAATACGTCGTATAAATGAATTACAATTGAAAGTACTAGAATTGGAAGTCAGTAAGAATTGGAGGTATTAGAGGTGGAAGTTACCTGACTCATGCTCATCCTCCGAATTGCGTACAGGCGCAGGCGCAGGGCCACGACCACTTCTACGACCTCCAGCGCCTCCACGCCCTCCCGACCCACCACCTCACCCGCCACGGCCCGTGGCCTGTGTGCTCGCCTCACTCGCCGTACGTGCATTCTCCAATTGCACTTGGCTCAACTCTCCGACAAGATCCAGCGTACGTAGCAACTGGTTGTACTGTTCAGATCCTGGTTTGCATTGCAATAGTGATGCAACATTTGACTCAACCAGTGAAATAAATGTGTCATGTTAAATAGAAAACTTATCTGGTTACTTTATTGTTGTGCAAAACTATGATCACCTTATTCATATATAGCGAGTCTGTATGAAATGGCACACCAGTACATATCGGTTGCGACAAATGCATATCTAGTGGCAATAAATGAAATGTTCTCTACAATGAATGTCAAAATATTGATTCAATGCATGCAGTAACACACATATATTGTCGATCCATAAAAGAAGCATGGAATTTTTGCCTTACCAACATATCCCAATACGCCGACTCTCGTGTAATGTACCGTCTGGTCATCCTTCGGTACAACTCCATGTAAGCAACAAGGTACGTCGTGTCCCCATCCAATATCGGTGCCTCGGCAACATGTTCCCCTCTATGGGCCCATTGCTCAATGCAGCCAGCATGTTCTTGCGGCCAAGTCCTCTCTAATTTACCTTGGAGGGATATTCTATGGAGATCAACCGACGTATCCAAAATCTCTAGTGGCGCTTGCTTCATCCCAAACTGACGAAAGACACGTTCGAGATGATGCTCCTTTACTATCCAGAAATAGATCAACGGCACAATGGCCCTCCATATGTGTCGGCCGGTAGTGCAATATGGGGGCAGCGAGTCTAGGACATCCTTATACGGCTCTTAAACAACCTGAATAAACGGTCAATAAAAAAACAAATCAAATACGTACTTATTTGTGTCAATCCTCAATCTGAGCAAATATGTACAAGACCATTGAAGAACCATTTGACTAAAAATCATAAGACATTGTTGACCTATGTCCCCATCTTATTGGATTTGACATGGTAAGATGCACCCGGATACTACTGGTTGCACTAGCTGAAAGCGAGGGAGAATTTTTAAGGGTTCACAGCTAAATATGTGCGGAATCAAAACCACAAACATCAATGTAAATATTGACTGTATTGAATTTGTGGAAGGTTTGTAACTAATTCCCTGTATATGTGGTCTAGTCGACCAAAGTTACATTATTAACTATACACATGTAGTAGTTGACAACCCTACCAAGTGAAAAACAAAAGTAGGGAGAACTATATCATCATGACATGAAGAGGTAGAATACCTAGTGTGCTCGTATACTCGACAGTGACGCACGATACGTAGCTAGCACATGTGTGGCATGCTCTGTCGTGCCCTTTGGCCCCTTCCATCTAGTAAACATACAATTTCAGACAATGCCCATTAGTTAATATCAAACAACAATGCTGCCGTAAGAGTAAAATGCTTTGCAAAAGCCATTTCACTTATATATATAAAAATATATATATATATATATATATTACTTTGCTCAGTTAGGGCAAAAGCCTAGAATCTCTTTGGATTGTTGTTATTATTTAACGAGGGGGTCCAAGATTTTATTTTGACTCCTTGTATATGTCTATTGCATTAACCCATTTGTATTGTGGACTCTACTTGGTCCTCGTCGACGGGGACTTAGTAAAAAAATTTCTAATTTTCATCCAAATCCAAATGCACACTTAGTGTACGTTGTTACTTTTATGTTGCTTTTGTGTTTGAAATTTGTAATTGCTTTGCAAATCCAATTGCTTTCCAATTTATAATTTTCATCCACATCCAATTGCTTTTGTGTTTGTTAAGCCTTGTAAAAGTTTTACAATTATGATTTGCAGTTTATAATTTTCATCCAATCCAATTGTTTTTGTGTTTGCTAAGCTTTGCAAAATTCTTACAATTATGTTTGTTAAGCTTTTCTGTTTGAGGCAACGGTGGATACTGTCCAACTTGAAAGGGTATTAAGAAAGATATGGTATTTTTAGAAGTATCAAAGAGTATAATTTTGGGTAAAATAGATTGATGAGTCGCAAAGAGCCATTGACAAGCTATCCTGTAAATAGATTTAATTTGTAAGACTGTATGGGTTAGTGTTAGATTTGTAATCTCAAATATTTTGATATTATTGTGAAATTTTGTTGTACTCCAAACCTAGCTTTTTTAAATATCCCCCCCCCCCCCCAAATACATAGGTGCAGCATTTTAGAAAAGGTTGGTTCATGTGTATGTATGTTGGCTGATGCAATTTAATATGTTGATTTGAATTGGGTGCATGATACATATAGTAAGTTCTTATTTAAAAAAGGTCAAGAAATTTGTCTTTTTGACTCTCCAATATACATTTTCTTTGTCTTTGCAAACAATTGAATTATTGGATTAATTGCCACCTTAGGGTATCTTCTTGGAGCTGGAGGTTAGGCAAATTGTAATTTTTTAATTTTTTGCACAAAGTTGCCTGTGCATTATTCAGCAAGAATGAGGACCATTTTTATATTTGATTTTGGATCCGGTTAATGTATACATTAGTCTTTTAGGTATTTGTTAATGTATACTTCAAGGTATTTGTCAACGTAATTATATTAACCATATAATTAATGGAAATTATATTTTGTATTGTGGACTCTACAATATGTCATAAAGGTCAAATATGTCTTAACAAAGCCCTTAACAAAGCCCTTGCAGGCTTTCTCTCTCACATAAACAAAAACGCATTCAAGGAAATATTTGTAAAAAGCTCTCAAAAATAGTCTTACTACAATAATATTGCCTTGAATTTTGTCTAGCCATCCAAGGGCTATATTGTTCTTGATGTTGCTGATCAATTGGTTGACAACATTTTTCGCGGTGTCCAGAAGTTTATTCATCAAAAGGCAAGTCTCATTTTCGGAAGGCCATTAGAAATACTAAGAGCCAAGAACACATATAATGCTAAAATGACATGAACTTGAAACTCCATCCTAATTTGGTAATATATAGACACATGCACGGTGAATGACAAGTGGCATGACAATTCTACCAAGTGTATTAATCAAATAACATACCTCCTTGCGAGGGTACCTGCCTCCACTGGTGGTTGTGGCGGCCTCATAACAGGGCATCTAAGTGGGAACCTCGAATACGCCCACAGCTGCACCAACATCAGTGCTCCTCCAATCTGCTTTGCCTTCGTCTTCGATGCCTTGCATAGGTGCCTGTACAGCCAGGCTAACGCTCCACTGCCCCAATTGTACCTCTTCGCATCGCTAATTAGGTTCAAGAACTGTAGAGGCATGACCGACACCCGGTCTGCTGACTTGTCCATAAACAGAATGGACCCCAACCACACTAGTATGTGATAGTGCGCATGTTGCTGCACTACCTCGTTAGCTGCATTCGCAGGTAGGGGACCTCTAAATTGTTCCTTAAGCCAGCTGACTCTTAACCTCGCCCCAGCAAGGATAGACGTGTTTTCATGGGGATGCGGTATTGGGTCTGGAGGACGATGACCCAGTAAATCACGACACAACACAGGCCACTCTAACTTGACACCCCCAGTCACCGGCAACCCATCAATCGGAACCCCTAGCATCACCTCAATGTCTTGTAAGGTGATACCCATCTCTCCATGCGGTAAGTGAAACGTGTGCGTCTCTGGACGCCATCGCTCGACTAGAGCTGTGATCAATGCGTGATCAACTTCCATGTTTGGAACCTTAAATAACCCTTCGAAACCCGCCTCAGCTATGTAATGGGCAATTCGTGGGTCTAGCCCATGCTGGGGTAACTGGCAAGATCGGCGTCTACACTTTAGCACGCCTGGCATTACCTGCACACGAAAGAGCGTTGTCTTACGATATTGCACATGAAATACTTATAAGAATGCTACATAATAATAATATGCAATAAACAGTAGGCTAACTGGTTAGTTACGAACATTTTACAATATGTTAGTTGCGATATTAACGGTTATTCACTCTAGCTGAATAGCAGATAGGATCAATTCAAGATCAATGACATTAAATAGAAGAAGATTCTCCCAAAAAAAAAATTTATAAAGAAGAAAATTAAAGAAAGATAAACGCTACGATATCACACCTAAGATTTCTTAAGCAATCACACTTAAATAGGAGAAGAAATCACACTCTTAAAACTTACAATGAGCTGTCGGAATTTTATTAAACAATCTCATATCTATGTTATGAATGTTACACAACAAAAGTTGACTGTGTATCTTATGTCTGTATGCATGTGTGAACTAGCATGTGATATAGCAAATTTTAAACAAAAATCTCGTTTGAATTGTGATGAAATTGGCATAGGTAGATCCACATGTTGGATAGGGATAAAAACGAGGTGACGCAATTTAGAACCATGGGGTCTTGTCTTGTTCCGTTCCGTTCCTTTTTTTGATGGGAAAAATCCATTGGGACAATAGTGTTAAAACTTTAGAAATATGTGGTTAAGTAATTAAATTTATCATATTCCAATATATTAAACTTTTAAGAGAATCAATAATTTAACATAATACCAGAACAAGATGTCATATTAGGGATACAATCGAGATGAGATGATACATAGGATGGGCAAAATTCATCTCCATCCCATCTCCTTTATCTTATGAGAAAAAAGAAATCCCACATGGGATACAATATAATATTTTTGCCATCTCTACTAGGCCTTATTTGTGTGTGAACTAAGTGGCTGTAGGGTTACGAAATTGGGAGCAAGATCCAAGAACTTTTACACGTTTGACTTGTAATTGTGTGAGGGCTAGGGCATGTATGCAAGGAAGGTATGCATTTCGGTGACTTATTATTTTCATTGGCAATGGTGACAAAGCCATATCCCACAGCAAAGCACTGTCCATAGGGACTTTCCAAGCTGTTTAGGTTATACCATTATACATGGTAGCATAAAGTCCCAATTTAGGCCTCAAATGTGGGTTCCATTCTCAAATGACAATAATTCATTCTCCATTGTCAATTTGTTGCTCTTTCTAAATCATGTCCAAAAAGTAAAAAGAGCTTTAAAAGTTGTTAGCCCTTTACCTCTCAATTTTCTCATCAATATCAAATGAAAATCACAAAATTTAACTTGTTATCAATCTAATTTTTAACTTATAATGCTCAATACAATATTGACACTACATTAAAAAAATTAAAAAAATTACAATTTTTTCTTAATTAAAAATTGGGTCAAGTGTCATTTCTTTTTTACATTTGTTAATTGATATCAAAATTTTTAAAATTTGGTCTTTTATTACTTCTTAATTTTTCAGGGTAGAAAAGAATTGTAGTTTGAGTTTCTCTTTCACATTTTTCTACTTTTTCCGGATCCGTAGAAAGTAAAATTGAAAAGTTTAAAGTTGCCTGCTTACAACGTTACAATATAACAATACAATAAAATTTAATGGATCCAATATCGCCAAAGCTTAATTAATTTGCATAATTTAACTTCAAAACGGTGATATATATTCTAAAAATTCAAATTAAAATAATTTAAAGAATCTTAACTCACTCTTTTTCTTGCTTTCTCTTTTTGATTGTTTAAGGGGCTTTTACACCTCTAGTATGCCTTTTCAAAGTTCTTCTCCAACATGATTGCTTAGTTGGAGGTGCCCAAAGTGTAAACAAGATTGTGGCAAGAAAGAGGCAAAAAGATAAAGAAGAAAACTTGTAACAATAATCAAAAGCAAACAAAATCTTTTAGTACATTTTGATTAGCTTTTTTCCTATAACTTCCAACAAGGAAATAAATAAACATTTCTAAAATTTGGAAACGCTAACTCTTATTTTGTTGTTAGTATATTTGCTTAAAGCCTATAGCCAAAAATGTACACTTAATAATCATTAGAAAAAACTATGATATACTCAATGATGGAAGCTATAACTCAAGCCTTATTACAACCTTGTAGCATGATAAATCTAGCTTCTTACTAATTAATTAGTTTTAAAATACATGTTTACAATGGGTGGAAAGGTTCATTAATGACATTGCGAATTAATGTATCCAAATTATTGGAACTTAATTTTTTTTATCTTTATGAGTTTGTCATTGTGGTTGATGAATTGGAAGATTGTGATTGAGGGTGACTAGGTCTTAACTAGTCACAAACTTTAATTTTGTTCCAATAAAGTTGACACGCAATTGAAAATGGCTTTAATTTGGACCCCCCTACTAAGTAGCTTATAGACTGTGACATTGCTTATGTATGATAATATTCATATAGGTGACACACTTGGCACAACTACCAAACAAATTTTGGAGACCCTGATTTATGAACCAGACAATGTCCTTGTTTGGTTGGCAATGCACACTATGCCTATATTAGCGGCCCCCTCATGATTATGTGAATAGAAATTTCTAGTTCACTTTATTCCTATTCCACATGCCATTTGTTAAATATTAACCCCAAATTTAAATTAGTTGAATGATTATATGAGCTTATTGACATGTGGTATTATCTGTTTTGCATTTGATTTTTTTATGTCATAGGGGGGTTTTAGGCGTTTTGCAACGAGAAAGCTTTTTTGGGGTTCTCCAAAAGGCAGCTCATGGGATCATTAGACTGAATGCAATAAAATAAAAAAGAAAAAAAAATTCCCATTAATGGTGGGAATAGAAGAGAGGTTGAATTGTTTATAAACCAGTGCCATAAAAAAAAAACAATAATTAAATGAGAGAAAATTTAGAACTATTTATCTAAAAACCAAAATGGTAATCGTAAGGTGGACTTATATTTAAGAGTAGAGTGTAGCTGCACTTGGGTTTCTTAATCAGACAATTTATGACAATGTCTCAGTCCTAATTCTTTGACCACCAAGAGACTTTGTTGGCTGCTACTGATCGATTACTAGTACAATAATTTTTGTTGTCTAGTCCACGCAGTCTAGTCTATTTTAGTTTTTAGTTAGACAAGGCCAATACTATGAAAACTATAATGGTCTATTTAGTTATTCACAGACACTAAGATTAGCGTACACACGAGTGTTTGATAAGCAATGGCCTGGCTTTGAGGCCATAATTGATGTAATTTTTTTTTAAACATGCTCGCACACTTGAACTTGATCGTAAGAAAATCTTAAACACATTGAACTTTTTTTTTATTTTTTGGTTTCGAACTTAAACACTTAGATCTACATCAAATAGAGACAGTTTCAATCTATAACGTTTGTTTCTGATAATTGTTCTTTATTATCATACTAAGACATCAAATTTTTTGTGTAGACAGAGATCAAATGCCAAATCGTTTATTTAACTACAAAAGATATTACTAGTTGAATTAATTGAAACGTACATATGATTGATCATTGATGATATATCAATGACCCCGATACTTGCTTTTGTATAGGCTATTGCTAAATCATTTCCAATATAACTTTTAAATGAAATCTATTGACATTGATTATACCTTTTCATTAGCTGCTACTGATGTTTAATATTTTTTTTTAACATTATAGTTTCAATATACCTTGTCATAACACTTGATGCTGTTAATGAAATTGTCGTCATAACATTTTCTCATTGGATTAAATAAAATTCTGCCTAAACCAAAAGAGAAGTGATACCATTTCCAACATCTATTTACAAGTAATCAAAGAACCACACAGCAAGAAAAAGTAATGATTTCGACATGTCCAAAGTTCATTACAACTACGTACCTCACCGGCAGCAGGCGTCTCCCACAACGCCGTGGATCGATGAGCCAGCTGCTGGGTCAACTGTGTACCAACTGCGGGTCCAGGATCCATATTTGGCGGTTGCTACATATCTAACACGCTTGCAATCATGTTGATAAACTTAGATACAAATATGAAGTTTTTCTACCTTAATTTCACAAATTATATTTAATCATTTGATTGCATTGACCAATCAGTCACATGAACTTGACTGAATTGAATTATTATTGGAAAAGATCATACTATTTTTGCTACAATAATCAATACAATCACATGTACTTGAACTCTAGTCAGTTTATTATAAGTATTTAGAAAAATTATATTTTAAAGCTCATACTTTAAGAGAAAAAATAGACCCGCCCAAATACAATATAGTTCCAGGGTAAAGATTAGATTTTTTTTTTCTTCTATCGAAACTATAGAGTTTGATTCGATACAGTTACAGTTTCAAACTATATGAATTAAAAAGCAATTTTCCCTAATAATGAACACCATTGTCATGCCACATGGTGATGCGAACCTCAAACGACTAGCTTTGAGACCCAACAAACAATATTGGAATATTGCCCAAGAAAGCTAAAATTCAGATTTGATAGAAAACCTAGACCCAACGTTTATAAGAGAAACGCGAACCAAAGGTATAAGTAACAGACCTTGACCCAATTATTATAAAGGAATCACGAACCAAGGGTATAAGTTTGAACGCCACAAAGAAAAATCCTTGATAAGTTCACAGTTCTTGAAGAACCAAAGAGAAGAGCAAAACCTCACCTTTTTTGATTTTTATTCAATAAATCCCCTCTATTACAATGAGTGCATGTTATTTATAAGGCATGACTGAATGTAAAAAAATATAAAAAACGTACTAAATAATAAAACCCTAATTAAAAACTGATTTGGTCTGAAAATAGCAGATCCAAAATAGGAAAAACCCTAAAAAACGTTGTAAATAATAAAAGCTTAAAATTAAGGAAGATCTGGTCCAAAATTAGAAGATCTAAATTAGGAAAAGTATCTATTAACTGATTTAGAGTTGGAAAGTCAATCAGCCATAAATCTTTGCCATAAATAACGCACAATTATGTCAGATTAGCCCTCAATAGCTTGGATTAAATTTATTAGGCCTTCATCTTCTTTTGGGCCCAGCTTGGAATGTGAATCAGCCCAAATCCCTTGAATCAGCCCATTAAGTGCTTCCTTGATCTTCTTGGATCTTGCTCTTGTAATTGGCCCAACTGGAACATGCAATGGATCCTTGAATGCTTGTTGATTCTCATCACATGGGTTTTGTGCCCTAGCTATGCATCAAAAACCAGTTCAAAACCAAACCCAACAAAGCTAAAACGGCAACAATAATAATGAATAGAGAAACAGAGACAAACTTAAGAAGCCACACTCAAATCAGAGTACATGCACAAGCCACACTTAACTCAGATTAAATGCAAAGAGGAAAAAAAATTGAACTCAGCATTCACAAATTACCTTAATACGCTTCTAATCCTTTAACTCTGAAGATGGATTGGGATGACCTTCGGCTATGGTGAGGGTTATGGTGACAGTTTTCAGCGTGGGTTTGTGTTGAGCTTCGGCCTACGAACTTGGAAATAAGAGAAGTTGAAGCTGCGAACTTGGAAAGGATCAACTTTGAACGTACTGAGGGAGGGACAAAACGGATTGAGGGTGGGAGACAGAACGGACTGAGGGCACTGAGGATTTTTGTGAGGGAGGAAAACAAACTGTTTTGGAGACGTTACATTCAAAATCCCAATTTATCTTGCATATAACTCGGTTTCCCTATTGCCGAGTTCCAAACAGTTACGTTGGAATATTTTATTGCCCAATGGCCACGCTGGAGGGCCAGTGTGGCGAGAACCTGCCTAGAACTCGGCTTCAGAGTGGTCGAGTTACTTAAATAACTCGATTACTTTGTGACCGAGTTTCGAAATAGGGGCATGCCCCTATATAGTTTCAAAACAGGGGCATAATGCCATATATTTTGCCAAATCAGGGCAAAAGGCTAGAATCTCCCATGATATGTATCATTTCTACATATAGTACGGAATTTAAATGACATTTTGATCCTACATAAGTTTTGCAAGCCACGGCGTTTTCTGACAATGTCCAACGTTTTCTCATGAAGCACGCCTTTATTGTAGATGTTTCATATGGTGATGCACCATGATTTTCTTGATGTGTCAAGAAAATCACTGATATACCTTTCAGTTTTTAATAGGGTATAGACCCCTTTTTTTTATTCTCTACAACGTCTGGAGGAGGAAGAATTCAAATCCAAATTCATTGAGCCACAAGTTTCTTGATATGGAACAACTTTACTCTCGGTTTGTTATTAGAAAAAAAAGTTTTCTAAAAAATTGATATATTTTCCTGTGTTTGCTTGCAACTTTGAAATAGCAACAAAATATTTTTTGATGTTTTGTACACACATAAAAGAATAAAATTTTGGTTACAACTTCACTCAATATTTTTTTATTGGATGCGAATTTTGACAAATGTATAATTGGATTACATCTTTTTCTTATATTCTCCATACTTACAAAATTTTCAAAAGATCAAAGATCATAGATATGTCATCAATCAAATATTTAAATTTTAATTTTTTGTAGTCTAAATTTATGAATAGTAAATAACATCTGATTAGCATGAAATTTAACATGCGTGCTAAAAACATAAAGAACATGTAATCTAATAATTAGATTTTCAATATATGTTGCCGTATTAATTTTTTAGTGGGTGCTATATAGCACCCACTAAAAAATTAATATGGCAAACTTTATCCCACATAAAATTAGTATAATTTCCTATAATCCTAAAAAGTTATATGAATAAAAAGTTTTCATTTATAAATGAATATAATGTACACCCCAAAAGTATAAAATCAACCAAAAATTGTGAGAGTCCTCACACTCACATCCTAGTCATAATGGCTTGATGGGGACTATAGTGTTTTTGGTTGTTTCATCTTTCTTGGCGATTTTTTTAGCCAAACAATCTCATTTTCAAAATATTTAAGGTGGTAGCCCTCTTTTGCAACGTGATTTTTGTAAAACCACTGAGGGGTGTGGTCTAGTGGTCTTGGATGACGTACAAGATGTGTTGAGTGTGAAGTCCAAGGTTTGAGTCCGAATATAGACTTATTTGGGTTACCTCTCTCAACAGCTCAAGGTTCACTGGTGTCCCTTGTGGGGTTGGAAAACTATGGCTCACCGTGGTCCCTTGCACCCCAGTAGGGTCCCAAACCCAGTGGGTAAGGTGCTACTATTGTTACGCCTAGGTAGGATTACCACGTTGGTTGCCCCTCTACCCATTTTTCATTCATAAAAAAAAAACTCAATTTTTGTAAAATTAAGCTCTTAGTGCTTCTAAATTTCTATAAAATCAAGTTATAGGCCACATTAAGCTAGTAGCGATTGATGTGGTGTTCTCAAAAAATTTTACCCAATTGGAACTCAAGTTTCTAAAAATATAGTTCAATTATCATTATTATTATTATTATTATTATTTATTTATTTTTACTAACAACTTGATCTTTGAAGCCTTGAGTTCATTTTGACCACTTATAAATAAAAATTATATATAAAAAAATTCCAAGGCAACTTGACTTCTAAGAATTCAAATTGTTAACACTTCGTTTGGGAAGAGGGAAAGGAATATAATGAAATGAGTTATTTTGGAATATTCATTCCATTCCCTCGTTTGAGAGTTTTAATGAAGAGAATAGAAAGACTGTTCTTTTGTTTTGTAGTTAAAGTGAGAGGAAATAGAATCGGTATGTGGGAACATTTATTCATTTCTATTTCCTTAAAACTTAATTTTTTTTTTCACCTCAAATTTGGGAGGAATTAAAGGGAATCAAATTAAGTTTAATGAGATTTTCACTTAAAATCCAAAAATAGCCTTAGATATTCAAGATTTTATTTTAAAATAGGGGTCTAATATAATAATATTGTCTTAAAATTATTCCATTCATTTTCTTTTATGTTTCTTATGAACAAAGTTACTTATCTTTCATTTCTTTATTTTAATACATTCAAACAAGGTTACTTAAAGGCATTGCAAATGTCTCACATGCATAGTAGCTTGGTGTAAGTGGATTCCAGATGTCACGCATGCATAATAGCTTGGATGATATATAGCTTGGTGTAAGTGGATTCCACATTCACGCATGCATGATAGAAATTCCAGATGTCATGCATGCATGATAGTTTGGTGTAATTGGATTCCTCATTTCATGCATGCATGATAGTTTGGTGCAAGTGGATTCCACATGTCATGCATGCATGATAACTTGGGTTAAGTAAATTCCAAGTGTGCTCACTTAATTGGCCTCAATGGATCTGTATTTATACTATTATTTAAGGGGCTTCACCTATTTGGGATTCTTATTTTTTTTGTTCAAAAATACCCTTACACCCCTATATTTAAGTAGAGATAAAACTAAAAGACAATCCGGTAAAAATACAACTTAGCTCCCACTAAAACATGGCCTAAAAAATAGGATAACTCAATTGTTGATTTTCAAATTGCTTTATTAATTTATAAATTCGATTCTCAAAATAAAAATTATATATATAAAATAAAAATAAATAGTTTTTTTTTACAAAACAGGACCACTAAAAAAGAAAAAGTCTCATCGCACGTGTGAAGTGTGTGTAATGAAGCTAGGGTGACATTACTAGTTTACACTCTAATATACACCCATCTCTTAATATTTAACATTATTAAGGTTGTGTTTGGGAGCTTGGATTTGGATTTAAATTTTAAATTAATAGATTTGTAATTAAGGGATTTCAAATCCTTTGATTTTAGTAGTTATTTCAAATCCAAGCATTTAAAAGGTTTAAAATTCTTGATGGATTTGTCAAATCTAAATCCTTGACATTTTTTAAACTTCCCAAGCAAGTTATTTGGATTTTAATCACCCAAAACCATATCCAGTTGCCCAAATCATGTCATCCAAACACACCATTAAATGTATTGTTTCATAGGAAATTTTAATATAAAACACAGTTACCAACTACTTATATACCACGTGGAACTCAACTGTGTGTTGCTCAAGGAATTAACATTTAGGGCACGTTGGTAGACTATACTGGTGATTACATAAGAATAAGAATAATTTTTACAAAGAATACAAGATATTGTAATGTAAAACTTATTACTATTCATTTGTTTGATGACAATACAACAATAGAACCCTGAAGACAAGAATGTTTAAATCAAATTGGCTAAATTGTAACATTAGAATATATTTTAGGAAATATCTTACTCGTATAATTATATTTCCTAAAAAATAATATTTTTTAAATTTGAAAGAAATATTATTTATTTTTTATTACTTTTTATTTTCATAATTATTATGTATATATGGAAAGTTTTTTTATTTAGACATATATTAATTTTAGAAATTAATACGTTTACTAATGAATAGCTATTATAAAACTAATTGATGTCTTAGTTTGATGATAAAAAACTATTATCAGGAGCGGCCGCCATAAGTTTGAAACTCAAAAAAAAAAAAAAAAGTTATTCATTAAGAATGACTAATCTTTGTAATAAAAATATAACCAAACTACTGATTAGCTAAACCAAATTAATAATTATTACATTACAGTGCTTATTACGGTTTACCAAACATACCATTAAATTAACTTAAACTTACATTAACTAGTTATTAAGGAGGTTCTTGTGGATTATAGTTAGTTCAACTGGTAAAATCTCTGATGGTTAAATAACAAATCAAGGGTTCAATCTCTACCTACACCAAAAACAAATTGGTATCTTGGTCTAATGATAAAGAGCTATTATTAAGAGCGAACACCATAAGTTGAAATTCTCTCCAAAAAAGAAGAAGAAAGAAAGTTCTTAATTTTAATTCAAGTTTTTAAATGGTGCGGGCACCACATTATCAATTTTAAATTCTTTGAAGATATGGTTTCTCAAAAAAAAAAAAAAAAAAAAAAACAAAACAAAAATCTTTGCAAATTTGGAGTTAATCTAATTTGAAAACTTACATATTTTTAAAATTTCTTGAAATTTTCATATATAAGATTATCTTCGGACAGATTTTCATGTTATATACTTTGACAATGAGTCTTATTTGTTCCTCTACAAATTGTCATTGAAACGAAAAGCATATTTTGAAACACCTTCCAATTAAAATTGTCACACACTCTCTCTCTCTCTCTCTCTCTCTCTCTCTCTCTCTCTCTCTATGTATATATATATATATATATTTATATATACATACATACATATATATATATATATATATATTTTAAATTCTACTTGTTACGGTTTGTTATTGGGACATATTTTTATACTGTTTTGAGAATCCTAACTAGTAGTATAAGCATTCACGTCAGTCTCTTCAAATATTTAACCTCAATAATTTATCAACATTGAAATTTAATGTAGAGAAGATAGAGACTCACTACATATAGCGATGAAACTATCCTCTTTACAAACTTTAGTTAGTTTAGTGAGGCTAATACACACTTGTTTCGGTTGAATTTAGAAAAATATTTCCTGAAATATTAAATTGGTGAGACAAATGTGAATGCTCTAACATCCTAACTTCAAATCTTTTTCATCTTCACAAAAGCTATCAAAGTTTTGATATTGAATAAATGAAGTTATATTTTTGAAACCCTCCTCATTAATTGTGTTGATTCTAATTCAAATTTGTTTATTTTATTCTTGCTAAGAATCACAAAAAAAAAAAAAAAGTTAGTGATTTTACAATTAATATAAGAGTTAATTTCAATTTCTCTATTTGGTATCACAACAAATATTCAATTTTTACGCCATTAGGTCCAAATTCCCTTTTTAATTTTGGCTTTGAAGGATTCAAAAGTTGATGACATAGTACTTGTAGGCTAGCAACTAGCAATGCAAAATGGGTATGGGAACCCTTAACTGAAGCCTTTCCACTCATAATAGATTAAGGATCTTATTTCACTTCATTTGATTGGATAGGAACTCAAGGAAAAATGCATTAATCTAAAATGAGATGACAACTCGTGCGTTTTTGCTGCTAATTGTTGGAGGAATTGGCTTCAACAGTGGTCGCTTGTTCTCGTGTCGATGCATGTGCTATAATGTGTATGCAATCGCAGGCTCCACGTAAGCAATAAGAGGTAAGTCCAGAACCACAATGAACTTTTTTGCAATCAGCATCGCTGGAGCACCGATCTCCCTTTCCCGTTGCTGCAGCACTTGCCATCATTGACAATGATAAACCTGACATTTGTATGTTATTAGCCACTATTATCATGTAAGCAACCAAAACCAAAACCAAAACTTTTGTGTGTGTGTCTGTGAGAGAGAGAGAGAGAGAGAGAGAGAGAGAGAGACTAACATGCTGCAAAAGCCAATAAGACTAGCAAGAAAGCCATTTTGAAAGTAGTCTTCCCCATTACTTTTTGATTGTTCTAGCTTCCGAATTTGTTATTGTAAAAGGAATAAAAGGACTCTTTCTTTTCTATTTACTTTACCAACCAACTAGAAATCTTTGAGTACCACTTTTTTTATGATAGACTCTTTGAGTACCACTTTAAATAAGAATTGTATATTTTTACGTTACAATATATATGTAGATTGTCATTGATGACAACTGAGTGATATCAGCTTTCTTCTTCTTTTATAATTTTTTTTAATATAAAAACTATCATTTCATCTATGGTCCGTTTAGTTGGAGGGATATGGAAAAGTGGGAAGATAGAAAATAGGAAAAATATAGAAAATTAGGAGAATAAAATTGAATTTTCTTTTATATATGTTTAGTTGGAAGGATAGAAAAGTGGAAGGATAAAAAACTTTTTTATTCTTATTTTTTTTGAGGAAGAAAAACTTTTTTATTTGGTTTAGAAAAAAATGAGAAAATAAAAAATAGAGTTTATATAAATTTACCATCATATCCCAATTAGGTAAAACAAAAAACAATACATTATATTTTTATTTAAAAATTATGTATGAATGATTACTTCATTTAAAAAAAAAAAGGATAAGTTCAAGAACCCAAAACTTTTTCCTCAAAAAAGAGGATCACGAAAGAAAAGAATAAAAAAAAAAAAAAATGAAGAAAGGATAAGCACGAATGAAAAAAAAAATGAAGAAAAGATAAGCACAAAACAAAAGGACAAAAAATCAAAATTGAATGATGATGATACACAAAATCGTCAGTAAGCTGATAGTCCACACGCGCACCAATCGGGGTATCTGAAGAACAAAAAGAATAAAGAACCTACAGAGAACACTGGTAGGGTGCCGCCCAAAGACCCTCCGAAGGTTAAATCAACAATCGAAAAATCTCCAATAACTCTTTAGTGTAAAAGCTTAGGAAATTGCACGTACCTTGGAGAAGAGGAGACTTGGTGCTTATATAATGGTGTAGAGCTGACCGAAATATCATGAATGTAGGATCTTTTGTTGTAGGGAAGATATGGGATTAATGTTCCGAGATCTTAGGATTTCTCTTCCTATATTTGGAGGATAATATGTAGAAGGATCTTTTAACGTGGTGTGCAAGTTCTTTCCATATATGGGTGCATGAGTGGGGAATACATAAATGGTGTGGGACTAAGTGTAATTCATCATTTGTATTAGGTAGCCTGACGAGGACCTTCCTACTCGATAGTGAATGTGAGTGGAGAGCATGGTTGACGCTGCGTTGTAATCCACCCTAAGGAGACCTAATACCCAAAGGGTAAAAGAAGACCGTCAGGTATCCGAAACCCAAAGGGTAAAATGGGACCAAAAGAGACTTTAAACCTGAAGGGTCTAAGGAGCTCGAAGGGCATCCCTAACCCGAAGGGCAAAAAGAGTTAGAAATCCTATTAACCAAAATAGTCCTTATCAAATGATAACAAAGAAGAAGACAAATAAACAAAAGCTTTGTTTGTTTTAGCATTAACATTTTCTTGAAAATGATTCATTTTTCAAAGAGCATTTCTTGGAAAGCTATCTCATTTTTCGGTGTTTGATAATGATATTGAAAATGAGCTTGAGAATGTTTTTTGGTGTTTGGTATGCATAAATTTTTTATAACATTTCTTGTATAATTTAAAACATGTATAACATGTGTATTATGTGAACCAACTAACGTAAATAGATGTTGGGCTAGACAATTTCGTCCAAAACATAGCCTTTAGTTTTCACTTAAGTTTTCTCCCCAATTTGGGGATGCTGAATTTTGGTAGGTCGGAGAGAAAACTACCATGGCACACTATTTTCTTCCCTCATTTCCAGTCTCAACCAAACAAAAATTTTCTCAATTTTCTCTTTTCATTTTCTATCCCTCTAATTTTCACCTTGAAGAAACGGATTGCTATGCTAAATCTAACAAAAGCAGTACAACAACTGCGCCTACAAGCTTCCAACCAGGAGGCAAATTGCAATTACTACAAGAGAAACATACTTTAATAAAAGTAAAAACTATGTTATTGGTTTCTAAAGTATACCCTGTGAACGCAATCGGTCCTTTAAGTTTCAAGTGTGAAATATTAGTCCCTTATGTCTAAAAAATGAGTACTGTTATTCCTTTTATTAAGTACAGTTAATGTTTTGTCTACGTGAGTAACGGAATAATAATGTGACATTTTTTAACTGAAGTAGCATTTTTATTAAAATATTACAAAAATGAATTTACAAGTTAAGAACAAATTGACCGGGTTCCCAGATCAAATCTTTTTACAAGGATATCATTAAGATTTGATTTTGGAAGGCAGTGGTACTATGCGGTGGCAAATGAGACAAAGGCAATGCTGTGGCAGTGACAAAATAACCACAAAGGTTGGAGAGCAAGTGGACATTCTGGTTTGATAACCAGTCGAAACCCAAGCAAGGTGTTGTGTGGGGCGCCTCTCTCCCCAAGATATACACTTTCTACACAGTCGAAGATTTCTAGTGGTACCTTTTCAACCTTCCTAAACTATTCACTTTTTTCTGTTTAATTTTTTTTTTCTTGATCTGGGTTCCTCTTCGTCTTTCCCCTCTTTCATTTTTATTTATTTTTGGATAAGAAATGCAAAGCTTGCTGTTAAAGGAGGATTTTATTTGTTAGATCTAGATAGGTTGTGTATTAATTCATTTTTCCTCGTATTGATCAATATTTATATTGGGTCCGCTAGCGTTCAAGTTTGATTAAAAATGTGAACTCTTTGTGCAGATTGTATGATCAGATATTCTAGGCCATTCTACCAAAAAAGAGATATTCAAGCCCAGCAAGTTGCTTGCAAATGCTGATTTTCACTTTTCAAAGCTGGAATTGAACCCAAATGGGATGATCCCGAGTGTGCTGCCAGAGGAAAGTGGTCCATCACGAACAACAGAAAGGCCAGCCTTAATACCATGTGGCTTGAAATTGCAAAAATCTTACTTGAACAGAATATTTTAATAAAATCGAGATAGCATTAAGTGATTTTGGAATGAGGTGGGTTTGTTCTTGACGTGTAAATTCATTTTTTTAATATTTTAATAATAAAAAATGTCATATAGTCAAAAAGATATTCCGTCATGGTTCTGTTAGCCACATAAGTAATAATACTAACAGCAGTTAACAGAAGAACAAACCATGCTCATTTTATAAACATAAAGGACAAATAGTACTCACTTGAATTTTGAGGGACTAATTTTGCTCATGGGGTAAACTTTAGGACTAATAATGTAGTTTTGCCTTAAGAAAAATAGCAAGTTTAGTAGTTAAATGAGCTTCTGAGTTTACAAATCTTCTAACCCGACAAAACTCCAAACAAAGACATTTTTTTCCCCCTTGAAAACTCTTTCTTTCGAAATTCAATTGAGGACGATTGTTATACAGATTTCAAAAACAAATAAGAGTTTTCCATGTAAAAAGAAAGTTAAATAAAAGAAATTGTGACAACTATAAGATGTCAAATTATAATAGTTGTACTACAAATGTCAGATGATGATAATGTTGTATATATAGGTATATACATGGATAGGTTGTAATAATGATGTTTGAGTTTGGAGAGTATTGTTTCATAAAGTGAAAATTCAAGTTCTGGAATTTTCTAAGTGAAATTCGAACTAAAAGATTTTCGATCAGTCGAAGCTTTTGCTCGATCGATCGAAATGATGAAGAAAATAATCCTAGAGTCACTAGATGAATCGATTGCTATTCGATTTCTGTTCGATCGATCGAAAAGAGCATTCGATTGATCAAAAGGAACTCTTGACCGATCCAAACTCATAAAACTGAGTTTTCTACAAAATCTTCTTGTAACTATTCAAATTTGAAGAGGTTTCAAACCTTGTGAACGGTTTTATAAAACATTTTGACTCTCTATATGTGCCTTTTGATGAAATATAACCTCCTATGGGTATAAATAGAAACTTATGTTCACAATTGCTATCTGTAGAACCTAACAAAATAGTAAGTTAGAGAGAAACACAAGAAATCCTATGGTTATTCTCCATAATTGCTATCTGTAGGACCAAACAACTTGATTGTATCCTAGGGATAAGTTTGCGATAACCCTTTAGTAACAAAAGTACGAGGGCAAATATTGTTTAAGGATAACAGTTTTGTGCCTTTAAGTTATCTATTTTTATTTGTCTTTTGTGTTATCCTTGTTTTTCCTTTATTACTTTGTGTATTATCCACAACAAATAGGCGTTCGAAACCATGCTTAGGCCCCACATTTGATTGTAGTAGGTAAATTTTAAGACCCAATCTATGGTTGCAAGACTCCCCACCCCCAAGGAAAAAATTTCCCCTGCACATATGAAGTTTGCTATCGCATTTTACATTTTTTTTTTTCTTGGGTCAAAATTCGTAATTAATTCCATAAGAAAAGCACAGTAAAAACATCAAGAGGCCGTGCTTGGAATGTTGGACAGATATAAATTCGGTACCACTTTCTATACTTGCTTTTATTATTTTGGCTTTTACTATTGAAATGAAACTCCACTACACATTAGGCATTAATTTTTTGGTAAAATTTACCTATATTATTTTAGGTGTAGTAGATTATGTTCCTACAAACTATTAAATTTAAGCTCATAGTTGCATTGCATTTAATTATTTTTGAAAATAATCACTCTTTGAGTTACATTAGGCCTCATGATGAGGGTAGAGCCATTGCAGACACACATGCTTGGAGTAGGTCAAATTCATTTGAAATTTGAATGGAGCTGAAGGAAGGGAAAAGTTGGAACTTTTGAATATGGAGGGTCCCAGTGCTGATCGGCCCCCTTTGTTTGCCGATCAATAGATATGATGGGGAGGTGTTCCTCGTTTAATTGCACAAAACATAACTACGTATATGATGTTCTTATGAAAACAAGTTAATGAAATATAAGCTATTTAAATTGTGTAATGACCTAGTTTAAAAACATAATTTGTCTTGGGTCATAGTTGACGAGAGTCTACACTTGGAAGGACCTAAAACCTTGGGAAAAATTCTTGTGCCACACCGAAAGGCACAACATTGGCCACAACTCGCCCATGTGGTGAGTTGTGGTTGGTGGAGGGGTGATGGTGGGTCCATGTGGGGACACCCTTCCACCAACCACAACTTGCCACATGGGCGAGTTGTGACCAATGTTGTGCCTTTTGGTGTGGCACAAGAATTACTCAAACCTGGGTACTTGTAACACCTAAACCAAAGATTTAAGCTTATTACAATTGATAAATGATGTGTACTCAAAAGAAAAAAAAATATTGTCTTTATTCTTCTCATTAAGGGTCCGTTCATTTGGGATGAAAAGAGAGGATGGAAAACAAAGAGAGGAAAATAGGGTGGAAAATACTGTTTTCCAATGTTCGTTTGGGGAAGGAAAATAGAAAGGAGAGAAAACTCGGGAGAAAGTTTTCCTCCGGGCCCACATTTTTTTTTTCCTTCCAAATCGGAAGGAAAATTTGGGGAGAAAAGTGTTATAGTAGCATGTAGGAGGCAAAACTTTAAGCCAATCATAAAATGCCACATCAAAGTTTAGTGACAAAATTTAAATTAATTTGTCATTAAATTAACTAAATCAAATGATGACATGTGTCATCCAAATGGAGATTACGTTGGCATATTAAAATTTGCCACGTGTCACTTGGCCTACAAAATAAAGATAAATTTCCTATTCAAAATTTATGGGTAACTATCTTTATTTAAACAAATAAATAAATAAAATAGAGATAAATTTTCTATTCAAAATTGATAGATAATTATCTTTATTAAAATAAATTAAATAGAGATAATTATTTATCTTTGTTGATTATTATCTTTATCAAAACATGATTTTTATCAAAATAGATAAATAGAGATAATTATCTCTAAAAAAGAATTTGGGCCGACCAAAAGCCAACTACATATTTTTAAGCATATCAATTCAAAGGAGAGTTTATCCTCTGAAACCACTATAAATAGAGGACATCCCCTCTCATTTGAAGGAGGATTTTTCTAAGACGTCGAAGCTCTGGAGAAATTCTGCCTCAAGAACATACGAAAAAAATTCAAATAAGTTCTTTGAAGTTTTATTGGAATTAAGCTACAAAAAGCCTCCATAAACTTCAACAAACCCCAAATCTTTGAATCTCGACGGATCAAGCCTTGAAGTTCTATTGGAATTAAGCTACAAAAAGCCTCCATAAACTTCAACAAACCCCAAATCTTTGAAGCTCAACAGATCAAGCCTCAAAAGCCCTGAAGAACTTCAACCTAAAAACCTTCACACTCAAAGACTCGAAGAACAATAAATGTCTAATAAGCTTGAAGCTAGAGATTTGTTGTGGAGACCATTCGATCCATCTTCTAGCCAAATTCAAGAAGATTTCTTGTTTGAGTCAAGTTCAACGAAGATAGAATCAGAGGGTATTCTTTTGTAAAAGAATTGAAATAGAGATTGTACTCATTATTCATCAATACAAATTTATATTTGCAAACCATATTTATTTTCAGTTGTTTGATTTGATTTTCTACAATTGAGAAAAATTTTGTGTTTACAAATTTTTGGCACGCCCAGTGGGACCATCTCTACCTCTCATCTCTTCTTCATCAACTTGTCACATCCTTTAAAGCGATATGGCTTCAAAAAAGACTCAAATTGACAACCTTCTTTTTGGAACAAGTGAAGTTGATCCTACACTTGATTCAAACTATGATATTCCCTATACTGGACCCATGACAAGGGGAAGGATAAAAGCCCTTGTAGAAGTCTATGCTCAAACGACACCCATACCCCAATCCTCATCTGTTTTCAACACTTCTAAAACCAAGGAGTCACAAACAGCCTCATCTACTCAGGGGACAAGCAAAGATGTAGCTAGTTTCGTCAAAGAAGTGTTGTCTCAACTAGCTTTATCACCGGAGCCTACACAAGAAGCTCCAATTGTTGAAGAAGAGGATGAATCACTTGATGGCTCTGAATTCTCATTTTCAGAAAATATCCCTACTTCCAAGCGTAGGAAATCCCCTCACTCTATTAGTTCATCCGCCATGCCAGTCATGATGACTAACACAACATCTTTGGAGGAGCAATTCTTAACTATAGCCCAGACTTTAGAAGAGCTAATGAAGTCCATGAAAGAAAGGGAAGCATTAAGAGATGCACAAATAACTCTCCTAATGGATAATATGGGGAATACATTTAGGTTAAATCGTGAAGATGAAAGCTCTAGGCCAAAACAAACCCATAATGACAAACCTGAAAATTCAACAAAGGATTTCAATTTCTCTACAGAGGGGTCTATCTCTCCTGACCAACTCAAGGAGTTAATCAAGGAGGCTATCAAAGACCAAGTTGGGGGTGGAAGTCAGACATCCATTGCTTACGCTAAACCATACACTCAAAGGATAGATCTCTTGAGGATGCCTCAAAAATATCAGCCACCGAAGTTCCAACAATTTGAGGGTAAAGGCAATCCAAGGCAACATGTAGCTCACTTTGTGGAAACTTGTAACAATGCTGGAACTTATGGGGATCTCATGGTCAAGCAATTTTTTCGCTCTTTGAAGGGAAATGCGTTTGATTGGTATACCAATCTAACTCCTGGCTCTATTGATAGTTGGAATCAAATGGAAAGAGAATTCCTAAACCATTTCTACAGTACTAGACGTATTGTTAGCATGATAGAACTCACCAATTCAAAGCAGTGGAAAGAAGAACCCGTCATTGATTACATTCAACGGTGGAGAAACCTTAGTCTTAACTGCAAGGATCAATTATCTGAGGCGTCCACAATTGAGATGTGCATTCAAGGAATGAATTGGGCTATAAGCTCTATTCTTCAAGGAATAAAGCCTAAAACATTTGAAGAATTAGCAACACGTGCTCATGACATGGAGCTTAGCATTGCTTCTAATGGTCACCAAGGTCCCCCTGTTCAAGAACCCCGTAAGGGGAGAGAAGGGCAAGATACTCGCAAAGGGGGCAAATTCCCTCCTAAACCGAAAAACAAACAGTCCTTGATTGTAACTACTGCTCCTCTCAAAGTTCCAGTTAAACCCAAGATAAAAGAACAAACATCTGCTCTCACTCAAGAAAGAAGAAGAAGATCGACGTTACAAGAGATACAAGAGAAGCAATATCCATTCCCTGATTCTGATGTCTCTGAGATGTTGGATCATTTACTTGAATTGAAATTGATTGAGTTACCAGAGATGAAACGGCCTGAAGAAGTTGACCAAACAAATAACCCCAAGTATTGCAAGTATCATCGCCTCATAGGCCACCCTATAGAGCGATGCTTTGTGTTGAAAGACAAAATTATGGAGCTAGCCCACCAAGGAAAGATCACATTTGATGATGAAGCTGTGACTTCTAATCTTCTCATGGTGGCCTCAACAACCACTTCTACTTCTCTCACTATTCAATTTGGTTCATTTGAGCCTATTGAGGTGAAAGTACCTTTCTCCACAATGCCAATTCCTAAGGATTATATCTTTTCATCTTTTACATGTTATCAAGTAAGTGATGAAAAAGAATCTTCAAATAGTGAGAAAGAGACAGAACGAGCTATCGTGTATAAGGCATACTGGTCTTCAATCATTTTTACTGATGATGATCGTTTGTTGGGCTCCAAGATTCACAATCGCCCTTTGTTTGTAACTGGGCACATTCGAGAACAACGAGTCAATCGTATCCTTATTGATGGTGGATCTGCAGTCAATATCCTTCCACTTAAAATATTGAAAGAACTTGGAATCTCCTTGGATGAACTACTTTCTAGTAAGTTGATGATTCAAGGCTTTAATCAGGGTGGACAAAGAGCTATTGGGAAGATTAGACTTCATATGCTCATTGGTGAAATGGAATCAAGTGCACTCTTTCATGTCATTGATGCCAAGACCACTTACAAACTGCTTATTGGAAGACCGTGGCTGCATGAGTATGGTGTTGTGCTATCTACGTATCACCAATGCCTCAAGTATTTCCAAGATGGACAAGTCAAGAAGATTGTAGCTGATGATAAGCCCTCTACTATAGCTGAGTCACACTTTGCTGATGCAAAATTTTATTTGGAAGACGATACGATAGAAGAAACCCAAGTTGTGGCTTCACCATCTAGCAAAGAAGAAAAGCCCCGCTCCAAGGCTCCAAAAATTGATCCTCCAATTGAGGAGAAGGAAACCAAGCAAACCGAGACTTCTATGGAAGAGAAGAAGCATCATACTTCAGAAGTAACTAAAGTAGCCCTTGTGCTACACTATGTTCCAGTTGCCAAAAGAAAAGAAGGCCAATCCCCATTTTCAGGAGATGAGGAGTCAATATCGAAGAATTTACAAGGATTAAACTTGCTAGTAACTAAAATCACAAAACCAAGACCCTCAAGTCAACCGTTGAAAGGGTTTACAAGACCATCCCAAGGACCAATTGTTGAGCATGGGACTTTGCCCACCAAAAGAACCAAAGAAGGCTTTGACCCCAACGCGTATAGACTTATGGAAAAAGCTGGTTATAACCATGAAAAGCCAAGTGGTTTGGGTAAGCTCATCCCTGAAGCCTCTAAAAAAGAAGGACAAAAGACAATGAAAGCCAAAGGTGTTAGGGGAACAAGTTCTAAGGCTGGAGTTGGATACACTCCACGAACTCCCCATTCACATCCCCATTCGGAAAGTTAGTATTTTGATGATTTCAATAGATGATAAAGAAGAAGAACAATCTTTGAACTTATCAAAGAAATCATCTGTTTTTGACCGCATTGGTCGACCCACTTCCCATATCTCAGTCTTTGATAGGTTGGGGACACAAGAAGATAACTTTGTTGTTGGCACTCAAGGTTCTATTTTTACAAGACTCAGTCACTCAACTCCTTCTTAGGTTGGCACTCGAGGTTCAGTTCTCACAAGGCTCAGTCATGCAATCCCTTCCAGACTCTCAAAAGATCTGAAGGCAAAGCAAGAGCAGAATGAAAGGACAAATCTCCTTCCTAGAGGTGCTAATGACACACTTATTGTTGATCAAGATTCAAATGAGATTCGAAGCTCCATTCCATCTCGTATGAAACGTAAAACCATTTGGGAAGTGAATACTGGAGAAGCCTTGACTATAAAAAGGCGTACAATGGTGATCACAAACCAAGAAGTTGTAGATGATGTTAAGAATGCTCCACCCATATTTGAAGAAGACATACAAGCTACAATTGATGAATTGAAGGAAATCAATACTGATACAATTGAAGATGGTTTGAGAATTGGCCCCATCAATGGCAAATTCTTGAAACGTTACTATGCTTGAAATTTGAAATGCTCCTTGGTAAGAGCCTAAAACTTTTGAAAGTGTTAAAAAAAAAAAAAAAGCCTGCTAGGTTGAAAACCTTTTTATAAGGCGGCTTAGGCAAAAGTTAAGGCACCCAAAAAAAAAAAAAAACCCTAAAAAAAAAAAAAAAAATTCTCCCATTTGAAAAAACCTTTTGAACTACGTGGTGACTTGATCCCTCTCAAGGGGTACGTAGGCAGCTTAGTATTTTATACTAAGTTCAGTCATGTCTCAAATCAAAATCCATTTTGAACTACGTGGTGACTTGATCCCTCTCAAGGGGTACATAGGCAACTTAGTATTTTATTCTAAGTTCAGTCATGTCTCAAATCAAAATCCATTTTGAACTACGTGGTGACTTGATCCCTGTTAAGGGGTACGTAGGCAGCTTAGTATTTTATACTAAGTTCAGTCATGTCTCGAATCAAAATCCATTTTGAACTACGTGGTGACTTGATCCCTCTCAAGGGGTACGTAGGCAGCTTAGTATTTTATTCTAAGTTCAGTCATGTCTCAAATCAAAATCCATTTTGAACTACGTGGTGACTTGATCTCTCTCAAGAGGTACGTAGGCAGCTTAGTATTTTATATTAAGTTCAGTCATGTCTCAAATCAAAATCCATTTTGAACTACGTGGTGACTTAATCCCTCTCAAGGGGTACGTAGGTAGCTTAGTATTTTATACTAAGTTCAGTCATGTCTCAAACCAAAATCCATTATGAACTACGTGTTGACTTGTTCCCTCTCAAGGGGTACGTAGGCAACTTAGTATTTTATACTAAGTTCAGTCATGTCTCAAATCAAAACCTTTTGAATTATGTGATTACTTTGAACCCTCTCAAGGGGTAGGTGGGCAGCTTGGTATTTCATACTAAGTTCAATCACATGTTAAAACAAAAGTCCTTTGAATCATGTGATGGCTTTGAACTCTTTCAAGGGGTACGTAAAGAGCTTGGTATTCTACACTAAGTTTAGTTGCTTGTTGAAAAATAATTTCAAGCAATTAGTTTTTAACTAAGAAGTTCAATTACATGTTTAAAATTGAGCAATTAGTTCTTAACTAAGATGTTCAATTACATGTTTCAAATTGATCAATCAGTTTTTAACTAAGAAGTTCAATTACATACTACAAATTGAACAAAATCAGTTCAATCACATGTCAAAAAAAAAAAAAAGGGGGGGGGGGGGGGAGAATAGTGGCTAAGAAGTTCAATCATATTAAAGGAAAATTCCAAACTACATCATGACTAAATCCTATGCATTGCAGAATTCTTCCTAAAAAAAAAAAAACCTAGCAACAATAGCTGAAAAAAAAAAACTCCAATTCCTTGAGCTACCTAATTGAACAAAACAAATGTCCTATCTCAAAAAAAAAAAAAAAAAAAAAAAAAAAAAGCACGGTCAAGGCATCCACTTCAAGTTCTTCAAATTGGAACACTTGCTCTCTAAGGTGCTTTGTATCTTTTTCAAGGCCTCCACGTCTTGGTCTTCAAGCACAGTAGTTGACTTAATGCTTTCAAGTTGATCTTGCAGAGTTTCTATGATGTCATCCTCTTCAACTTGCTTGGACTTTATTTGTGGCACTAATTGTTCTAACTCAGCTAGCTTTGCCTTCAGGTCATCAATCTTTGAATTGGTATTTCGAAGTTTAGTGTCTAGAGATTCTTTCCTACTCAATGCTTCCGTAATAAGAAGTTCAGTATCATTCACACGACGTGTTTGAATCTCTAGACTCACATGGTTACTCATAGATGCCTCCTTCTCTATGTAGTATGAAACATCTGTTAAGTATTTATTAACATGCTCCTGCAATGATTGAGAGTCAATCCCAAAATTCTTTATCCCATGATAAATCTTGCTTACCTCATTCTTGGGAAAGATCTTATTCAAAGGGAAGTCTGAAAGCTGTGACAAAAGGAGGTCTCCAAGCATTAAGGCTCCTTGTTTACTCATAGACATCTCTTGTTCTTGTTGTGAAGAAACCTTGTTTGTGTCATTCACAAGTTTAGAAGATGTTATAGCATTATTAACCTTATGTTCTTCGGTCTCCAAGTCCACAATAGAAGGCTCGTTGTGGGTTAAAGTAGGAACATGGTCAGCTAAGGTCATTGTGCTACTACCTTTTGATGATTTTCTTTTGTGTTTCCAGTTAGCATCAGAATCCTTGCTTGCCTCATCATCAGAAACTTCAAGTGTGTCCTCATGTTGTATATCACTTGAACATTTAGTACCTCTCTTTTGAACAGCAATAGTAGTGCTAGAAGGCTTCTTAGTAGATTGAAGTTGATGGCTAGGACTCATTGTTGCTTGTTCCTTCTTTCCTTTGCAGAATTTACTAACTGATGGCTTAGCAAGAAGGAGTGCAGTCTTGGCTAATGAATCAGTACCCATAGTAAAGTCATCCTTGCAAATATTTGTCCACCAATCCATGTAGCTACGAGTAACTCTCTTTTCAAAGTTTGTGGACGAAGATGGTATAAGCACTATGGAAGATGTGTTGGAACGGGTGAATGATTGATAATATTGGTACAACTCCTTTAAAGTACCAGTTTGAATTCTTTTTTTTAGGTCACCTGGAATGTTTTGGTAGAACCCAAAACGCCTACTAAATCGGTGTGGGCTACATGATTCTACAACACAATGATCTTCACATCGAAGAGATAAATATCCAGAGCGGAGAGACATAAAATAACCCAGTCTTGGAATAGATAGTCCTCCATTGTCCTCAAAAGTTAGGTCAAGGTCCGACCTGAATGAAGTCTCGTGCCAAAAGAAATCTTTACCAAATCGTATGTGGTTACGTGCAGATGTTTCATCAAACGGCGCCTCATAGCTTACTCTAGAATATCTGGTCATCATAGGCTTGCCCAGTCCATCATTTACAACACGATGGCTTTTGAAGAAGTGTGCTATCCATGCATAAACATAATGGATAGCAAAGCCATTGCTAGACTTGCTTGGTACAGGATTGTTAAAGATTGTATTGAGCCCTCGATAGATGCTTGCTAAAACAGGAACGGCAAGACCAAAAACTTCACCACTAGCCATGAGACTAGCAATCTTAAAAGTACTAGGACGAATGCTACCCAAGTCCTTAATAGGAAAAAAAAATACACAAAGCCAACAAACAAGAAAAGCTGCCAAATAAGTTTCTTTCTTAAGGTCCTCAGGAACCTGAAGATCGAAAAGAGCCGCGTGTTCTTTGTCTTTCCAAGGCCCACGGTCAAGGATAAGGCCTGATGGATTTTGGCTGCGTTTTGGATGGAGTCCTTTCTTTGCTTGTTTCTTTGGAGTAGGATGCCTTTCATCTCCTTTAAACCAAAAAGCAATCCAATTATTGACATTAACTTTACTTTGCCTTTTCATTCGATGTTGGAGATGATGATAGACCATAAACAAATAGCGACAACTTCGAGGCAAGTAATTCTTCCCTTGATCATCAACTCCTTCAAGCTCCTTTGCAGTTGGAACCACTTCACCATAAAAAAGTCCCCTAATGGGAAGCCCACCAAGCTTATGCAAATCCCACGCTGTAATAGAAATTTCTCCAACCAAAGTATGCAAAGTATTTGTCGTTGGACTCCAACACTCACAAAATGCTTTCACAAGATGATCATTGTAATCATATGTGAACAAGGAAGCAAAAACAGCTTCATAAAGGTTGGCAACCTTAAGGAGTTCCTTGCATCGACTGAGTTCATCTTCCAACCATTCCCAATATAATGGAATATAGGAAATTCCTCCATTTACGTTGAAGGAGTACTCCTAATTTGCTCGACCCGCAATTATTTCTCGTCCCAGAGTTGAGTATGGTTTCGTACTTGCAATGTTTGTGTGGTGTGAAGCAAGTAGAAGTGTTGCACTTGCATCGATATTGTGGGGAGCAGCTTGTGACCATTGCGGCAAGTTAGGTGGACATATATCCCAATCCCATTTTGGTGAAAACTCTCCAATAATGGGAGGACGGGTGATTAGAGTCGAAGGCTTTGCATCTTTGTTGTCTTTCTCTGAATAAATGAATAGGGTCGGTTCGTTGCTAATATACGAATCTTCAAAGGAAAAGGCTTGGATACACTAAAAAAAAAAGGGAAAAAAAAGAAGAAAAAGTCAGTTTTCACAATTATTTCTAGAAAGAAACAAAAAAAATTTACACACTTGAGAGAGATGGATAACCCAAATCCCGCATCTCAAGTAAATACTTTCAAATCTTAATACTTGAGAGAGATGGATAACCTAAGTCCCGCATCTCAAGTATTTTCTTTCAAAAAAAAAAAAAATTACACACTTGAGAGAGATGGATAACCCAATTCCCGCATCTCAAGTAAATACTTTCAAATCTTAATACTTGAGAGAGATGGATAACCCAAGTCCCGCATCTCAAGTATTTTATTCCAAAAAAAAATTAAATTACACACTTGAGAGAGATGGATAACCCAAGTCCCGCATCTCAAGTATGTATGTCAAGAAAATAAATCACAGCATGCAGAAAAAATATTGCATATAAAAAAGAGGAAGAAAAAAAAAAACGAGTACAAGAATGTATCTCTCGAAGAGGAAGTTCCATAATCGAGCTTGTGTAAAATTTAACACAGTTGCGGTGGCTTTTAGAAACAATGAAAATTGTGAGGCCGGATACTACAAAAAAAAAAAAAAAAAAAATCATGAGCACGGTTTGAAAAAAAAAAAACATGAGGTCATAATAAAAGAAAAAAAAAGAAGAAGAAGTAAACGGAAGGAAGATACTCAACCAATATTCAAATAGATTGATAAAACTTGGAGCAATCTAAGTTATAGATGGTGGTGATTGTTCTTCTAATTTAAGAGATAAACTTGATGCAAGTCTCTTTAAGAAATTGTGGGGCCGGACATATAAGAAGTTACAATAAAAAAAAGGGGGAAGAAGAAAGGATCATACCTTGCTACCTGACTGAGAAAGAAGAACGAAAAAAAACCTCTTATGCCTTCTTCAAGAATTGTTTTTGAGATCTCTGACTTACGCACTATTAAAAAAAATTGTGAATTATGTACAGCTGAGGCTACCCTTTTTATAGTGCTGGTTAGAGAGAGTTTAATTGCAACTAAAACTCATCTAAGTGAAGACTAGATTGGCCAGGAAAAGAAGTCAAAATATAGAAGGATTCTTGAAGGGAGAAGACATTGCGAGTTCCTTTGTTCTAATTGGAATTAAACTTGTAAGGACTTTAAGTAGGATAGAGTTTCAATTCCTATAGGACGTTGATATCAAGTGTATTGTGGCTGTTGATATCAAGTAGGAAACCGGTTCTCCTCATTGAAGTTATCTTCGCAAGACTACCACTAGGAAACAAACTTCCTTCTTAAAAGTGGAAGGGAATTCTTCTAAAGCTTGGACTAGAAAAAAAATAAAAGAAACGTGGCCTCTCTTGCATGGTGGACATGGTGAAGTCTTGCATGAATTCTTTTTCTGCTTGGACTAGGAAAAAAATAAAAGAAACGTGGCCTCTCTTGCGTGGTGGACATGGTGGAGTCTTGCATGAATTCTTCTTCAGCTTGGACTAGGAAAAAAAAAAACAAAGAAACATGGTTTCTTGCATGGAGTCTTGCATGGGGGAATCTTGCATCCATTAGAGTTTTAAGTCTTGATATGCCTCGGATTTAAATGTTAGAAGAATTCCCATTACCCGTGCTCCCATTACCATTATCTACTGAAGTTCAAGTTCAAGTGGAATCCTTATTCAATTCGGATTTGTCTCAAGTGGTTGAGGTTGTCTCCTTCATTCCTATTAGAAGCCCTCTCGTCATATTTTGACTAAGAAAAGAAGTCCACCTCGGGCAGAAGACTCACATGGAGCTATTGGGAATTAATGCTCACGTGGAGCTATTGGAAAGAAGATTTTGATGATTAGAAGTTCTTATGTAAGTCAAAGCATTATGTATGTGAAAACAAGTTTCCTATGCTTTAAAAAACAGCCTATTATGTCGGTGAGTTTTTCCAGAAGAATCCAAGACTAAGAGTTGGGGGATTAAAAAAAAAAAAATTATGATGGTCTGGATCTAATAGAAATGTGTGGATTCGTAGCCAAGGCATCTGAATGTGGCCACTTCCACGTTTGAATTCTTTTCAAACAATTCCTATTTGAATAAGAATTCTATTTGATTGCATCACATTAAAACTCCTTGAAGTGTGGGATATCAAGTCACTCTCCTGTTTGGATTTACCCAACCTACGGACTCCACCTTGCTAAATGTTGGTCACACGATTCCAAGGGAGAAGCATGATGTCAGACACTCTGGAATAATGTACACGGGGAACTTCCTATCATATTGGAAATTATGGGTTCTAAATTAAGTTTGCTTGCAAATTTTCAAGATTGGAAAAATATATATGAAAGGTACTGAAAATAATTGCATCAAACCATGCAATTTATCGAGACTTGATCACTTTCCACACTTAAAATTGTGGACATAATCAAGTCTCGAGGGGGCATTTGTAGGAGACAAAACTTTAAGCCAATCATAAAATGCCACATCAAAGTTTAGTGACAAAATTTAAATTAATTTGTCATTAAATTAATTAAATCAAATGATGACATGTGTCATCCAAATGGATATTACGTTGGCATATTAAAATTTGCCACGTGTCACTTGACCTACAAAATAAAGATAAATTTCCTATTCAAAATTTATGGGTAACCATCTTTATTTAAATAAATAAATAAAATAGAGATAAATTTTCTATTCAAAATTAATAGATAATTATCTTTATTAAAATAAATTAAATAGAGATAATTATTTATCTTTGTTGATTATTATCTTTATCAAAACATGATCTTTATCAAAATAGATAAATAGAGATAATTATCTTTAAAAAAGAATTTGGGCCAATCAAAAGCCAACCACATATTTTCAAGCATATCAATTCAAAGGAGAGTTTATCCTCTGAAACCACTATAAATAGAGGACATCCCCTCTCATTTGAAGGAGGATTTTTCCAAGACGTCAAAGCCTTGGAGAAATTCTGCCTCAAGAACATACGAAAAACATTCAAATAAGTTCTTTGAAGTTCTTTGAAGCTCGACGGATCAAGCCTTGAAGTTCTATTGGAATTAAGCTACAAAAAGCCTCCATAAACTTCAACAAACCCCAAATCTTTGAAGCTCGACGGATCAAGCCTCAAAAGCCTTGAAGAACTTCAACCTAAAAACCTTCACACTCAAAGACTCGAAGAACAATAAATCTCTAATAAGCTCGAAGCTAGAGATTTGTTGTGGAGACCATTCGATCCATCTTCTAGCCAAATTCAAGAAGATTTCTTGTTTGAGTCAAGTTCAACGAAGATAGAATCAAAGGGTATTCTTTTGTAAAAGAATTGAAATAGAGATTGTACTCATTATTTATCAATACAAATTTATATTTGCAAACCATATTTATTTTCAATTGTTTGATTTGATTTTCTACAATTGAGAAAAATTTTGTGTTTACATAGCACTTTTAGAAAAATGTCCTATTCTCACATTTTTTTTAACGTTCTCTTCTCTTCTTTTTATTTTTTATTTTTTATTTTTATTTTATTTTTTCATCAAAACTTGACTTGAACGTTTTTTTTTCCAAAACTTGACCTGAACATTCTTGTTCTTTTTCTTATTCTTTTTTTCTTTTTTTCAAAACTTGACCTGAACGTTCTTGTTCTTTTTTTTTTCTTTTTTTTCTTTTTCAAAACTTGACCTGAACGTTCTCTTTTTTTAACCTGAACGTTCTTTTTTTTTTTTTTCTTTAACGTGACCTGATCTAATTTTTACATTATAATAATAAAAATAATAATATAAATTTATATATTTGATGTGATAAATTTTATATTATTTAATGAGTACAAATAAATCTATTTCTTACCTATTATGTAACAAGGATATAATAGTCAATTTATATAAATTACATTTTCCATCCTTCTCTTTTTCTCTCCAACCAAACAAAAGAGTTTTC